>JAQJVL010000724.1:65000-410648 GCA_035578905.1 Stictocephala bisonia
AAACTCACAATGGACACAATTAACGGCAACTAATTGTCTGCCAAGTCACTTGCAAGTGACCAATTGGTCTGTTCTCCTCCTTTAATTGTACTGACTAAGGCGTTCTGTTATTAATAACATTTAATCTTCATAGAGATCTTTATGTATTTATGATTTGTGTTATGTAATGAACTCAGTATGATGAAATATCTTAAAATAAAGAGTTATAAAACTAAAACTCACTATAAAGAGTTTATATATATATATATATATATATATATATATATATATATATATATATATATATATATATATATATAATATATATATATATATTATATATATATATATATTTATATTATAAATCTGTTAAATAATAAAATTTCGTAAAATTACTTTTACAAGCTATGAGTGACACCTCCGAGGATGGATTTTAAAAAAATCTTAGTAAAAATGTATAAAGTTAATAACTTTTTACTTTTATAATTGTATACTTTATAGTTTATAAGATTTTACTTTTATACGTCAAATATTTGAACTTATGCTGTCATAAGCTATATATTTAGTACGATTATAATTTGTGTAGACTATTCTAAAGAAAGTGTAGATATATATTTAATATATGACAGGGATACTACAAGCATATTTAAGGAGAACAAACGTGGGATTACTGAGTTTGTGGAAGTAGGGACTTTAGAGGAAAACGAGCTTTTAACCTGGACGAATTGTGGGAAAGTTTTTCCTACACTGCCGAGAACAGATGGGTCCTGCTAAGGTGTTCGTCAAACTTGATTGAACGAAATGACGAGAGGCAAAAGGTCGAACATGACATGAAGTGAGGTAGGTGAAGCATGGAGTTGATAACCATTATATTCAGGTGGTGTATATTACTACATTATACATAGTACAAAAGATATATGTGTATTTGTAGTGTACATTTTATAATTATGACTAGCTAAACTTAGCCACATTTGTCTGAGGTTTAGTCTGATACTAACTATTAGTCGTTATATTTGACATTAGTCGTAAAAAAAATAAAAGTTGAATGATTAATTGATTTATCTTGAATAAAGTAACTTAAAGTATAGTTTTTATGAATAAACAATTATTAAACTTCCGTGATGTTATTAGGATATCATATACACATTCACAAGATCTTCACAGTAACACATTTTCAAATTAAAATTTAATTTCACTTGTGAAATGTAGGTAGTTAAGAACAGTTTTTATGCCCGGTCCCCATTTATATATTTTTTAAATTAAATATATTAAAACGCTCTTGTACTGTATGGATGCAGTTCTGTGCTAAAATATCAAGGAAATTAATTTCCTACTTAACGAGTGTTTTGTACACATTACGGAAGTTTGATTTATAAATATACTAGCTGTACCCGTCCGCTTCACCGGTCATAGTCAGAGAACAAATATTAATTTTGATTATATAATCGAAATATGCAGCAAGCTATCAGTTTAAACTGAATAAAATTAATATCCAATGTAGAACAGATGAAGTTTTGTATAGTGTACTACTGCACTCAATTATATTTAATTTTAAAAGTTTATCCTACCAAAATTGTATTCAATTTGTTTTTATTTAACAGCTGTTAATCAAATAAATTAATATAGCTCCATAAGAATACCATTGTAATTTTGGAGGCCAGTGAGACCATTGGAATTCTGAGGTCAGAGAATAAAAATCCTTTCTTAGTGAGTCTCTAGGAGCCAAGATAAACCTATGTACAAAATTTCAAGTCAATTGGACGTATAGTTTTGGAGAAGTAGTGATGAGTGGTAAATGGCTTTATATAATGTTTAAAGTAAAACGATGTAAGGCTACTTTGAGAAGGAGCAAGGTAGGGCATTTATTTATGTATGCAAATTATTATTGTAAACTTGCTATTTAAATTAGCCTTTTCTTGTAGTTTAATAACTTTGATTGTCTAAAAAAAAGCTGAAAGTCTACGTTTAGAGACCGTAAAGTACGGCAATTGACTCTAAATGAATGAAATGTCCGGGTTCTCACATGTTTACCCAGGTCCGATAAACCAGCTATACATGTTAAATTTAAAATTAAAATTAAGTTTAACATTTTCCGATTGAAAGACTAGACATATCTGTAAGTCTACTTTTAAAGGGCACAAATTACTGTAGGTAATTGACTCTGAATCAGTGAAATATCCGGTTTCTCACCATATTTAGCCATGTCCTGTGAACTCGCTATGCATTTGGTCAAATTTAATTGTAAATTTTCCGATTTAAATCAGTTTGTTCTCTTAGATAAAAAAGTTAAAAGTGTAGAGGAATCTGTAAGTCTACTTTTAGAGGGCACAAATTACTACTATTATTACTCTGAATCAATAACATATTGTGTTTCTCGCCTTGTTCTGCCATGTCCTATGATCTGGCTACGCATGCTTCAAAACTAAATTGCTAATTTTCCAATTGAACACAGTTTGTTCTCCTAGATAACAAAGTTTCATAGTCTAGAAAAATCTGTATGTCTACTTTTGGAGAGCGCTAAGTACGGTAATTGACTCTGAATCAGTGAAATATCGTGTTTCTAGCTATCTTTAGTCATGTCCTATGACCTGTATATACATGTGTTCAGATTAAGTTGTACATTTTCCCATTTTTCTCCTAGATAACAAAGTTTCACGGTCTAAAATGTCTCATAGCCTGTAAGTATACTCTTAGAGGCCGTAAATTAGCCAATTTGATTTACACACACACAATTGAAAATCTAGCTCTACCTAAGGATGAAGGAGGCGAGATAGAGCAAACAGTTGTAGATCGTCTCAAATCAGATACAGAAAATGGTGTTAGTTTTGCTGTAGAACCATTCATTTGCCGCTACGGTCCATTTAGAGAAATGCTGTTTTTAGCATTTAACATTTTTGGCACTAAAAATGTTGCCATCTTAGATTTACTAAGAATTTTTCAAAATCCCTTCGTATTGCATATCTACAACGCAATACCTTAGACTCTACAAAATGTCAGTCTCGTAGGCTTCGTACTTTTTTAGTTACAGTGATGAGTGAATGATTCAGTGGTACCTATTTGCCTTTTATAGGTATATATATATAACAAGGTAACGCCTTAGGAATGTTCCTTTGTTTATATATATCAACACGTGTATAGGCGGGTGGGTGGATCAGTACCACTGTACGTGTATGGGTGGGTCAATACCACTGTACGTGTGTGGGCGGGCGGGTGGGTCAGTGCCACTGTACGTGTATGGGTGGGTGGCTGGGTCAATACCACTGTACGTGTATGGGCGGGTGGGTGGGTCAGTACCACTGTACGTGTATAGGTGGCCGGGTGGGTCAATACCACTGTACGTATATGGGTGGGTGGGTAGGTCGATATTACTGTACGTGTATGTGTGGGCGGGTGGGTCAATACCACTGTACGTGTATGGGTAGGCGGGTGGGTGAGTATATATATATATATATATATATATATATATATATATATATATATATATATATATATATGAAATTAATTTAAATAATAATCGTCTTTATTAGGGACGAAGTTAGGACTATAAACTTAACCCCACAACATATGTTTTTGTTTTATAAACAAAATAAAAAGTCTTAACAAAAAAAGACAAAATTAATAATCACACATACCTCCTTCATACAATCGTGTCACACACACCACTACACCCCACTAATACCAACCCACCACCCCTACAGATTTGTGATAGTTTTTCAAACAGTTTTTGTTATTTTATTCTTTTTTTATTGCATGTTTTTTAACTTCCCATTTCCATTGTAAGCATTATAATTACGTAGGATCAAATTATGTAGGAGAATTTGATAGTTACGTAATAAATTGTGTTTGTGATCTTCGAAAATAAGATGGATGTTCGTTCGACAGGCTAAGGCCGGCGCTGGATGGAGTTTAGTTCAACGTTTCGCCGCCACGAGTAGCAGAGAGAATGCCTTGCTTTCGGCATGGGAGAGTAACTGCACTCTTTCTGCATGTCCCGAGCACAACGGAGAATAACTCCCTCATATTTATTGTAAAGTTTATCAATAAATATGTTATGCATTAATTATCTATTTTTCCGACAAAAGATAACTATACAAATATAAACTCGAAACTTGTTCAGACGTCAGTTATAAATTAGTAGCTTGAAAACATTTTTCAAAACAAAATTTTTATTATTAGTTTTAAGTACCATTTGTCCGCTATATTCTCAAAATTTGAATAAAATTTATCGCAAAGTTTGTTAATGAGTTAGGAACCAGAAAAGGCCAAATTAGCCACTTTGGGTAGCCACATTGGGTAG
The DNA here is from genome assembly GCA_035578905.1 of Stictocephala bisonia. NCBI lineage: Eukaryota > Metazoa > Arthropoda > Insecta > Hemiptera > Membracidae > Stictocephala > Stictocephala bisonia. The sequence goes on from JAQJVL010000724.1 coordinate 69,277, forward strand.
CCACATTCCCGTAAAAAAACTGTTTTAAATTTTATCCCTCGGCACATTTATTACTTGTAACAAGACAAACAATTTTATTTAAAAACATTTCAAATATAATTTTTGATCAAACACCCTTAATTACTGTAATTTTCAGACTTATTTCAATCAGATGTGGTTGAGTTTTTATTTATGGTCTTAGAAGGAATTACAAATTTAATGTAATTGACTAGTCAATTAATTGCGATTTAAAAGTTGTTTGTAATATTTTAATACTCTAGTGTTTAATATATGTGTTTGCTATTAACAAAAATGTAGTTAAACCCTTAAACTTAATTTTTCAATATTTTCATCGACGTTTTATACCTATACATATTGTATTTTGTGCTTGGTTAAACGTTAATACTGTAGATTGAAAAACTATGTAGGGCAGGTTTATAAAATTTATTATGAGCCCCATTTCAATATATGAAGCTACAAACAACTAGGTGATGAACTTTTTATAACATGTAGTTATTTTGGTTGTTTATAAAATTATTGAGTTTTACACTAATTAAAAAATAGAATTCAACATTAAAAGTTTTAATATACCGACGATATTCAACGCCAAGTACACACTTTCGTAATTAAAGACATGTGTTTTTGAGGGGTTGATGATCAATCAAAGTAATGGAATTGTTTTCTGTTAACACAGGGGCGGTGATAAAGTAAATACAATGCAGAAGTCAATAGACGTAGCTTGTTGGAAGTGTCGTATAAATAATTGTACAAGCACGAGCAAATATATAATTATATTTGTTTAATTTAGAGCATTTACATTATTTTTGTTACGAATGATAATAAAATATTTAGTTTTATGCTTTACAGTTATTAAATTGTTAAAACAATTACATTCACACATTATTTAAAGGAAAACCGTTATTGAAAACAAGCGTTTTATAGAAATGCCATTCAACTATTTAAGATTAGTATTTAAGATATTATTAAAAAATGTTACAGCTTATATAGATAATAATATCCTTAGCCATTTCTACATTTACGTTTTTGTAACATATTCCATATAAAAACATGACTTCCCTAAACATCTGAGCTATGAAAGATTATAACCAATAAGTACTAAAGTTTTTTAAAATATAGAATAATAGAATTAATACTGGTTTAAATTACCTTTTTTCTGTCTTAACAGTTCTTCAATTACATTACTGCTACTGCTATGTACATTTCAAAGCATATAGCTTCATCACCAGGCTTCCAAAAACGTCACTGTTTAAAACATTAAAGCACTAAGACTACAAAACATTAAAACATATTAAAAAATGAGTATAACACATTTTCCGGCCAGTGATAGACACCAACTGATGACTGATAAGCAGGAAACGAACTCAAACATGTTACCCTACTCCCACCTGTTGACCTTGGATTTTAACTATATTAATTTTCTTCCTTTGTGACTGCATGTTGTTTATTCAGTTGAACAGTACGTTAGACTTATATTTTAATTTATCATTCATATTAAAATAACAAATTAAATATGAATGTCATTTTAGTTTGTTATTAAAATGATATTCAATTAATTTGCCGGATGGCAAATGTGTTGTACTCATTTTTTAATATGTTTTGTAGTTTTAGTGTTTTACTTTTTTAAACAGTGACGTTTTTGGAAGCCTGATAATGAAGCTATATGCTTTGAAATGTACATAGCAGTAGCAGTAATGTAATTGAAGAGCTGTTAAGACAGAAAAAAGGTGATTTAAACCAGTATTATTTCTACAATATAACACTTCTGGAGGCTAATAAAACAAAATGAATAAAAATATAGTTACAATTTATTTAAATATTAATTATTATAGATTAAAATGAGTTCTGATGTTAGATCCTAAGAAAGCAAATTCTTATAACAATTGTTACAAATTAGGTAACATTCATTTCAAAAATATAAATATGTTCCTCAGAGTTGTTCACCTAAAATTAAAAACCTTTCTATTTAAAAAAAAACCAATTAAAAGATTAATTGTTTAAGAACTAACACTTAATAGTTGAAACATACCATTAATGCACTTTGTTATGCAATTGAATTGTTACCTACAAAGCATTAGTTACTAACAAACATATCGGGTTTACATTACTGCTACAACATATAGTGCAACAGGTTTATGATACGTCCTTAGTAAGGACATTTAATTATCTTAAGGTGGAAGAAGGAAGAAAGGACATACGTGGATTACTCTAGTCAGCGTTAAGCAGCTCAAAGTCCCTCCGCATCCTCTTTTGGGCAAAGGATTCATTTAGTCTTCGTAAATACTGTTTCAAAGGCTTAACGATAATAATTCTGCTTTGTTTCTTGCAGTTTAAAAGTTTGCCTTTCAAAATAAAATTTAAACAAATAATTTATTATGAATTTGTGATATTTATTAAAATAATAATAATATTATTATTGAATTTGTTTGGATAGGTAGTGTTAAGAATCATGTGAAAGACTATGATAATCCGACCAAATGATGTACTCTCGTTTAAAGTTTCCTTGTAAAGTAAAAAAATCACATATCTTTATTTATTTGATGACAGGTCATATTTATATTTTATATTGCATTAAAATTTAATCTAACTGGTTTGTACCATTTATATCCTCCAAAGGTTTCATTTTACACCACGTTAAAGGACTGTTTACAAGATGTACACAAGTACTAATATACAGGACCTACGTACTTATTGTAAATTATCCTTTGGAAAGTTAAAAATGGAAGCTTGAAAATAAAACTATTTATAACTCTACGTTTCTCTACTTTTACGAATGATCTGGGAATAAGAATTTCACTTATAATGTGTGTGGATCTCAAGTAAAGTATATTAATGATTTACAAGAACTGGCATACTATTTAAGAGGTTTCAAATAATCATCCATAGAATTAATAACTATGAAGAAAACAATATTCAATACTATTAATATTTAATAATTAATTGCAAATCATTTTATTTACATAAAAAAGATTGAAATAAGGACATTCATCTAAACACAGAGATTTTGAAAGAGATTTATTATTTCAATATGCTTACTTTAGTTTTTACACGTTTGCTTAACATGTTCTCTCTAATTTGTAGGAGGTACCCTAGCAAATTGTTTATATGATATTAAGGTTCATTTTGCTTCATCAGAATCATATAGATAATAAATGAACATTTCTTGTACATTGAGTATAGTTTATAAAAAATAGTAGATATGTAATGATAATCTCAAAACGGGCTTTTCAAAATATACAGACTAATTTGTATCTATTAATTAACATTATAAATAAATAAATAAATATAATTTATTGCATGAAACATTACATGAAATGTATTGCAATCGTCCCTATATCTAGAATTTATTCCACTCATACACATATTTTTCGCCATTCAGACATACAAATCGGACACACTTTCTCACACATTCATACGAAAAAATATTCCCCTCAGCTAAAATACTCAGTTTAATTTTTCTTGGTCTCCCAGTTGTGTGCCATGAACTCGCCGGAGCTATAGAATGCTTCTGCAATCAACTTGGTTTTCAGACGAGTTTTAAACGCTTTGAGCGTATGGGCACACTTAATTTTATTTGGAAGCTTGTTGACAAAGTGAACTCTTGCCTGCGAGGGCAAACGTTCATAAGCTACCGTCCTGTGCCTTGCAGTACGGTAGTCATCCCTGCCTCTAGTAGCATAAGAGTGTACATCGCTACCTTTTATGCTTTCAGATTTTGATTTGAAAAAAAATGTTTCAAGAATGTAGATGCAGGGCAATGTCAACAGCTTCAAGTTTTTGATTATTTTAACTAATCGTCTTAAACTGTTATCTTTTAATTTTATAACAAAAATAATACCTGTCATTAGTAAAGGCTGTTACCATTGAGCATAAACATGTTTTAGGTGGTAAATCAGTTTAGTAACTCAGGAGGGTTTGATAAGTATGACATTTATTTCAAATAAGTTGTCGATAGTTTTTATTTATATTTTGACGCCATCATAAAATTTTAGTCACTACAAAGTATGCTCCTTTGACCAATTAACCATAAATCATTCTGTGTTAACTGAGTAAGGTGACATTTCAAAACCTATTAAATTTTATATTTAACGATAGCATCTCGATTATAAAATACGATATCTCTCGGGATTTTCTTTTATAACAGTTGTAAAACATATTTTTTTTGCAATTTTGAACCTTTCCAAAACGACTTTAGCACAAATGTTCTCAGACCCATGTAAATCAGCTAAACATGTGTAAACTTAAAAATCAGTTGTTCTGATATTGCTAAAAAGATCACCTGATCGAGGAACATTCTTAAACAATACATAGACAATCATAAACACAAGAAATATTGTAATGTTTACTACAAGTCAAATATCGCTAGCTCAGACGTTCATATTTGAGCATCTTCCAACAGTGATGTGAGTAAACTACTACTTAAACAAGTTCATGAACCGAAGTGAATAAATAAAACAATGAACTAAGTTTTAAAAATTGTTTTTGAATTCGTAGCTCAGAAGGATAAATGATTGTTTTAAGTACTATGATTTATTTTCAGATAGCATAAATATATTTCAGGAATTTCATTTGAACATATTTTTCATTCATATACAGACAACCCTTTTAGTAATGTATGGACTTTCATACTGAGAGCACATTATAAGTTCAATATTGGCCAGATAATGAGCTTTTAGAGACAACTTTCCTTATCTTAATTTCTTACCGTGCGACTGATTGACCACTCAATCAGAGGATTGAATACATCGTTTTAGGTGGGAATATTGTGTCTAAATGAAATTTTATGCATGCTGGTTTGTAAGTCTGAATATGATCATGATGTGGGGTGAATGAAATAAAAAATTTTTCCATACTGAAGTGTGCTATACATGTACATGTTTTTCCCACAGAAAATGAATTTATTTTAACGTATCTATTAAAAACATGCCTGTTTCACTATACATACAAAATTAATTTATAATATAGAATGGAAAATAATAGTAAGAAATAAGTAAATCGTTCATTATACTATTCAATTGAACATGTTTTCCCTGTAGACAAGCACAACAGAGTGTTAAGATTTTCAGAACTGATATTCTTTAAGACTTAAATTTGAAACTGAAGACATTTGGAGTTGCATATATTTCTTAATTAATTTTACGAATCAACTATGTTCCATGAACCATTTTACAAATTTCCTTTATAAATTATTTGTTAGATGTACATTTTATTATTTATTTAAAATTTTTTATTATTTATAAAAAACTTTTATTATTTATAGTTAGTTTATATAATAAATAAAAATGGCTGATAATTCAAAAATCAAAATATTTACTTCTTACTTACCTAATATAAACTTATTAAATATTAAATACTAAGGAGAATCATGTTTTTATTTGCTTTCTTATCATAGTTCTTTGTTTGTACAGAAAATACAAACAATTAGAGTGTAATAACATTAAATTTAATCTTCGAATGCATAGGGTGGCGTCATAAACTATAAATATTTATTAAATACTCAGTAACTATATGCAACATACATTTTAAAATTTATTAGTACAATTATTAAATTAGCAAGTACACATGTATAGAACGTGTTTTGCTTTTAATAACCAACTGTGAGTGTTGAATACCATTGAAGTTTCATAGTCGTCACATTCATAGATAAAATTCAGCATTTATCTAAGGAAGTTAACAACTTTACGTTCCTTAACAACTTTAGGAAGGAGATGGCAACTCATGTGACTAGGACCCTTGGGGGCTTAGCACGGTGCTTGCTCGCTTCAACACTGAATACTAGCACCGTACTTTAGGAAACTTTTATCTGTGAAAGCTACGAGTGACGTTAAATTTTCCTAAATGTTGCAGTGAAATATATTATATTTCCATTATATTTAGGTTGTAAAATTATAAAAATATTTTACCAAATATGAACCTTTTTTGTGTTGAAAGTGACTACGGTTTACTCACCTTAATTATGGAAAATATAAAGTGATTCTCATACAGTATAAAGTTTAGGGCAATGAGCTTTGTGTAATAGACGATTAACTTCATTAAGCAACTTTCGTGTAGTAGAAGTTATAATTTAACGAGCTTTGTGTAATAGTTTACGGAGGGATTATCATCAAACAGTAAAAATTGTAATGTAATTAGTATTATCAATATACCAAGGGCATTAGGCAGAAGTGTTCACACAGTGTAAAGTATAGTTTAAAGATTATTGTATTGTTTACTACGAAAAATATAGATCAACTGTCATACTGTAAATAGTAAAGCATAATGGTCTTTGAGTATTAGATAATTTTTACAAAACTCTTTATATTGAAAAATATATAATTGTAAATAAATTGTCTTCAGAACTCAAATGTTTACAGTATTCTAATGATCTTTTTACTTGATTATTAATGGTGGCACTACATCACAAACACAACTAATAGGAAAGGAGCATACTAATTACTTATTTTGAAAAAAAACATTTAATTTCATATTTTATCAAAATAATATAATACTCTGTAAACGCTGGGAGTAAGATATATGAGGATTACAAAATTTATATAAGGCAAATTCCCAGTTCATGCCACGGAACCATGCATACTGTTGAAATTTTACTATGTAAAAATTAGAAATGAAAATGACACTTATAATAACCTAAGTAGTCCTATCCAAAGGTTAGGTGTTAGAGAGGACTGCTTGCTTAGTCCTGAACCTCGCCAAATAAAGACGTTTTTCATTTTATTTCATTTCAAACATTTTTGAATGTCCTAGTGAACTTACTGCAACGGACTGTCACCAGACTGACTAAGTGTTGTATATTTAGTTGTTAATAATCATCTGGTTGTTTTTGGAATATTATTGTTTTGTGTTGTCATGGTGGCAATTTTAAATAAGTGATAGAATGATTAAAAACTATGAAAAATGTTGTTCGAATTCAGTTAGTATTTAATAATTTGGCGATGAGGATAATCAGGTAATTAGTTTTCTTTCAAGTTTTAGAACGTGTTTGTTGTTTTTTTTTTCATTTATAACTTTTGGTAGCTAAATCCGCCTACTTCAATAAAAATCAAAGTTACCTTGGTACTGGTACATTCAACTAGGTAGGTGCATTACATTTCTTATATGGCAGATCAAAACATTACAGCTTTGACACACGCAATTTCTTTATTAATTAGTAAATTCGAGGCTGCGACAACAGGACAAATAAACAGAGCATAAATAAATAAGCCTAAATTAGGTGCAATAAGTTCCGATACTTTTGATGAGTCTAAGGAGACGTTTAGATGCTTTAGGGAAAGATTGGAAAACTTTTTTGCTCTCAAGCTTGGTTCAATCGATGAGAATAAAGAACTGAAGGCCCGCATTTTGATTAACAGTATTGGGATCAAATATTATCAACTTCTGTCGAGTCTTACAGCTCCCAATATACAGTCTTACAGCTTCCTCTAAGCCTTATGACAACTTAGTTACCTTGTTGTAGAATCATCTTTGCCCAGGCCCTAATGTTCATACGGAACAACATAAATTTCTCTGACGCGTTCAGTTACCCGAAGAATCTATTGCTGAATTTATTGCAGCACTACGAAAATTAACAATAACATACCAACTTACCTGTGAAAACAAAGATTGTGGAAAACTTATAGCAGGTCAGTTTCTACGAGCGCAATTCATAAGAGGTTTATACGATACATCAATCAGGAAAAAACTGTTACATGAAAAGTCTTTGACATTTGACAAGGCCTGTGAAATCGCTCTTGCTCTGGAAGCGTCAAAGTTGGGAAATTTAGAAATGTCAGTAGTCTGATAGAAGTAATTTTCTTGGTCCATAATTATTAGAATATTGTCTGTTGGCCAGCACTTTTGTCAGTCGGTGGTAGTTTTTTATCTCTCTCTCTTGTTTTTGTTTTGTGTGTTTGTGTGTGTGTGTGTGTGTGTGTGTGTGTGTGTGTGTGTGTGTGTGTGTGTGTGTGTGTGTGTGTGTGTGTGTGTGTGTGTGTGTGTGTGTGTGTTTTGTGTGATTGATTAATGAAAGGGGTTTGTTGAGAGAGAGAGTTAGGTTGGTGTTGAATGTGGAATAATATTAATGTTATTAGGTTGGAGTTTGGAGTATTCTTTCATTATGTTAACCTTAGCTTAATGGTAGGTTATATGAGGGGTGACTTATCCTCTGTCTTTAAACCAAAAAGTCGCATAGAAATCTAAAAGATACTAGTCAGACAACAAAATACAAACTGGAATAAACACGTGACGAAAGGAAGAGAATAAGACGACCTATAAATCAAAGTGATCAGAGATTAAAAAAAGTGAGTAAAGGAATTGGCACGGAAGCTGTTTGTGGAAAGAGGTTTAAATAGCGTCCGTTGGTCGTGCGTGAGGTTTGCCATTGAAGCAGCCTGAGGGTGTGGAGTGGTTAGGACCTAAGGAATGTGCCTGGACCGGTCAGACAGATATCTTGTATCTCCCCCCCCCCCGACATTTGGTTTCTGATGGATTGGTAATTTGATATATATATATATATATATATATATATCGATGTGTTATTTACCAACTTTATAGATGAACTATTTGTACTAGTTGTTATACAAATTATCACATTTCTTAGAAAACTATTAATTTAATATCCAATAAATAAAGAAGTGGAACCCAAACCATTTAGTATTCTATATATTTCAGATAACTGATGATAAATTTGACACTCAACCCTTCCACACATATTGTTTTAACGAGGTTTTTTTTAATAAATATATAATATAGTTACAAATGTTAATTTTAATTCAATTTTTGTTTTATACAATTAGTCATCCTTCACAAATATCATAAATAAAGAGGGTGTTTATATATCTTTGAAGTTTATGTGCTGCCAAACTATCCAACCGATCACCATGAAAATTTTAGGATGTTGTCCTGTATACACCCGAGATGGTTTCTGTGAACTTTGATGCAGATCTCTCCACAAGGCCCATGGGCTATAAAAAACCCCATATTATTCAAATGTAGAATGTAAACTGGTTTAATGTACTTTCACATGCCATTCAACTGATTTTTTTCAACTGATTTTAAAATTTGAACAAACCAGGATGAAGTTCACACACAACAACTAAGACAAATATACTGAAGAAATAGGATATCGGTTACAACATTTTTGTGTTTTATCTCTCTCTTTATCACCTATCATGAAAGTAATCACATCGATTTAGTTAACAAAGATATATAAATTTACAAATACATTTCAAGACATTTTCAAAGTACTGTGATGATATTAAAAAAAAAAATCCTTTACTCATATAACCTACCATTAAGCTAAGGTTAACTAAATAACGACACAATACTCCAAACTCCATCCTAATAACTATTATTATTCCACATTCAACTCCAACTTATCATCTCTCTCTCTCTCTCTCTCTCTCTCTCTCTCTCTCTCTCTCTCTCTCTCTCTCTATATATATATATATATATATATATATATATATATATATATATATATATATATATATATATTTATATATATATATTTGATTTAATCAATCACACAAACACACAAAACACAAACACATAATAAAAAAAAAGAGAGAGAGAGAGAGAGAGAGAGAGATAAACAACTACCACCGACTGACAACAGTGCTGGCCAACAGAAAAATTTCAAAATTATGGACCAAGAAAATTACATAAATATTAAACTACTAATGTCTCGAGGCTCTAAAATTAATGAATCAGTTAATAAAGTGTTTTCAAATGCTGGAGGTTCAGCCAGGAGAGAAGGAAAGCCGTCTATGAGAGGGAGCAACTCAATGCCTGCGAATGATGTAACTATAATTAGAAAGTTTGATTTTAAAACTCTGGGAATCGATAATCTGTGTTTCAGATGTGGCTATGGAAACCACATTGCTAAGAATTGTAAGCGAGAAAAGTCAACAATAAAATGCCAACTTTGCAATCGGTTCTGTCATGTTTCTAAAGTTTGCATTCAATCATTATCTGGAAAAGTTAATATGAGGTAGCAGAATGTACGAGAAATAGATGAATATGAACGTGGTTTTGAAGCAGAAACAGATCTTACAGATCGATTTGATGTCAACAAACTAATTGAAATTAATAACACCAAGAAAGTGTTGCTAGATGATTCAAAGTTTATAGTGCCCATTACAATAAGCGGCAATAAAGTAGTTGAGTTTGAAGTTGATTCTGGCAGTCCAGTTAGTATTATGAATAGTAAAGAATTCAAGAATTTACAGATAGACCATGCTTTGAAGAAGACTGATGCTCGTTTCAGGACTTATACAGGTGAAAGTTTCTCTCCTTTAGGAGTTGCACGAGTCCTGGTAGAATATGATGGACGAAAATCCGTAGAGGATTTATATGTTGTGGAAACATCTTCTGCAGCAATATTAGGACGTACATGGCTCCGACGCTTATACATAAGCATCAATAAAGTAGAATCGAGTACACCTGCTGAATATGATTTAGGATCAATAAAGCAAGAAATCGTAGCATCCTACAGTGATGTGTTTGAAACTTTGGTACCATTGAAAGATTGGAAAAATACCCAATTACAAATGCTCTATTAAGACAAAACCTAACATCAAGCCTGTGTTTTTTAAACATATATCTGTTCCTTACGCACTTCAAGAAAAGGTTGAAAAAGAACTTGAAGAACTAGAAAATCAAAGAATCATCACAAAAACTGAGTATTCAGACTGGGGTTCACCATTAGTAATAGTTCCGAAGCCTAATGGAGATGTCCGCCTTTGCATAGATTACAAAATGACTCTTAACCCCCAGTTAATGGATGCAAGATATCCTATACCTCTAATAGAAGATATATTCCCTAAAATGAAAGGGGGAAAGTACTTTTGTACCCTCTACATTCACAAGGCATACCATCATTTGGTAGTTGATGATGAAGCTAAAGTATTACAGACTATTTATACCCACAAAGGTATGTTTTTAATGAATCAGCTGGCGTTTGGAATTAAAACAGCGCCCAATGAATTTCAGATAGTTGTTGATAATGAAATATGCGACCTGGAAGGTACAGTTTCCTATTTTTATGATATTGTCATTCAGGAACAAGTGTTTTAGAATGTAGGGAGCGTCTAGAAAAATGTTTCACCTGAATGAGAAAATTGAACCTCCACATCAATCTTGATAAATGACAATTTTTCCAAAAGGAAATCAAATACTTTGGTCATGTAATTGGGGTCGATAGCTTAAAGAAATGCCCTGAAAAAGCTAAAGCAATAGTTGAATCAGCTTGGCCTAGGAACACAGAAGAACTTAGGAGTTTCCTTGGACTCACTGCCTATTACTCAAAGTTTATTTCTAGATCGTCTGAAATACTTCAGCCTTTAAACCAGTTGTTGCATAAGAATGTCAAATTCTGTTGGTCACGTGATAGTGAAAATGCTTTTGTAGAAATTAAAAATGAGATCATCAGTGATAGAGTGCTAGTTCCATTTGATTCAAGTCTTCCATTAACACTTGCAACAGACGCAGGACCGAAAGGAATTTCAGGAGTATTATCTCATATCATAAATGGAGAAGAACACCCTATTGCTTTCATATCAAGATATTTGACACCTGCTGAAAAAGGTTATTCACAGTTGGACAAGAAAGCACTGGCAGTGTTTTGGTCATTCAATAGATTTTACCAATATTTATCTGGCAGGAAGTTTACTCTAATTGTCAACAACAAACCTTTACAAACTATTTTCCATCCCAACAAGGCATTACCTACTACATCAGCTACTCGACTTCTTCGGTACACCGCATTTTTGAGTAATTTAAATTTTCATGTGCAGCACCGGAAATCAGAGCAACATCCAAACGCCGATTACTTATCAAAAACTCCACTTCATACTATAATCGAAAGTGTATCAGAAGATGATCAAATGCTGGAACATACGATTAATTCTGTGTCATCTAGGACCGTGACTCATTCTGTAATTGTAGAAGAGACTAATAAGGATCCAGACTTGGCAAGGCTTAAACGGGACTTAATCAGTGGCAAAGATCGTTCGACAGACCTTAATTTATACAAAGGTATAATATTCCGAGGGTAACGAGTAGTAATACCTAAACAAATCCAGCACGAAGTATTACAAGAGTTGCATGATACACATATTGGCATTGTTAAGATGAAAGCATTAGCAAGAAGATTTTTTTACTGGAAAAATATTGATGTTGACATAGAGCATACAGTGAGAAACTATAAGGCCTGTTGTGACATCAAGAATAACTCCGAAAAGGCTCCCTCCTCCGAAAAGGAACTTCATGTTTGGGAAGTTCCAGAGAAAAACTGAAAGCGTGTTCACATGGATTATTCCAGGCCCTTTAAGGGGCATCATTTTTTAGTTTTGGTGGATGCTAAATCTAAGTGTCCGAAAATTAAAATGATCAACAGCTCTCATTCCACTGGATCTACTGTACAATAAATATGTACAGTACGAGAAATATTTTCTCGGAATGGTCTTCCAGAAATTTTGGTGAGTGACAACGCTTCAATATTTACTTCTGGAGAGTTTAAAGATTTTTGTATCAGAAATAGCATTAAGCAAAGATTTATAGCTCCTGGCCACCCGGCGACGAATGGGCAAGCGGAGCGGTATGTTCAGATCCTAAAACAAAGGTTAAAATCGTTGGAGGAAGAAAAGGAATCATTGAGTCTGAAACTACATTCAATATTGTTTATTTTCCGGGCTACACCTTTAGCTTGCAGAGCAACTCCTGCTGAAAAGTTTATGGGTTGGAATAATCGCACCAAGCTAAACCTTACCTTTCCCCCTTACTCAGATAAGAACAAGGTTCAACAACCAGCATGTAAATCATTAAGGATTGGTGAGAGAGTACAAGTAAGAAATTATTCAGCTTCAAATTTCTGGCTATATGGAACTGTTGTTGAGAAACTTGGCAAAATCCATTATTTAATTGAATTAGATAAAGGGTACATAGTACAACGTCATCTTGATAAAATTAGGAAATGTGAAGTAGATATTGAGCTTAGGAAATCACTGGAAAACCTACTTCATTTCCAAAACTTTGCTAGGAGAGAACAGCCTGACTTCAAAAGCAACTGCACACCTAACGAAATTACAAGCAATTCATCCAAGAATACGAAGTTAATGTTAAAGATGAAGTACCAAAAGAAGTGGATTGTCATGATCACCTGGAGCCGGATGAACGCCAAGTTTTCCAATCGCTAGAAAGAAACCCTCCACAAGCTCCCCAACTGAGGCAGTCAGATAGGCCTAGACGCCCAGTTATAAAATTGGACTTATAGAGAAAATAATATGTGTGGGAGAATTGTTGTATATTTAGTTGTTAATAATCATTTGGTTGTTTTTGGAATATTATTGTTTTGTGTTGTCATGGTGGCAATTGTAAATAAGTGATAGAATGATTAAAAACTATGAAAAATGTTGTTCGAATTCAGTTAGTATTTAATACTAAGTAGTACTGAGTAAGTTATGATACGGTAATAACGATGGAGCCACTCGTTTTTCTTCTTTGCATGTGTGCTTTGGACTGCTTAAACATGTGCGCGATTATATTTTTATTTATTTTAAGATATATTGTTAAGTATGTTAAAATATGATACTCATGTTACCATGTACCTCCTTTAAAACCAGACTAATACTTTTACTTATCTAAGTTACTATACCACTTATAAATAATTTTTACTATGCTTAAAGTTAATTTAAATATAAATTAACAATCTGACCAAATGTATCAGTGTTTCCAAAATATACTTGCTAGGGCTCAAACTATACAAGAACTTAGATCAATATTTGCCTAGCAATGAGAATTCCAAGTTGTCTTTTACCTGATATACTCAACCAACAAACCTTATGCGAATTTTATTTTCTACTTATGTAATTGATTCATAGTTTACTGATAATATCACCTTGATCTAATACCTTTTTAGACGATAATATATTTAGATTTTTCTCTCAATTAGGTGTTTTGTGACATATTTTATACACACGTTGTTTCAAACCACTGGGCTGTTATCTGTACAGACAAACCAATTGATATGGAATATTTATTCCAGCGGAAACCTTACTTAGTATACCCCAAGAAACGTAAGGAAATTATTTTCACCCTGTCGTTGGCTCTTTCTAAGCTGTAAGGTTAGTTTTGGAAATTTGTCTAATGTTAAAACAGGCCCTGTTCCACCTCATTTTATAGATTGTTTAACCCTTAGTTTCCATCTGTTAATGTTTGTGGGTGAGGAAACATTTTATTTTCTGAAATTTCATATTAGTGCGTCTTATTATATACTAGTAGCATTGGGTATTAATTTGATACTAATAACAATTTTGTTAGGAACATTAAATAAAAATAAGAATTACGTAAACTGTGGAAAGAAAAGTCTTTAAATTTGGGGCATTGAAGATATTTAATGTTGTGAAAATATGTAAAATGAGAAGGAAGATGAAAGATATTTTTACATTTGAAATTAAAAAAAAAAAAAACTACCAATCCCCACACAATAAGAACCATTCCAGGGCAAGTAACACGGTTTATAATAATTTTACGAAATGATTTATGGTCGAAAATTTAGGGTTACAGCTGAAATAAATATTCCATATCAATTCTTTTGTTCAGTACAGATAGCGAATCAGTGGTCTGAATGACTCTGTATAGTAAGTGTCTTAATATTTTTATTATCTTTTCGCATTACTTTTATGTTATAATACATGTTATGTAAAACACTAAACACACTAGCTCCCAGCGGGTACATGTCTATATGTAAGTTATGTCTATATGTCTTGAGTTCAAGTGAGAATACAGTGATGCACAAGTTCCACTGCTGGTCGCCAGGTACATGTCTATATGTAAGTTATGTCTATATGTCTTGAGTTCAAGTGATAATATAGAGAATACATGTCTATATGTGTGAATGTATTGAGTTCAAGTATAAGTACAGTGGTGCAAAGTTCCACTCGTGGTCGCCAGGTACCGCTGATGCAGACAATTAGTGTTGGGCTCATTAGTGGGACTCCTGATTGTCCTTCCCACCTCAAAAAGGACGAAACTGCTCAACTCCACTTGCACCATATTGTTGTAACAATAATGTTTATGCCACATCCTGTGGAGAATAAAATGCTGTATATGTACAGGCAAGTTAATATATTCATTTATTTATTAATGTTGTACAACTTTTGACAATTCCTTTCAAGGAGAATACTAACTGACTGGCATATTAAGCAATTTTATGACTGGCAATCCATGACCATTTTATGTGAATAATATCAGACAAAGACTGTTATGTCAGAATTGATCACTCGAATGTTTATCCATCCTATATAAACTATTACGAGCCATGTTTAGTATAGGAACTTTTTATTTATTTTGAAACCCGTATGTCATTATGATTATTTTTTAAGTTTATTTATGTCTACCGGACCTCATCTAATAGTTAATGCTAAATAAACTATTGTTTAATTTTTCATGGTTTTCTGCAAAATCATATTTAAATGGCGAATAAATCCTTATACTGATTTTATAGTTAATTCATTGCTATTGTTTGTCTCGTTGTTACCATTTCTCTTTAGCTAATGTTCTTTTGAATTCTTCTTATTTAATATGCTAACTGCCATAGTTATTGCTGTTAAAACAGCACATTATTTACTAATTGTTTTATTTTTTAACGTTATTTACTTATTCCTGTTTTTTCCTAGTTAGCTTACTTAAATTTTTTAATACTCTCATACCTTACTATATAAATATATTATTATTGTTTTCAATTGCTCAATAATTATAAGATGAATTTAGCAATTTATTGTTTACTAAATCATGTATTATGGAATAATCCAGTTTTTAATTGTGTTTTTATTTGATCATTTATTTTGCAGTTATCTACTATTTTATGCTAATTACCATTTGTATGTTCTCCAAATAATATATTTTGTTAGATTTGTTTCTACTATCTTTGTTTTTTTGTTTACTTATCTTCAAATTATAATTACGAAATAGTGCCTTTTTTTAACACTAGAACACCAGATTTATCACATTAGTAATATTTAATATTAAATTTAATACTTATTTTCTTTTATAACTTTAGCTAAAAATTTTTATATGCATATGTTTTGTTATACTATTATAATTTAAAATGGTTCCAACCATTTATGAATAAAAAAAAGACATTCCGTATAAAAATTTGGTATTGGGTGGTTTCCATATTTTTACTAGAGTCCTTTCAGAAGCTTTTACTACCAGTATGAACGTATCGTGACTATAACATTTGTGTTCTAGTTTAACATTAACAGTACGACCTCACGTACGCTGGCTGCATCTTTACATTTATGGCCAACATCCTAAACAATATAGTTATTTTTACTTATCACGATGTATGTTTCTATGAGGTCAGGGATAAATAATTGTTTTCATAGAGAATTGTACCTTAGCACTCACACTCAGATATGTCTTTTAGAGACAATGAGAGATGTTTAAGACAGGAATTATCTCTTTGGTGGTTTTAAGGGATATTGAGATTAGCGTGTAGAGCAACCCTTAGGCAATACCTTAATCCTAAGGTTATAAACGAACGATTACTTACATCTATGGAATGCCATTTTTGTGATCTCACAGATGTGAAACTGTGTAAATAATAAATGGTAATCATAATTAGGCCTTTTAACATTATTAATTGACTTAAATTTGTTAATCTCTGAACAAATATTGAAAAGTATAAGCGTTTGTAAGCTTGCCTTATTGCATTACTTGTTTTATGAATATAAATCCACTTGTGCACTGCAAGACCAATTATAGTCCAAATAAGCAATCTATGGTTTTTTTTCTTTTTTTATTGAATTATTCCATATTTTATTCATAAAACAACGTCAAAAAAATTGCTTTTTGTCAAGTTTAAATTTGACAATAAATCAAACAACAGTAGAAAATTGTTTTAAATAGATGGGAGACTTCCTGAAAACAAGGACGAAAATCTCGAAAATCACATTTGCTTCTACGAATTTATTTAAAGTGATTATATTCAACATGAAAAAAAAACTAGCGGAGAAAAAGTAAATTTACTTACTTTTATGCGTAAATGACTAAGCAATAAACGTTTAAATAAACCTTTTAACAGCTATTATTAATATAAATTAACATTTTAACAAGATCTAAAATATGGTGCTTATTTATTAACATAATTGAATTTGTTGCTGGACTCCATTCCACGTTACAATCAGCAATTATTCATTGAATTCGAAGAATTACACTTTCTTTGTCCGGACAATCCCGATTCTATTGCAGGTAACAATTTACAAACCTCCAAGGAAATCCACACAGTTTTGCATTTGCAAATGGGTTTCTCAGATTAAAATTTCACGACACTTTCTGTTCTCAATTTACTGCCCTTCTAATCATATTAACTTGGAAGCTATAATTTATATGGGCACAGAACCATAATGCTTATTTCAATTATTTTAAAACGTAATTTGTTTTTCTTTTAACAAATAGAAAACTATTTAAATAAACTATGTTATTAAATACATTTATTAGATGCCACACATATTCTTCTACTAATAAATAAGTTTGTAAATACATTTACCAAATGAAGGTTTATTAACTCACAATGAGTAAAACAGAAGATTGAATTATTGCTACAGTTAACCTAAGAATAACACCCTTGACAAAGGTTAATCACATTCAAGGCCTAGTAGGATAAGTAAATGATGTCAGGTTCATAATAACTGTAAACAATGAATAATTGTGACGATGAAAAAAGATTCGGTTAATTTATGAAAAATTATTTTCAAATAAACTAAGTATTGTGTAAATTAAGAAATGTTTTACCTCAATATTTATTAGTTTGAATAATGTTAGTAATAATGAAAACTCATGACTAATTAATTGTACTATTATTAAAACAATAAATAGAGAGTTGCAAAATTAATAGGACTGTATCCGACCAATTTCAATAAAATATTTATTTATAAAAATACATACATTATTATGTAATAACTAATCTGCGAGTATTAACTGTATTTTTTTTTAATTTATATAAATATATCCTAATGCTATTAGCTTCTTACATTTATCGATCTCAACAATTAGACGGTCTTATGTGGAAGCCTTTTAAAAACAATAAATCTTTATATTGGTTCCTAATTGTATATAGAATCTAAATACGGAATTCTTTGTGTGTTTTAAATCTTAAAATGTAAAATAGCAATCCGTTACATTGCTTGTTACTAAAATTAGCCCCTGTTATGTTTTATATAAGGATTATATCCCTATTTCATAAACTAATGCACAACGTGAGTGAAACGTCTTACAGTTGCTTTGTATTGTGTTAGTATTACCATTTTTATTTTTAATTTTGATGTGTAGTTAATTATGTCGAAGTGGGCTTTATACATTTCCAAAATTGTAATTTGCAGTAATTGGATTATGAATTGAACTTGTATTTACGATCGAGAATAAAACACTGGCTGAGTTACGTGAGATTAGGTTCGGCATTTACAACTAATTACACCTTCATTATTGTTCGTGAAGCTTTTGGTTTTTTTCTTTCAAATCACTTCGGAATTAGTAAGAATAATCCGTATGTTATATAACATTCTCTCATCCATTTAAATGAAATAATGCTTTTATCATATGAAGTTAGGGCATAGAAGTCCTCAGTAGTACTTAACTGAGGGCCAATGACGCATAGATTACTTCTAAACCACCGTAAGGGACGTTGCAGGCAAGTCGTGTTTTAGAAATGGAATCGATGTTTATTCAATCATACAAGGAATAGCCTCACACGATCTTGTATAAAAGGCTACTGCCCAAAATTTATGAAGTGTTTCGGGTATGGTGTATTATATATGCTATTAAATACTAATATTAATAAGGTATATTGTTTACGTGTATTACATTATTATATACACTTTCCATTTTAAGTATATAACAGTCTAATACATGATCATAACATAAGAAAAATAGCAAAATTGTATAAGATATTTAAACTTTATTCTGGGAAAAATGGAAAAACATTCTCAGTGAAGGCGTAAAATGATATTAATATAAATCCTTAATAGGTGGTGTTATTTTTACTGCTTTTTATTATAAAAATAAAATAACAATTATTAAACTAAGGCAATATCTGAGTTTGAAAGGGTTAGCCTCTCTTAGAGAATATTTCATGTTATTCCCCAATCAAGTGGGGTCAGCCCACCTGGCCGTATCTGATGCCAGTGGGATTTGAAATACATCATACAGTCTTAATGGGATCTGCATGTCAGTATATCAGGAGAATCGCCAGCAATATTAAATTTTGTGAATAGTATCCAGTAAATCACTTACTTATTTGTTGATGAGTTGAACTAAAGGTTGAATTCTTTGATGATCATGTGTATTAATAAATAAAAAAAAGAGTACAGTCATAAAACTGTAGTTAGTAAGGAAATGTGTAGAAGATTTTTTAAATTGTATTTAACAAAAACTATCACTCTGCAATCCTTTCACGTATTTTTATAAATACATCGATGAAAACAGTCAAACATCTTTTGTGTTTATTTTCTTAAACCTAACCTCTTTATAGCATTTAAATAGTAGAAAGCATATACAAAATGCAAATGTCATGATAAATAAATATATTTTGATATCATGATAAATAAATAAAGCCCAAAATATCAGCTATAAAAATAATCTTGTAAAAATAAAATAATTCAGGGAATATACTGTATTGTGAAATACTTTACGTACTATTGTGACGTAAAGTTCCCGACTCGAGCCAGTATCTACGTCTTCGTATCCATGTAAACCAATCAATGGTACAGGTGACGCATGTCGCACAGCTCCAGTTTAATAGTATGTGTACAGTATAAGAAAAAGTAGGATTCGGATATATCAACGGAAAAGCTTTCCTCAATTTACTTCAAATTATAATTGCATATGTGTTCCAAACAATTTTTGTAAATATTAGTATTGGTTTATACTGAACTTAATATATGTTTAGTAAAATTAGAATGTAAGGTATATAATAAATTCTTAACATATATCATTTGAATGAATATAATTCAACTTCAATAATATTGATTTTAATATTCATACAACTTCTGTGGTTTGTTGTGCTGCTTCAATAGTACATATCGGAGCACAATTGTGTTGTAAAATGTACTCGTTTAAACTCCCTAATTATCTTTGAAATACGACATACACCTTCCTACATGTACGATCAAAGTACAATTACATAAATACCCTCGCCTGCATTCATGTTCAAGGTCGTTCAAGGTACACGTTATTGTTAAAATCATTGTTACGTTAACATGATATTAATTGAATTCAATTAATAAAAGTATTAATTTATCAAATATATTTATGATAAATTTTGTATTATTACATTTAATAAATACTGTATAGATTCACTGGAAAAGAAATATGGTAAACTGATTTGTGTAAACTTCATTGATGGGTGAAATTATTGTATTGCTAAGAAATTCAATGGCACATTTGTATCAGCTCTGAACTTGAGTCTCAATAGACTCTCAGCTCTGAACTCTTAACACCTACTGTTCGTGCATGTGGGAGGAGACACTTTCTGTTGAAGGAGTAAACAATTGGGCTCATAATTATTTGAATAACATGGAAACAGTACGTTTTATTTACCGATTTTAAAAAATTATGATATTTTCTGCATCAGTAAATTTATGATAACTAAGTATCTACAGTGATAATATAAGGGGAATTACCAACTCATGTTTATCTACAGTGATAATATAAGGGGAATTACCAACTCATGTTTATCTTCAGTGATAATATAAGGGGAATTACCAACTCATGTTTATCTACAGTGATAATATAAGGGGAATTACCAACTCATGTTTATCTACAGTGATAATATAAGGGGAATTACCAACTCATGTTTATCTACAGTGATAATATAAGGGGAATTACCAACTCATGTTTATCTTCAGTTATTTTTGCCAGGGAATCCTACATTATAGATTATTGTGAACTTGCAGTACATAGTATCTGCAAAACCCTTTTTAGTATAATTACAATATAATTACACGAATCCTGGTTTGCTATTATTGCGTATTAAAAATAGAAGTAAGCGAAATATACTAAACTACGGGGATATGGTAATTAAAATGGGAAATGTTTCACTAACGGTCACATTTGTTATACCATTTTGTCCTAGTGCCATATAAATGAAAACTTCTACATGTAACAAATTCATTTGTTATTTTATTTATTACTGTAGAAATAAATTTGAGATATTAAATTTCAATAGGAATGTTTTAAGAGATGTAACTAAAATATACTAAAGGTTTTAATTGAATTTATATCCGGTCTAATTTTGCCTGGATATTCAACTAAACATTTTGATAGATATTGGTCAATAATTGGGATCCTTTATGTAGCATAAAACTATTTGTATTTATTGTTTAAAAATTATTTATTTTTTTGGTGCAAGTAAAAAAAACGTATATCCAATAATTTCCTTAAAGTAAGAGTTAAATTGATATATTATATAGACTTATTTCAAGTTGTTCTTAAGAGGAATCGAGAAAACAAATTAATAAAACAAAAAATCTAAGTTATTGAGCTTCCATCTCAATAATAATTAGCTTCCAACTTAAATATCATTGAATTTTCCGAACTAAAAAGCTTACACCTTATTGTAAGTGCCTTTTGGGAAGATAATATTTCAAATTAATATAACGGTATTTTATTTTAATTAGATGTGTTGTGAATTGAGTTTAGTATAACTTTATTAAACTTATTCATATATTTAATGCATAATTTAAAATAGTGCTGAACTTTTTACATTCCTTTGATGAACAAATATATTTTACAAGATATTGATGGAAACAAACCAATAAAACTAAAAAGGATATACATATTTTAACAAATTAATGTAACAATGACAGTTGAAGTGTGTTAAAGCCAGCGCTGACCTTCAGCAGCCGGTGATTGATTGGCAACATGTTCTGTCAATGTACAGCCGATGGACGAAAGCTTTAATCAATCATTTGTTAAACTTCAATGACCTAAAAGTTTAATTTGAACTAAGTTCTATTATGAATTGTCTTTTTGCAAGTGAATTTTAACTTTGCTAGCCTGTTTTAGTTAAGTAATAAAATGTAATTATTTAGTTATAAAAAATTCTTTATAACTAGAGAGTAACAAAACTTATATAACTCTTCTACATAGTCTGTTTGATTTGTGACCTATTAAAACCACTGGCGTGAGAATTGAATGAGTGATGGAGGTGAGATAGAGAACCACTCAATTCACATTGTATCATTCCATTTAAAAATTGTCATGGAAACAAGATATAAGTTAGTAACGTGGCCGCTTGTGGTAGCTCAGAAGCAACTCCCACCCAATACTTCATCAACAGCAGTGATCATTTTTTGGTTATATCGATTATACTATATTATTATTTGGTATTATAATAGCAATAATAATAATAATAAGACAATGTATAATATAATGTAAGCAATGAATAAAAAGAACAAAACTTGTATATATTATCACAGTTAGTTTTTATAAATGACGCAGTTTATGATTAATCAGCTCTTTTATTTATCTAATTCATGTTAACAATCAGTCAACTCTTTATTAACAATAAATTATTTATAAAATATAACATAAAAAATTTCCATAAAACAAATTTATAAAATTTTTTCAAATTTACTGCCACCGGTTAATATCAGATGTGCCACTTCATATCAGATATGATATGTGGTCTTAACATAATGGAGCTCCAGCTCATATTGGTATGGGCGTTAGAGACTACGTATATGTTATGTTTCAGCAGAGGTAGATGGGACGTGGCGGACCTAAACTTTGGCGTACTAGATCCACTGGCCTCAAACCATTAGACTTCATTCTGTGGGGAACTTGAAATAACTGGTTCACAGCACACCAGTGAAGTGAAATGGGCTTGGTTTACAGAATTATAGAAGCAGCAGCAATAATTCAGGAGAATGTACATACGCGTATTATTGAAAAAAAATCATCTATCTGTAGTTTAACGTTCAGACTGTGCAATCTTGTTGTAGGTCGTCATTTTGAGCAACTTTTATAAATTTGTTTTTGGAAATATTTGCTATTATATTTTATAAATAACGCATTTTTAACAGCTGTCTCATTTCTAACATGAAGTGGATATAAAACAGCTGATTAATGATGAGCTGCGTCTCATATTTTCTGTTAAACTATGTTTTAGGTATGTATTACTGTAATATAGAAATTACATTGATAAATTGTCACACCTGGGTAATTTATTATTTGATTTAGGTAAATAAGATTTTGTTTGATTTTTCTTTTAAT
Source organism: Stictocephala bisonia (assembly GCA_035578905.1). NCBI lineage: Eukaryota > Metazoa > Arthropoda > Insecta > Hemiptera > Membracidae > Stictocephala > Stictocephala bisonia. Next base: position 92,524 of record JAQJVL010000724.1, read on the forward strand.
TGTGCATGTTTTACTTAACTTTTAACTTTTTTATAGCTATTACGGTTTTCGTGAAATGTAATGTTAAAAATTTCAAAAAAGCCTCAATTTTTAAATTAATTTATTAACAGTAATGATATTTTATTGGCTTGTTTTACTTATTTGGTTACACATAAGAAATAAACTGTGTAACAAAGTGTTCAGTTTATTTCTTAAATAATTCTTGAGTAGTAAAATTATTTGTAATAAACAAAAACAGTCAGACAGACAGTAAACTAGTCACCGTAGACCCATGTTTATATTACGAAATATGTTTCGAAATCTAAGGAACAATTTTCGATGGAAAGTTCCAGAGAATTCCGGGACATCCTGTATATTTATTTTTGTGTGGCCTTGAACAAAAAAATCTGACATTATCTAAATGTAGTGACAACAAGTATTATAGAGCGTGGGTGTCTGGAGATCCATCTTATATTCTAAGACGCGGCCAGCCTCCCCAGTCATTTAAGGTCGTTATTGTTACACAGACCTTTTTAGCCCTAAACTCACTGATAATAGAAGACATAATTTCCTAAAGGGAATAAGTAGTATCTTATCAAATTTATGAAGTCTTAAAATTTGAAAGCAAAAACTAAAAAGGGTCTGCAAAAACTAAAAAAAAAACTGATAATTGTTTAAGGGTGATTTGTTCAAAAGCTGACTCTAATGTCGTGTGTTCTCAAAAACAAAGGATTTAGAAGGTAACATGCAACGTGACGGTACTGTATGTTTTGTTTTTGTTGTATATAACATATTTAAAACACACACACACAAATGAAATTTTTAAAACAACATATGGGACAATGATGAAAATAAAATATCTTTAGAGTTTCTAATAAATAAAGATTGTAAATGTTATTATAAAAACGTGGTTTTAATTTACTGTTACACTAGTAGGTTTTTGTTATTAACTGTTTTTTAATATGTCATAAATCCAACAAACTGAGCACAAAGAAATGTTTGATGGACCTTTTTACTTTTAATATAATTTGGTACCAGAGTAGAATTAGGTTATATTTAAAGGTGTCAATAAATTTTCGCAAGTGTTATTTTGTAATCTTATAAATCTTTAAAGGTGTACAATGTTTAAATATTTAAATTTGTATTTTAAAAATGTATTCATATATATTTGGCCAAATACATATTTCACCGTACATACATAAGCAATTAATTTGTATCTGAAAATTATTAATTATAATACTAATTTATGATTTTTCTATTTATAATTATTTTCATCCATATTTGCTGATTGAATTCAAAGCTTAATACGTCATTAATTTACATATTTTCTGTACATAATAATCAAACCAATACGTTCAACCTTGGGGTTGAGGCCTGAGGTCTTGAAAGGATTTAATTTTGTTAAATATTTGTTAAAAATTTGTTAAATTGTGTTATTCCTTGTTTAGTTATAGTAATAATTTAATTATATTCAATAGTCTGCTTTTACTCTCTATGAAAAAGTTAGTGTAAAGTTATCCCGAAAAGACTCGACTAACATTAGTTAAAAACGAATTTATTAGTAGATAATTCATATGGCCTCTAATAATTGTCTGGCTTATAATTAATTTAAATGATCTAGCTATCTAAATGTATAAAAGCAATTCAAAAGTTATAATTGATAAGTAACCAAAATAGCTAACGGAAGAATTCTGTTGTCGTATGAATTATAGCTTGTATATTAATCGGATTAGATATTGAATAAATTATAATTGCAAGCGTAACCAACTTCTGAACCTGGAAGATCATTTGCGATTGCAAATCTGCGTGGATATCCTCAGTGGTTCGTGAATAGCTGAGTACAGTAATTAATAATTACTCAGCTATTCACTAATTTATTTATTCATTAATAAATAATTAATACCTGAGACAGAATCAGAACTGTCCAAACAGTACAAAAGTTTATACTTCGTATACAATGAATACTCAGTAATTTTAACGTGAAATGGAGTCCAGCATCAACTAAGTACGTTATTAAAATAATTTATATTCAGATCTTGTTATAAAACTGTTGATATAATAGAAACTAAGTTTTAAATGGTTGGTTCAGAGTCGTAATTATTTTTATATATTCAATTTTTACTATTTCAACTTTATTTGTTTAAGCTTTATGTAAAAAATAACCAGTTGTTATTTATCCCAGTCATATAGATTGACGTATTTATATGTTCTTCATATAATAATATAATTCACATAATTAAAAATAAGAATGCTATTTATTTTTACTAGCTTAACCTTATATTTAAACTTTTTTTAACAATGTCAAGTCAGCAGATTGTATTAATATTAACTTTAAATTTAACTTAAGCCATCAATCAGTTGTTACATGCTTTCAATAACATTTATGCAGTTGTACTGTTTTTTTTACACATTCACAATAATGTAAGTAAAACCCTAATAAAGTAACATTATAACGCCTTCATCAGCTAGTGGATAGGCAAACTCTGCATTACTTAACTGTACCTAAATTGCGTAGCAAGCGCCGTCTTTTCCCTTCCGGACATGAATACAATTTACATAAGGTATTATGAAATGAAGACGATTAGAATAAATCTTACTTCTAGCATAAGTATATTGAGTTCAAAATAAAGAAAAACTAGACAAAAAAAGCCATCAATCTAAAGCAGTGTCATGTAAGAAATTAATAATTTGTCCTCTCCAAAAATGTGTGTTAATTACGTATCGTGTGGAACGTTTTGACTTCCATTTTACTTTTCTGTAATGATATGTAAAGAAGGTCAATCAATAAAGTCATTCATTAAACTCATTCATAAATGTGTGATATGCGTCGTATTGAAAGGGCTCACCAAACCAACCGCCCACACATACACGTACAGTGGTACTGACCCACCCACCTACCCATACACGTACGGTGGTATTGACCCACTCACACATACACGTACGGTGGTACTGTATGTGTAAGCATTGATATGTTCGGAAATGCTTTGATTTAACTCGGCGTTCATCTCACCTCACCCCAAAAGACAATGCTTGTATTAATATCTAATTTGAATACAATGTCTCCTTACAAGCTTTTTTCCTAACATTTGGATGATTGAAGACATTTTTGATTACTACTTATATTTATACACTTTATAATATGTCCATAATGTATAATTAAATTACCTTTCTACAATATGTTTATTTATAAGTACTTTTTTGTATATTCCAATATGGATGTTTCTTTTAACATTAAATACTGTGCAACCAAACACTCAGAACAAACAGCACTGTTTATTAAACTACGAGCTATGATTCTTTATAAGAAAATAATCTATCATAGATTGCCTGGAATGTATTGTCGAATAGAATTCTTAGCTATACATTTAACAGAAGGGGATAGCATTGTGTTGTTAAAGACACTGTAGCTAGACTCAGATCAGCTATGTGATATTTCAGTTATTTTATATGTACAGTATCTACTTTTCTATGTTATAAAAAAGTAGGTTTAGACAGTACTGTGGATTGAATAAGTATTGAAGTATTATAATTATAAAACAATAAAATAAATTATTTATAATTAAAATTTTTATTTTGTGTTTTTAGTAGGATAATGTACCTATTAAAGCACTTTTAATTAACAAAAAACTCTGTAAAAAACGTCATGGATAAACCCGTAGTTATACATTTCAATAAGTAAGATATTAGTTGTTAATAAATTTTCACAAAATCACCAATAAATAACACTTTTTTCGAGGCCTTTCGCCAGCAAAGCTGGCATCATCAAGCAACACAAATTAAAAAAAAAAAAAAAAAAAATTTCCAGGCGAAAGGCCTGGAAAAAAGTGTTATTTATTGGTGATTTTGTGAAAATTTATTAACAACGAAGAATACCAATATCAACTCAATCTGAAATTTACAAGATATTAGTTGTTTAAAATTTACAAAATTTACGAAAACTATTTCTATTCAGAAATATGTATACTTTCTATTAAATATTATGTGGAATTGTACCATAAGCAACATCATAATGTAGTATTGTTTTATTTTTAACATAAATATACTGATTTTATTGACCATATTTATTCCATTAAAAGTATTGTATATCTTAAAGGCTTTTATGAAATAAGTTACCAAATCAGTCTATGGTCTTATTTGGTAACTTAATTCCTATATACAAAAGAAATAATTATTATTTCGTACATATAGCTTGATGATACATATTTACTATGCAAATCAATTAACTACGTAATTATTTGACATCTGTTTAGCTCTGTACTTGTGGTGGTAAAAAGATACGCCAATATTACATATTCAATTAACGGATGAATACAATTACAGACATATTGATTCTCGTGTTATTATTCTGCTCCAGTTCAAGAGGATACAAAATAATACTGTTATGTGTTACTATAATGTGTTTACAATTACTAATTGAGTGTTATATAATTGTTTATTATAACACTCAATTTGATTATAATAAGCACACGAAATAAGGAATTAAAGTAAGCTAGTTTATGGATTTAATTAATAAACAATTGTTTTGTACCAAAGCGAATTAAAAACATTATATTTTTTTACCAAAATACAAAAGTATAAATTGGATTGCGCAATGTTCACAACATAAGCCTACTTATTACCTTGTCTTTAAAACTATGTTAATTACATAAATTAGCTGACCACTTACTTAACAATCTAATGGTTCTATATAAAACACCTTATTTTTAAGTCATATCAATGAATTTCAGACATCGGTAAATAATTGTAAAGTCAAAAATCTCAAACCTGGTGGCCAACAAACACTTTACAGCGAATAACTGATTCCACTTAGGAACACACTCATGTCAGGCTTTATGTATTTGGGTGACGTTATCAATATTTTTTAGGAATTTCAAAGGATTGATAAAAAATACTAGGTATTTGTAATGATAAGACTTCTTCATAATAACAACTACACCAAAAGGAATGAGGCAATAAGCAAGTCAATGGTGAACATTATGACCTGAAAGTTGTGTCAACAACATATGAACAATAGATTTTGGTGATACTTGAAATAAATGTTAAACATGTGAAAGCAAAATGTGTTAGTTATGAACATTTAACCATCTTTTTGAACTTCTAATTCAAAAACTATTGTTTCTCATGTTACATTCCTGATAATGTTTCTTTAAGATACAGTAGTTCACGAAACTTTAAAATAATAATTAAACCCAATTACTGAAGTAAGATTCACCAGAGCGCATCTCTGAGCAAGTGATTTTTAGCCTAACCTAATTTTACCATATTTTATTGTGTTTAATGATTGCACCCTGTGCTTTCTTCGCTCAGGTAATCTACTTTGCACTATTACGAGTATTAATGTTGGAAATTTACGAGCCCGCAGTTTCTTTATATGGTACAACGGACGGTTGTGTAATTTTATATTGGAGAGGTCCCAAATCGCTGGATGAATGTGTATTACAACCTTAAAAAAGAAATAAAACGAGGGTTATGGTGTCAACTAGCATATTTGCTTTAGGCCATTTGTGCAAGTTATTTTAGCAGGCTTTATATGAACTAAAATTGAGCGGTGGAAGTAAAATATGTATAAAACTATCACCAATTAGTTTTAAGACTACACTAACCATATCAACCCCTTTTGATTTACTACAAACAAAGATATGTCCAATTGTAATGTACTCTAAAAACAGATTTTATTTTTCTTAAAACATTTAGGGAGAAAAACTCAAAATAAATTAACATCAATCAGATAATTTAGGTTTTTTGCTTAAGATTGTCTTTATCCTTAAGTCTGTGACATCTTATTTTGAAAGTTAGCTTGATTTTTTCCCGAAATAAATCTTTAAGAGTAAAATAAATAATTACTATTATTTATAATCTCAACAAATATGATTTTTTAAATAGATTACCATGTGTTGAAATATATGAAAGAGATAAAGTGATGAATAAAGTGATAAAATGAATTATTGATAACATTTTAAAACCACGTGTTGAAATAATCATTCCAGAGGTAGAGACATAATAATTATAGAAAAGATAATTGCACAAAACATGTTTATCCATTAACATTAATATTCAGTGTGATAGTTAAAAACTCCTATTGAGGCTAAATAAACCCTAATATCATAAAACAAATTGTTTTCCCAAGCATACCTGGTACAAAATGGAAATAATCTTTGAAGAAAACTATTAATATACACTTTAAACTATTTATATATGGCACTAAATATCTTGCAAACATGTGTGTTTAGGAGACTCTTCTTATTTCAATATTTATTTTTAAAAATGAAAATTATTTCCGATTTTATTATTTTTAAACCTCTTCAATATTTTGTCAGTTCTTGCAAGCCATTATTCCATTCTTACCAATGCGAATTGGGAGCAAAAATCTCTCTTCCCTAGATGATTCGGAAAAGTAGTAGAACATGCAATAATATATTGGTTTTATCTAAAGTTTTTTTCATCCATGCCAAAGAGCATTTTACAATATGTATGTACATATGTAAAGTATGTACTTTCTATATATTGGAACCTATGTACACATTGTAAATAGACCTTTGAGGTGATTGACAGTGGAGGCTTTGGAGATCATATTGATGGCACTGAACATATAAAATTAAAAAGTTTAATGAAATGTATAAGATATTTAAGGACAGAGATCAAATAAATGATAATAAGTGGAACCTTCTTTTAGTTTATATGCAACCTCTAAACAAGATCACTTCGTTCGACTGTGATGAACCTGCCAATAATCTATAGCAATTTCATATAAACAAACATGTTTTATAAATATACTATAAAAATATCAAAGAATAATATTGTTGTGTTATCAAATTAATAGTAATTTTATGTTATTTAAAATTTAAAGTTTTGAACTTCAAGGAGCAAAGCAAGACTATGATCATTAATCCTTGGAAATGGTATTCATGAAGGCTGAATAAATCCCTTGTCCATAAGAGGATGAAGAGACTTTGAGCTGCTTATCTCTGAATACAGTAATACATAATTGTCCTTTCTTCCTTCCTCCTTCTACTTTAAGATAATAACATTTCTTTACTAAGGATATGTTATGATGTTTGTTCATTTAACCTTATTAGTATTTCTCACCTAATATTTTTGTTTGTTAAAAACTATTGATATTATCTAACGAAATTAAATTAAAATATTAAAATAAGCAAAATTTGTCTTTATATGATCACAAACGAACGTAATTTAGAATAATAATTACTGGAATTTGAAGGAAAATAAATAAATTGCATTTATCATTCAAGACTTAATGATAAGAAGAGTTGTTATAGCAATATATTTTTATTGTGTAAATTATTTAATGCATATATCCCAATTTAAATAAATAACAGCAACTATCACGATGTAAAAACAGTCAACTCTATTTATGACACATAATAATAAAAAAACTTTCACTCGTCCGATTTGTTGGTATAAAATTTCAGTAGGTGTTAATAAAATATAAATATTATCTATAAATATAATAAAATATAAAATATAAATCAATTATAGGGTTTATTTTACTATGGACTCTCAATGTATTTATTAATAAAGCTAAAGAAGAATAAACGTAATGAAGAAATTACAGGATGGATCAATAACAGTCCATGCACACACCACAACGTGCTCTATTAGCACGGGATCTGTTCAATAGGAAGTCACGGCAGGTCACCGAGACAGCTGACTGCTTAAAACAACTTGGTTAGCAAATCACCGGAAATTGGTAAAGTTCATAGCGATAAGAAGTATTTAGCTCTGCTTAGTATGGCTGGGTCAAGAACGGTTTCTTGTTCGCAGGCCTACTTTGTTTCCATACATACAGTATTTAGCTCTGCTTAGTATAGCTCGATCAAGAACGGTTTCTTGTTCGCAGGCCTACTTTGTTTCCATACATACAGTATTTAGCTCTGCTTAGTATAGCTCGATCAAGAACGGTTTCTTGTTCGCAGGCCTACTTTGTTTCCATACATACAGTATTTAGCTCTGCTTAGTATAGCTCGATCAAGAACGGTTTCTTGTTCGCAGGCCTACTTTGTTTCCATACATACAGTATTTAGCTCTGCTTAGTATAGCTCGATCAAGAACGGTTTCTTGTTCGCAGGCCTACTTTGTTTCCATACATACAGTATTTAGCTCTGCTTAGTATAGCTCGATCAAGAACGGTTTCTTGTTCGCAGGCCTACTTTGTTTCCATACATACAGTATTTAGCTCTGCTTAGTATAGCTCGATCAAGAACGGTTTCTTGTTCGCAGGCCTACTTTGTTTCCATACATACAGTATTTAGCTCTGCTTAGTATGGCTCGATCAGGAACGGTTTCTTGTTCGCAGGCCTACTTTGTTTCCATACATACAGTATTTAGCTCTGCTTAGTATGGCTCGATCAGGAACGGTTTCTTGTTCGCAGGCCTACTTTGTTTCCATACATACAGTATTTAGCTCTGCTTAGTATGGCTCGATCAGGAACGGTTTCTTGTTCGCAGGCCTACTTTGTTTCCATACATACAGTATTTAGCTCTGCTTAGTATGGCTCGATCAGGAACGGTTTCTTGTTCGCAGGCCTACTTTGTTTCCATACATACAGTATTTAGCTCTGCTTAGTATGGCTCGATCAGGAACGGTTTCTTGTTCGCAGGCCTACATTGTTTCCATACATACAGTATTTAGCTCTGCTTAGTATGGCTCGATCAGGAACGGTTTCTTGTTCGCAGGCCTACTTTGTTTCCATACATACAGTATTTAGCTCTGCTTAGTATGGCTCGATCAGGAACGGTTTCTTGTTCGCAGGCCTACTTTGTTTCCATACATACAGTATTTAGCTCTGCTTAGTATGGCTCGATCAAGAACGGTTTCTTGTTCGCAGGCCTACTTTGTTTCCATACATACAGTATTTAGCTCTGCTTAGTATGGCTCGATCAGGAACGGTTTCTTGTTCGCAGGCCTACTTTGTTTCCATACATACAGTATTTAGCTCTGCTTAGTATGGCTCGATCAGGAACGGTTTCTTGTTCGCAGGTCTACTTTGTTTCCATACATACAGTATTTAGCTCTGCTTAGTATGGCTCGATCAGGAACGGTTTCTTGTTCGCAGGCCTACTTTGTTTCCATACATACAGTATTTAGCTCTGCTTAGTATGGCTCGATCAGGAACGGTTTCTTGTTCGCAGGCCTACATTGTTTCCATACATACAGTATTTAGCTCTGCTTAGTATGGCTCGATCAGGAACGGTTTCTTGTTCGCAGGCCTACATTGTTTCCATACATACAGTATTTAGCTCTGCTTAGTATGGCTCGATCAGGAACGGTTTCTTGTTCGCAGGCCTACTTTGTTTCCATACATACAGTATTTAGCTCTGCTTAGTATGGCTCGATCAGGAACGGTTTCTTGTTCGCAGGCCTACTTTGTTTCCATACATACAGTATTTAGCTCTGCTTAGTATGGCTCGATCAGGAACGGTTTCTTGTTCGCAGGCCTACTTTGTTTCCATACATACAGTATTTAGCTCTGCTTAGTATGGCTCGATCAGGAACGGTTTCTTGTTCGCAGGCCTACTTTGTTTCCATACATACAGTATTTAGCTCTGCTTAGTATGGCTCGATCAGGAACGGTTTCTTGTTCGCAGGCCTACTTTGTTTCCATACATACAGTAATTAGCTCTGCTTAGTATGGCTCGATCAGGAACGGTTTCTTGTTCGCAGGCCTACTTTGTTTCCATACATACAGTATTTAGCTCTGCTTAGTATGGCTCGATCAGGAACGGTTTCTTGTTCGCAGGCCTACTTTGTTTCCATACATACAGTATTTAGCTCTGCTTAGTATGGCTCGATCAGGAACGGTTTCTTGTTCGCAGGCCTACTTTGTTTCCATACATACAGTATTTAGCTCTGCTTAGTATGGCTCGATCAGGAACGGTTTCTTGTTCGCAGGCCTACTTTGTTTCCATACATACAGTATTTAGCTCTGCTTAGTATGGCTCGATCAGGAACGGTTTCTTGTTCGCAGGCCTACATTGTTTCCATACATACAGTATTTAGCTCTGCTTAGTATGGCTCGATCAGGAACGGTTTCTTGTTCGCAGGCCTACTTTGTTTCCATACATACAGTATTTAGCTCTGCTTAGTATGGCTCGATCAGGAACGGTTTCTTGTTCGCAGGCCTACTTTGTTTCCATACATACAGTATTTATCTCTGCTTAGTATGGCTCGATCAGGAACGGTTTCTTGTTCGCAGGCCTACTTTGTTTCCATACATACAGTATTTATCTCTGCTTAGTATGGCTCGATCAGGAACGGTTTCTTGTTCGCAGGCCTACTTTGTTTCCATACATACAGTATTTAGCTCTGCTTAGTATGGCTCGATCAGGAACGGTTTCTTGTTCGCAGGCCTACTTTGTTTCCATACATACAGTATTTAGCTCTGCTTAGTATGGCTCGATCAGGAACGGTTTCTTGTTCGCAGGCCTAATTTGTTTCCATACATACAGTAATTAGCTCTGCTTAGTATGGCTCGATCAGGAACGGTTTCTTGTTCGCAGGCCTACTTTGTTTCCATACATACAGTATTTAGCTCTGCTTAGTATGGCTCGATCAGGAACGGTTTCTTGTTCGCAGGCCTACTTTGTTTCCATACATACAGTATTTAGCTCTGCTTAGTATGGCTCGATCAGGAACGGTTTCTTGTTCGCAGGCCTACTTTGTTTCCATACATACAGTATTTAGCTCTGCTTAGTATGGCTCGATCAGGAACGGTTTCTTGTTCGCAGGCCTACTTTGTTTCCATACATACAGTAGGCTATTTTCATACGTTTTAACTAATCAATTTAACTGGCTAAATATTGAAATCCCTAATAAATAGGAATTTTTTGTATTTGTAGCTCTCTTCAATACTGCTGGTTGTGTATGGGTGGGCCAATACTAGTGGTCGTGTATGGGTGGCTGTGTAGGTCAATATCATTGCACGTGAATGGGTGGGGAGGGGTTGGTACTCCATGAGGGTACATGGAGTAGTGAAAGGTTTGACTCCACTGTACCCATAGAGAACTAATAGAGATTAGTTCTAAATACAAATTTTCAGATTGGGATCTGCCTGATACAGCTATAGTAATGATTTTCTGTTATAATCCATTCCAACAAACGTATATTATAATACATAATCTGACTGTGCTTATTATAGAGTATTTGTATTAGAATAATAACCTTAAACACCTTAAACAACCTTAAACATTTTACTTTGGTGTTTTTTTTTTTTTTTTTTTTGTTTTTTTTTATTCTTATTTTATTGGCGAGGTGTAATGTCTTTCAATAGTATTGATGTAAGTTTTATGGAAGCCAGGTTTGTATTTACATATTTTTACATTAGGAGAATTTTTCGGGGCGTGGTGGCTCAGTACCTAAGGCTTTGGACTGCGGAGGGTATGGTCCAAGGTTCGAATACCCTCTGAACAACGGTTGGTACTTAATTCGTCGGATAAAGTTCATGCACAGGCTTGCAAGCCCATGTGAATTGGCGAGTGAATTTTTTTTAAAAAGAATAAGAAGAAGAATACTTAAATAAACCTAATTTTTGTAGAACGTTTAGGTAAAGCCGAATAGTGAATTTTGAACGTTAAGTAAATAGAAAAAAGGTTGAAAGTTTAAGTGAATACAAAGTGGGTGTTAAAAAAACTTAGCGTTTAATACTAAGATGATATAAAAACTATACCTATATCTCACAAACTTCGTAAAATATCGATTATCACAACATATTTGATATTTGTAACTTGCTTGACTCATATTTAAATATTAGGTTCTAAGTTACCATATGGACCAATACAAAACAATCATAACATATAAAACATGAGGGTTAGTATATAAATATTTACCAAACATAGTTCAAATTCTATATGAATTTGAGAATCTTATAATAATTTTAATAAGGTCCAGCTTGTCATAAATGTATATTTTTTTATATCTTGATATATTACAATAAACTATGTTAGTGGTGTTACCTGTAATAGCTATGTATGTAAGATATAAATTCTAGGAGAGTCATAGGAAGGATTTCGGTGTGGCATCATATTTCCTCACCAAGGAATATGGGTCCCAGAGGTACCTTGAGGCTAGCTAATGGCCTGGCTGACGTATAAAGTACTATCCCTGCTCCTCAATAAATTACTTATTTATTTTCATCAAACAAATTCTTATTTTTGTCACACATTGAAATACTTCTAACCTTATGAACATATTAAACATAAGGTCAAAAGATAGAACACCTGTGGATAGCAATCTCTATATTTCTTTTATTTGAGGAGGGTACAGTTTTGGAATGATACCAAGGTTTTTGAGGACGTGAGAAATAATTTTACTGATTTTACTAATATCAGAGACGTTCTAGTTAGTGATTTACTTAAAACATGTATTATAATTCAAAAGAAGAAATGATAGTGAATTCTCAACATCTAATGAACAAAAAAAGTATGTATTTCAGACTAACAGTTTGGTTTTTGGCACATAACTGGATATTAGTGTCCTTGTTTGACCTCTGGGGATTGTCAAGATAATTGAATTACTGTAGGCTCTAGGCCCTAGAGAGATTTACACAGTGGGGAGACTCTGATTGACAGTGTCTTCTTAATTGTAAACTTAAAAATATTTTTAATCTGTTGCAGGTATAAAGTAAATATATTTGGAGTTCACACAGAACGTTCTTGTCTCCATGATGTCCAGTTCACGTGGGCCTGAAGGCCTGTGTGAAGGTACTTGTAACGAGTAAAGTACTAATTATTGGCACTTCGACTCCGTAATCCAAAGCCTTAATGACAGAGTAACAATGCCAGTATTTTAATAAAATGTATATTAAAGGTTTGAAATGTTTTTTTTTACATTTTAAATCTTTAATGTATATTTTACACTAAAAATAAAAAACAAACATATTTTGAATTATAGTAGTAGGTTTTGAATAGTTAAATATGACATAAAATGTATTGTGTATTATCTCACAACTATACAGATTAAATATTATTACGATATCCCTATGTGTGTGTTATGCAGTTTACACGTCAATAAAAATATTTTTTATATACTCAAATAAAACAGTCAGTTTAAGGAACAGTATTATTAAAGTGTGTTATAGGAAACCTAGTTGAAACAACAAATTTTTATTAGGTTTGGAGAATCCCAAAATATGAAATGCCCTCCCCCAATACACTATTATTTTTTAATTTTAGTAATTTTAACAGTATCAGTTATATTCTATAAAGTTTACTTGTCAACCTGAGAGCTAACGTACTGTTTTTTTACGAATATAAGAATTCTTTGTGACTACCTCTGATCTGCGGAATGTTAAAACTGATCACCATAATTTTGGTACAATTTGCACTTTCTGCGTAATAGTCGTGTAACATTCTTTCTATTTTTATTTCAAGTTATATTTTAAAATGTTTTTGAGCCTATAAAAAAAGGTAATTTGAAAACTTAAAATGCTATAAGATGTGTGAGTTACAGCATTAATATCTTCTTTACTTAGTCCACTTCCAAACTAAAAAATACAAATTAAATAAAATTCATGTTGTTACTTTGTAAAACTATGTAAATTTTGCAAGTGTATCTCTTAATTATTCATTTTTAATATTAGTGGTTACCTAAATTTGGTTAGTCTTGCACGAACCACATTTCAATATGCAAATAATATAATGGATTAGTAAATTAATTAAATAAATCAGGAAACGCAGAGGGGAGGGACTATCGTACCATGGGAATTTTCCCGACCTAGTCGACAAGTATGTCTCCACCTGGTGTTTCCTATAACACCATTTAACGATACGATCTCTTGAACTGACTATAGTGATACAGCAATTTAACTACTTTTTTGATTGAAGACTATTTTAAATTTCAAACTTGTTAATGTCAATAAAATTATCTATATATATATGGATGATACTGCAGACACATATCTCATAATGTTTTTTCCACAAAACAATAATTAATTTACAAAATCGTTTATATTAATTAAAAAAATAATAGTGTAAACATAATTTGAAGCATTCCTTTAATTGTGTTGCATGCAATACATAATGTAGGAGTGAAATATAAAGACTTTGCAATAAATATATATCACAAGGTTATGAATGTAAATAGATATAATAAGCTACAGCAAAAAGGACTATTTTAAGACCCCAAATCTGTATAAGGTTAAACAACATAAAACCTAATAACTAGGCTTCACTATATAACGTAAGAATAATCTATTTTAAGATAATAAGAGGGTATCGTCAATATTCTTTATGGAGGTCTATACCTTTTGATAAATTCCTTTAAATGGTATAGTGAACTTAATTGAATGATACAAACCACATATCTAAGGGATCAATCTACCATAACATAGAGTACATTGAATATTTAAAATTGGTCCAACAATGTTAACTTCATTGACAAACCGAAGAACTTCACTTCAATACTACTGTACGTGTATGGGTGGGGGGGGGGGGTGGGTCAATACCACTGTACGTGTATGGGTGGGTGGGTGGGTCAATACCACTGTACGTGTATGGGTGGGGGGGGTGGGTCATACACTGTGCGTGTATTTCTCATACCACTGTACGTGTATGGGTGGGTGGATGGGTTCATACTACTGTTTGTCTTACATTGTTTTCAAATATGACACAGTGTAATATAAATTATATTGATTCATGTTGTGTTAGTACTTAGGAAACTGGCATCTTCCAACTGCACGCGGGGCTCTAATTTAACGAATTAAAACCAGATGTTATTGTTTTAACCGAGCATAAACTTAGTGAATGTGAAATTTCTCGATACAATCAATCAATAAACTGTCGTCATTGGCAGAAAACTTACTATACACAGTTGTAGATTTTTCACAATGTAAATTAAAAATATTTTAAAATGTTAGAAAATTTAGACTTAAACATTACTGGCAATAACCAAGTTTAAATATAATTTTTGAACATCAGCAATGTTCTATACACAAAGTACTCTATTTTCTGATAGATTGAATCCTTAGAGATGCAGTTTGTGGCATTCAATTTAGTTCACCATACCCTTTCAAGGGATGTATCAGAAGTTGTATTCCTCTATGAAGAATATTGATGATATCCTCGACAGGAAGTCCAACGTTAGTATGACAAGACTAAACAATGTTCCAAAAAAAAGGTAGCCAATCCCTATCATGATTGTAAAAAGTTTAGTATTTATATTTCAATGAATAAATAATATATTTAGGCGTTTCCATGCATAATAGTATACACCTTGTACATATTTATGGACTTCTTTATAAGAACATATCTGTATCCAGGCTACCATGTCTTGGTAATGTGGTCTACTAATGTGGGATAAAGAAGATGGAAGGATTATAACGCTAATGGAAGGGTCCTAGACTGAATATTAGGGCTTTGCTGTATTAGCCTTTGGCTAAGCTTTCAAAAAAGCATTCGTTGACTAAGGAATAGAAAATATAAATAGATAAATTGATGTTAGTTGAGATTTTTAAAGTAGCGTATAACTTAGTTTTTCTAAAGGAATTATTGTCTTGTAAAACAATTATAAACGTCATATATTACAGGTTTTATTTCATTTTTTATGCGTTAACCTAAGCTTAAATGATTAATGTGGCAATGATTGCAATCATTTACTTATACTACTATGTTTGATACATACTTACTCTATACAGAGATAAAAAACATGACGAATAAGAGATATTACCGAGGGGTTTACCGTAAATTAGGAGTTGTTGTTTATTGAAATAATCAATTGAAAAATATACCGAAACCATGACAACGAAGTTATGTTCCCAGAGGGGTGTTACTGTCAATTATGTGTTGTTGTCTACTGCAATAATCACTTGATAAATAGCCCATTAACCATAGCAACGAAGAGATGTCCCCAAGCGGATGATACTGTAAATTATATGATGTTGTCTAATGAAATAGTCACTTAATACAGAGCATGAAACCATTAAAAGGGATATCTCTGAGGAGGTGTTACCGTCAATTATGTGTTGTTGTCACCTGAAATACTGTAGTCACTTGCTACTTGGACCGGAACCATGATAACTAAGGAATATCCCAGAGTGGGTACAACCGCCGTTATTGTGTTGTGACTCGTCACTTGTTTGGACCGGAACCATGATAACTAAGGAATATCCCAGAGTGGGTATAATCGCCGTTAATGTGTTGTGACTCGTCACTTGTTACTTGGACCGGAACCATGATAACTAAGGAATATCCCAGAGTGGGTATAACCGGCGTTATTGTGTTGTGACTCGTCACTTGTTACTTGGACCGGAACCATGATAACTAAGGAATATCCCAGAGTGGGTACAACCGGCGTTATTGTGTTGTGACTCGTCACTTGTTTGGACCGGAACCATGATAACTAAGGAATATCCCAGAGTGGGTACAACCGGCGTTATTGTGTTGTGACTCGTCACTTGTTACTTGGACCGGAACCATGATAACTAAGGAATATCCCAGAGTGGGTACAACCGGCGTTATTGTGTTGTGACTCGTCACTTGTTTGGACCGGAACCATGATAACTAAGGAATATCCCAGAGTGGGTACAACCGGCGTTATTGTGTTGTGACTCGTCACTTGTTACTTGGACTGGAACCATGATAACTAAGGAATATCCCAGAGTGGGTATAACCGGCGTTATTGTGTTGTGACTCGTCACTTGTTACTTGGACCGGAACCATGATAACTAAGGAATATCCCAGAGTGGGTACAACCGGCGTTATTGTGTTGTGACTCGTCACTTGTTTGGACCGGAACCATGATAACTAAGGAATATCCCAGAGTGGGTACAACCGGCGTTATTGTGTTGTGACTCGTCACTTGTTACTTGGACTGGAACCATGATAACTAAGGAATATCCCAGAGTGGGTATAACCGGCGTTATTGTGTTGTGACTCGTCACTTGTTACTTGGACTGGAACCATGATAACTAAGGAATATCCCAGAGTGGGTACAACCGGCGTTATTGTGTCGTGACTCGTCACTTGTTTGGACCGGAACCATGATAACTAAGGTATATCCCAGAGTGTGTATAATCGCCGTTAATGTGTTGTGACTCGTCACTTGTTTGGACCGGAACCATGATAACTAAGGAATATCCCAGAGTGGGTATAATCGCCGTTAATGTGTTGTGACTCGTCACTTGTTACTTGGACTGGAACCATGATAACTAACGTATATCTCAGAGTGGTCCGTTGTTACTTGGACCGGAATCATGACAGCATTGTTATATCCCCGAGAAGAGTTTCCGTTATTAATATGCTGTGGCTCTTTGAAACTGTCATGGTCCCTGGAACCCAGTATAATCATATCATATTTTAGCGTCAGTTATTTTAAGTTAAATTTAATAATAATATCTACTATAGCTTATTGACACATTTTATTTGAATCAGTACTTTTTAAACTTATACGATAAGAAATAAAAATAAAAAGAAGAATAAGATACGATAGTAAAAAGGATTAAAAACGTAAATTTCATGATCTTCTACTAAAAATTTGAATATTGTACGCTTGATAGATTAAATTACTATTTTCAAATAATCTAGTTTTATATTAGTAACATTTTATTAAAATTAAGCCTCATTTGATTTTTATTCAGTGGAAAGAAGAATATCCCTTTAAGAAATGTCATCCATTCACTTACTCCTGAGTATCCTAAACTCGAGTAGATCCTTAAAAGCATACTAATATTGGCATTACTGCAGTTAAATTTGCACTTGTTATTTGTTGATGGCAAATTATACATTCATTCGAAAACAATGTATTTTAAATGGAATATTGTAGTAAATAGTTTTAATCATTGATATATTTATAACATTTGAATAATAGCCTTTCTAATTTTATTTACTTGTTAAAATTAAGTCATCCTGCATAAACTAGTAACCAAATAACAACTTTAAAGATCTTCACTTAGCAAAGATAATGTAAATATACCCAGGAATCTTTGGTTTCTTGCCAAGAGACCTTATTGCCAAAGGAGCTTTGGACATCAATTCTTCCTGTTTTACAAAAACACCCCTAAACACTGCTCTGACCAGCGATTTTTTTGCCGTATACATTTAAAATAATTCCTTAACGATGAGATGTACACGCAATAATATTGTGAGAAAATTTTCACCACTTAAAATGTACGATAGTTTATAAATACTAAAAATTTATATAGCTAATTTTGATTATTTTATTTTTGAAAGTTCCTAATGGACAGGAAAAATTAATTGTGGTCTCGTAGGACATGCCAACATGGGGAACAGCCCGATATAATATTACAGCATTTCTGGACAGTAATAATAATATATTTTTTTTAATATTACAAAGAATTATGCATGCTACAAAAGTATTATAAGAATCAAAAAATGTTGATTCTTATAATAACTTAAGGTTGTTTAGTTACCTTTTTGACACGCCTTTAATTAGAGATAACGTAACATTACGACATAAATTACTTGATGTATGATGATGTGAGGATATATCTTTATATATCCATTGAAGATAAAACAGTGTTACTTGACAGCTAAATTGCTATGCTCAGATATTTTATGGTTTACGATGTGCGTTGTTGAGCAAAAACGGCACCCTACATGCAGATGAGTGACATAGTAAGTAAATGCTCACATTCTTTAGGTTGTGTGCTTAGAAATTTGGACTGACCATGACAAATGTTCGACCTGACGGAAAAAGGTCAGTCTACAAAATACAGAAACTACAGTGTCCCTCTTTAGCACACGGACAAGCAATTTTGATATATTTATTTTTCTTGGAGCTATTTTTCCAGAATATCGTCCAGACTCGGAGTGGTGGTTGGATGCTACTCTTGTTAATTGTCATGCGAGTTTATTATAGTTTTAGTGTACACTAATAATACATTCTAAGACCTTTGTATGCACAAGAGATACATGTGTATCGAAGTGCAAGGAATAAATCGGTAGATAGCATTTTACTGTATGATGAAGAAGAGTCCAATTAAATACTACAACTTATCTTATTCATGTGAGTTAGGAACCTGTAAGTGGTCAAATTTAATTGTTGTAATTGTTCATAATTAATAAGTTAATCAGATTTACAGCCAACAAGATAACCGTTAATGTTCTTAATTCCATTTATAGTAATATCAATTAATCTTTAAACAAACTTATTTAATTGGTTTTATATATATTATTAATCGATTATTTTTACGTCAAACGTATTTGTTTTAAGCTGCATGGTAAAATATAACCATGAACATTGTCATTTATGTCGATTTAATATTTTTTACTAGTAGTTATTATGTTAATATACGTGTAACACGTTCTACAAAGTCAATGGGTATAAAATCTCAAAATTAATAACAATATAGTATAATATTAATGCTATCAAATTAAATATTATTGATTCATCCTAGATGGAAATGTACTATTCTACTTAGAAACATGTCTTTATTGATACTGATAATGCCATTACATTACTGATGATTCTAAATTCCATTTAAAATGATCTACCAATTTCTCATGGGCCACCCCCATCGGAGGTAGAGGGTCGATAAGAACGTTAAAATATTTTATAGTTTCCAATTAAATGTGCATAAATTAAACCTATAGCCCAAGGTGTAGTTAACATTATAAACCGATTGCAAAGTTTTTAACCCCTGTTACACTTTAAAATTATTCAAGCAGTAAAGTTTGGTTTGAAAAAGGTACAGGTTAACAACTGAACTCCATTCAACCCTTCCACATGAATGTTGTTTGGAGAATGTCAAATTGATATTGGTCATGGAAGTGTTAAAATGTGTGATTTATTTATTGTAATGGTTGAGTATTAAGTCATAAGTAATGTTCCACAATTATGTGGAATTTTCTGTTATCTTTGCTTGGTAGTGACAACCTATGTTCCGATGTAAGTGATTTTTATGTATGTATGAAATGAAAATTCTCCTTATTAGGGGAGAAGTTAGGAATATAAGATCCTCTTTTCCACGTAACCCCTAAGGTATCAAAGAGATCATGATTGTAGATACGATGTTAAATACATAAGTAAATATTTTAGATTTGGCTTAGATCAAGAGAGCCAAATAAGCATACATATTTAATCAAAATATTGTAACGAATAAGAAAGTTTGAAATAATACTTATAGTTTAAATAAAACCTTTTATCGTAATATATTTTGATAAATGATATATTGTAACTGAAGTTATAATTATTAAAATGACTAATTTGTATCTCTAAATTTACTAAGCATTGATTAAAATAATATTCAATTTAACTCTGCTAGATCAAAGTTTATCAGCTTTAATTTTTATTCCATAGAATGATTAGTAAAGAATTAATCCTAAGTTTAATGCAATTTTAATAATTTTTTATGTCAATAGTCTTCTTATTACAGTGATAAATGCTTCATAAACAATTTATGAACGAAATGTTGGTTGTTAAAATAAAACTGTTATCTAAGTAATAATAGTTAAAATATATAAAATAAGATAATCCCTAAAGAATAATATAAAAGCCCAGAGTAAATACCTTGGTTCCGATTGAGTTAAAATTGTTTGATGGTGTTAGTAAGATTGTCTCAAACAATACATATGTTTAACCTAAACACTATATGAATATTAATATACGATTTTTAACTATCCCTTGAATAATACTGCATATTAGATAAAAATATATTATTTAAAAAGCTATACAGTACATACTGTACACTACAAGAAATTAAACCTGAATGCTTTGTTATTGTGTTTAAACTCTTATGTAAACCTGAAGCTGAGGTACAATGTATTCCTGGGTTCCTTGCAATATTCCTCGTGGCAGGAGAACGCACAGGATTGCTGTAATATCTGCGGTGACTTGGTCTTCAATAAACCACCTCAAGCGGCAGGATCTTCATATATCTACTGATATTGACATCTTTGAGTATGTTGGAGAACACAATTAGAATCTTGTAATCAAATAATATGATATCGTCATTCATATTTTATGTAAATTATATTTGTAAACTGGTATAAACTATAATAAAATGAATAAATTATTTTTTTCGTAAAATATAATATAGATATTACCTTTAGTTTATGATGACTGAATATTTATAAAATCATTACTTCTTACTTTAATTCTCTTACAATATAGGCTAGATTAATTAAACGTACTTAGCCAAGCTGATAAACGTTCCTAGAACTGAATCAGTAATTGATTTTAATTATTTTACCCTTAGACATACATTAACAATTTTTGGTTTAATTTAGAGCTATTTCTAATTTTTTGAGCTGAAACCCACCCACACACCAAACTAAGTTTTTGTGAGGGGGGAACAATACACCAACTCAGAGAGGAGAATAACAAAATCATCACACAAATAGTGTTTAATAGAAAAGTTTAATATTGATGTTAAAAGCTGCACATGACGACAACACATTTTAAACTAATCAAATAAATGTTAAGAAAAACAAAGAAAAAAATTGTGACTGTGCAGTGAAGGGGGTCGGTAGATTGGTTTCCCACATTTGGATTGCAATAAGACGGAGATCAGCCCACTTTCATCTCTGTGCCTCAGTATCTCATACCTTCTTCAACTTCTCTAGGAGACTGTGTGGCTTGATCCGCCTCCCCCCCATGTTGTTAATTCTACCCTAAAAATGGTAATTTTTCCCTGGGGCTGGAAACTCAACATTTAGGCACTTATTAATTTAAGGAAGGGCCCAAAAACAACAAAATCTCCTAAAAGGAATAACATTTTAAATAATTGAATTTATGTTTATAACAATTTAAATAGGAAATAAGAATTATTAAGAGATACTTCAATAAATATGCAACAATATTTCATAAACGTTTATTGATATTGTTTTTGCTATATGACTTCTTTGTATATACAAATGTTTGGTGGTCGACATTTTAAACAATTTAATTAGGTTTTAAGTTTTAGTAAAATTAATATTAATTATAAATTTAAAAACACTTAAAAATGCATTATTATTTTGTGGAGAAAAACCATTTAGTTAAATAATAATTCATCGTTAGTTAAAGAAAAATACCCCAACCAACTTTTGAAGACAAGGTAATGTTCCCTTGAGAGACTTAACAATGTATAGAAGGTATTTTCAATAGACTCTGTAATAACAATAGAAATTAAATGCTAGTAATATTTTCATACTATACAATTACTTACCATTTACTTTAAAAAGTGCAGTTTTTAACAATAGGACTAACTCTTACCTAATGTTTAATGTGTATAGCTTTATTTCATTTAACCAAATGGTTGTATTTGTCTCACTAATTAAAAGTCGTATATTTCCTATTAGAGGGTGGGTAGAAATATCTGCTTAATGTTCAATTATGAAAGTGCAAAAATGTTGATAATAAAAACAGACAAGACTGTGTCACTTTCAAAAACATGTCAATTACAACTAGACACTTGAGATCGATTATGCCGTATTCACAAATATGTAAAAAACACACCAATCAATGAAAAGCATGAATAGTAAGCGTACACAGGCTTAGAATCAGTATGAAACCCTCATAAACGTATCCTTATATCAAATATGTAACCTAATTCTGACTCTTATAACATAACTTAATCATACTTGAATGTCCTAACTTATAGTAAATTATTCCACGGTTGAAATACACTTTTTCCATAACTACCATATATTTATATACCGAAATTGAATATTGGAGACCCAAATCGTACTTTCGTAAAATATAAACCTATTTTTGGTTATTTCAGGTCCAGAATAGCACGTAAACAAGAAAATAGTTTAAAATAAACATAAACAGTTGAAAGTAGCAAGAAACGGTAGAATGAATTACTATTTATTTCTTACAAATGAAGCGTTACTTATTTTATTCTCCATTTAATCTGAAAATGATAGTTTTTTAAAAAGACTATATTTTAATGTAAGTTAAATTAAACTTACATTACAATTGAAAAGAGCAGAGTATACTTAAATTGTCTGAAGGCTAGTTATACTGAGTAACAAATTAATTTAAATTTCAGAGTGATGCTTTTTTGTTGAAACCTACCTACTTAAAGTTAAATCGTGCATAGTTTCAAATATCATACATATTTGTTGATTTAAAATACATAAATAAATATTATAGCTTTTCTTTGGATACTTTATATGTTTACGTATTTATTATGAAATTAATAAATATATGAATTTGATATGTGAAGAACGTTGCATTATTATTTATTATCACAAAATATTCGTGTTCATAAACTAAAATTCAAATACAAACTCAAATTTGTTTTGAAGAATTTATATAAAGGTCAATGAGAATATGATCTAAAGAGTGATGATGTGTTGTTTATCAAAATTACTTGAATATTCACAAACACTTTCTGAAAACGTAATTCTTAATTTAGTATATTTTTTCAGCAGAAAATATTTATTGTATATAAATTTTATATAATTAAAGTTCTGTTACATTTATTGATAAAGTATTCACCTAAAACAGATGTCTCAAATTAACAACAGTTTAAGTATAGATTAAAATTATATCGATCACTGAAATTAACGATGTGTAACTAACCACACATATATTAAAATATATTCATTCACTTATATTGTACTATATTGATTTATGACTACAGCGAACCCAGACGATTTGATAACATATTTAGTAATTTAATAACTAATCGTTTTTATTATTACTATTTACATTTCTTGTAAAATTAGAACAACGATTTAATCAAGAGTGTGTTCAAGAGAATAAATTATTCCCTGTTGTAAATCCACTAAGCTGGTCGATAAGTGATGGGTTGTAGTGGGAGGCCCATTATTCTACGGGATAAGTCCGGGAGGTAAAGCTCCAATGGGAAAGTCGATGCTCAATTCTTGGAACTTAGAATCCAGGACACTCCATCAACCTCACTATTATACAATATAAACATTAATTGTTCCAATTTAAAATAGTTTTTCCTTTAAGTTTTGTTTGTACCATTTTCCAATGCAATATATGACCATGTGAGGAAAACTTTAGCACTTTATTATTCAAACAAATTACTTTAAAGTTCAAGGAATAGCCTTTCCAATAATTTTAGAACTGGTATTTGTCAATGAACGTAAGTTTTAGATAGCAGAAAGAGATTAGTATCTTTAACCTGTATTTGGATCAAATATAACCTTAGAAGGAACACTATAACTGCATTAATAAACATATGTGTTACTGCTTATAAGCAATTGAAAAAAATCTAAAACCAATTGCAACATCAGGCCAGTGATTTTTCTTAAATTATATAATGTAATTTTTTACCTTTTGTAACACATATAATGGGCACGTTATTTATTTATAATGATAGAGCTTATCTATTCTTATAATAATTCAGTTTTGAAAATCTTCGACCAACTAAATCTAGAGTTCCACTGGACCGATTTTAATAATTAATGTGTTGTTGGAAAGCTTCCGACATGTAGATTTGCCAAAAAATATGAAAGTTTGATTTTTTTTTTGTATTTATGGTGAAAAAGTCAAAAAACCTGTTCTCCATAAGAAATACATTGAAAACGGGTTTTCACAAATTTTTTATTTTAAGTTAATTTTTAGCTGCCTTTTTTGAGGTTTTTCAAGAAATGCTTAGTAGCCATTTGTAGGAAATTTAATTCTCTTTCAGAAAATCACTTTCCACTTTAGTCGATTTCCTCACCGTTTAAAAGTTATTTGCAAAAAAAACAAAGCTACCACACATTTTTTGCGTTGAAAAAATACTGAGTTAGATATATTTTAGTTAAACTTTGTACAACCAAATCTAGAGTTCCACTGGACCGATTTTAATAATTAATGTGTTGTTGGAAAGCTTTAAACATGTAGATTTGCCAAAAAATATGGAAGGTTGATGTTTGTTAGTATTTATGGTGAAAAAGTGAAAAAAACATGTTCTTCGTAAGAAATACATAACATTGAAAAGGGGTAGGTTTGCCAGTATTCTGTTTCTAATCATATGGTACACGTGTTATTAATTTAACAGCTGATTATTAATTTAACAGCTGATTGTTGCTTTGTTGAATCCAAGAATTCTCATAGTTTTGTTGTTTACATTTGGGATTTGTGTTTAAAGTGTGTCCCTTAGGTTATGTGTGTGTTTCTTAAGTTGTGTATTTAAGTGGTGAGTGGTTTTTACAGCCAAAATTTGTTATTTGAAAATTACTGTGAACCTTAAATTAAATACTTAGGAGTATATATTTTTATATATTGGTGTGAAAATGCATAACTTTTTGGTTCATTATATAGTTGGTGATGGAAACTGTTTGTTTAGGAGTATCTCATTTTTACGTTATACATCTCAATCTAGATACAGTGAGATACGATCCAAAGTAGTTGATGAAGTTGTAAATCATTGGGACTTCTATTGCCCTTTTATAGTAGGGGATAAGACATATAGACTAACGGTACAAAACGCAACAGATTACAGAGATCTAATGACTAAAGATGGGGAATACGCCGGTAACGTTGAAATTGAAGCTGCAGCAAGACTTCTTAACTGTCAATTCAAAATATTTGCTGAGGACAAGGATTCTTATGTAACAGTTGGTGAAGGCACAACAGTATACAAACTACTGTTCTCAGGTAATTTGGATGCTGGGCATTACGATGTTTTAATTGATAATCAAGATTCTGATAATCAAGATGATGTAACCTTACAAAAACCCAAATGTGGCCGTCCATCAACTAATAGAAAAAGAACAACATTTTCTGGCAGACATGAAACATCTCACAAACACAAATCAATGAAACCAAATTCTATGAATAGTGATTTGCTCCAGTTGAAAAACAAGTGTTTTCCCCTTAACTACAAGGATGGAGATACACAAAATTATTATGGATCAAAACAAGATAGAGTGGCTCATTCTCCAATTAAAAAGGACGCAACACAAGGATGTAGATACACAAAATGATAATGAATGTAAACAAGATAGTGTGGCCCATTCTCCAATTAAAAAGGACGCAGCTTCCTCAACCCACAAACGTGGTTGTCCAACAAAGAATAAGAAAAGAAAAGCATTATCTGGCAAATGTGAATCGACATTTCATAAAAAACAATTAACACAGGTAACACTTAACCACAAGGATGGAAATACACAAAATGATAATAACTCAAAACAAGATAGTGTGACCCATTCTCCAATTAAAAAGGACGCAACTTCTGCAACCCACAAACGTGGCCGTCCAACAAAGAATAGGAAAAGAAAATCATTAACTGGCAGACGTGAATCAAAAGACCAACGCAAGGTAAAGGGGAAAAAGGATAGTGATGTAAATAATATTTTACAACCCATCACTTCAGTGCCTGATGCCTTAAAAGTTGTAAACAATGAAAACGAAATAAAATTACACTCATGTGGCAGTCTTAGTGAGGTTTGTGAATTTTGTGGTGCTAAACACTTTGTCGGAGAGCGGCCTTCTGATAAAATGTTTTCTAAATGCTGCTCAAAAGGGAAAGTTATATTAGAACAGATTCAAAATGCCTTATTAATTGAACAGCTAATGACTAATAATCATAATTATTCCGATAACTTTATGGACAATATTCGTTCTATTAACAGCTCGCTGTCTTTTGCTTCTATGGGAGCGCAAATAGTTCCTCCTGCAAGTTATGGACCTTATTGTTTTAGAATTAATGGCACTATTTATCATCGTGCTGGTACATTACATCCTGAAAATGGAGAACAGCGTAAATATGCTCAGCTGTATATACTTGATCCTGATGAGGCTACAGCTCAAAGAATGAAAATCAAAGAAAACTCTGGATGCAATGAACATTTTCTACAAATATTAGGCTCATTCATGTCAAAGTATAATCCATTTGCAGAAGCATGCAAAATGATGTATGAAGTGGAGCAAGAATGCATGCAGGACACATTAATGAATAACGCTGTTTCATCTGATGTGACGATGGCAATTATTCAAGACCGAAAATATGATGAAAGAAGATATAACTCTGCAAGATGTAATGAGGTTGCTGTTATTTTCGAGAATACGGATGGCGAACCACCTCTGCACCGTGATTTACTGATTCATTGTCGTGCTAACAACACAACCAATAAGAGAAGGACTCAGAGAATTAGCATTTTGGACCCAAATTTGGAACCAATGGTATATCAAATGTTCTTCCCATACGGCGATCAAAGTTGGGGAATAAATATTCCACTGAATGATAAGCCATCATGTCTCCAAAATATTAAAAATAAAGCTTTAAATCCAAGAAAAAAAGTCACTCAGATGCAATATTATCAATATCGACTTTCTGTACGTGATGAATTTAATCCTTTATTGTGTGGAGGAAAACTCACACAACAATATATTGTTGATGCCTACACCAAAATTGAGGCAAACAGATTAAATTTCATTCGACAGAATCAATCTCAACTAAGAATTGAACAGTACAAAGGTTTAATGGACCAGATTCGTTTGTCAGAAGACAATGAATTGTTTCCCCCTGGAGAGCCATTCATTTTGCCATCAACATTTCAAGGAAGTCCACGAAATATGATGCAAAACTACCAAGACGCTATGTCAATAGTGAGGAACTATGGTAAACCTGATCTTTTTATTACAATAACCTGTAATCCAAAATGGGAAGAAATTACTCAAAATTTAAATGGACAGTCCGTTGAAAATCGTCCAGATTTAGTTTCTAGAGTTTTTCAATTAAAGCTAACAGAACTTATGGATGATATAAACAAAAAACATATTTTTGGCATCCCAGTAGGCAACATACATGTAATTGAGTTTCAAAAAAGGGGACAACCCCATGCTCACATCCTACTGATATTAAAAGAACAAGATACTCCAAAATTACCAGAACATATAGACCAAATTGTATCGGCTGAGTTGCCAGATGAAGACAAATTTCCTACTTTACACGCAGCTGTTACAAAACATATGATTCATGGACCTTGTGGTGAGTGTAATTTAAACTCACCGAGTATGAAGGAAAATAAGTGTACTAAAAACTATCCTAAATCCTTTCAAAATGAAACTTTAGCTAACAAAGATGGATACCCTCAATACCACCGAAGAAATAATGGTAATGATTTGTCCGTGAGAAATAAAGTAATTGACAATACATGGGTGGTTCCTTATAATCCATATCTTTTGTTAAAATACAACTGCCATATCAATGTGGAAGTTTGCGCTACAGTCAAAAGTGTTAAATATCTTTTTAAATATATGTGTATAAAGGGCATGATTGTGCAAATGTACAAATCACAGAAAGAAACAAAAATTTTAACGAAATACAGAAGCACTTAGATAGTAGATATGTAAGTGCACCAGAAGCCATGTGGCGAATACTTGGAAATGACATGCACAAACAGTCGCACACTATAATACGATTGCCTGTTCACCTTCCTGAACATCAAAGCATTGTCTTCCATCCAAATTCACTAAACAGAAATACAGACAATCTGTTACAAACTGCTGTGAAAGATACAATGTTGACAGCATGGTTTAAGTTAAACGCGGAAGATGAAAATGCTAGATTAATTTACTATAGCGATATACCTAAAAATTATGTTTTTAATAAAAAAACAAGGAAATGGATTCGCAGACAGCAAGACAGACATAATATAATTGGTCGAATGTATTTTGTAAATCTGGGTTGTGATCCTGAAAGGTATTGTTTAAGACTTCTTCTGCTTCATGTACCTGGTGCTACATCTTATGATGATTTAAAAACGATTGATGGTACTAATTATGATACGTTTCATGAAGCGGCTGTGCAAAAAGGATTGATAAAAAATGACGAAATTTGGGATAAAACTTTAGCTGAAGCTGTCAATTTTAGCATGCCTAAAAATTTAAGGGACTTATTCTCATATATTCTAATATTTGCTTCCCCATCTAATGCTAAGGAATTATTTGAAAAATACCTATCTCATCTTTGGGAAGACTTTGCAAACAGCCACAAAATAGGCCATACAGATAACTGTGAACGTTGTAAAAATTTGACTCTAATAGAAATTAACAACACCTTAGAAGCAAGTCATAGCTCTTGCCTTAAATACAATCTCCCGATGCCAGTAAATGATATCCTACCAATCAACCATACTGATATCTATGATCATGAGCTAGAGAAAGAAAAAAGCAAAGAAATGATAAATAGTTTGAATACCGAGCAAAGACAGTGTTATGACAATATAATTGCATCAATAAACAATGAAGTCCCAGAAACATGTTTTTTTCTGGATGGGCCAGGAGGCACAGGAAAAACTTCTTTGTATAAGACTATTCTGTGTACAGTGCGTGGAGGAAAAAATATTGCATTACCTATTGCGTCTACTGGCATTGCTGCAAACTTATTGGAAGGAGGTAAAACATATTTTAACCAATTCAAGTTGGTACCCCCTTTAAACGAAACATCCGTTTCAAATATAAGATTGAATTCTCTCGAAGCCACCATCATTAGATCAGCCAAAATCATAATTTGGGATGAAGCAACTATGGCACCAGGAATTGCTCTGACTGCCATTGACAGAGTGCTAAAGGAAATAATGAACAACCAGAATTCTTTCGGTGGAAAATTTATGTTACTAGGTGGGGATTTCAGGCAAACTCTTCCAGTTGTCAGACATGGTAACAGAACTAAAATAATAGAAGCAAGTATAAAATTTCACCCACTGTGGGAATGCTTTAAGATCCTACGATTGAGTAAAAATGTACGATCAGTGGATGATTTATTTAGCAAGTGGCTATTAAGCGTAGGAAATGGTCTGACTGATAGAACATATGATTTACCAGAAGAACTAATAGAAATACCACCAAAAATTTTAAGTCACGGTAACATAGCCAGAGATACATTTGGGGATAAGTTGGACATTGCACACTCTCATGAATTCGCCCAAAAGGCTATTTTATGTTCAAAAAACACAGATGTGGATTATCTAAATGAAACTGTTCACAACTTACTGGAAGCAAAACCAGAAACATACTTAAGTTCGGATTCTATTGAAGCGGATGATAGTTCCCATGCAGATACACATTACCCTATAGAATTTTTAAATCAGCTATCACCATCAGGAATGCCAATACATAAATTAAATTTAAAGATTGGAGCTGTTATAATGATACTAAGAAATCTTAACACAAAAAGAGGGTTATGTAATGGCACCCGATTAATTGTTAAAAAGTTAAAGCCTAATTTAATAATTGCAGAGGTTTTAACTGGATCTTCAGCAGGTGACATTGTGTTCATTCCAAGGATTGATTTAGCACAGACGGACACAGAATTGCCATTTGTTTTAAAAAGAAGACAATTTCCTATAAAATTAGCATTTGCCATGACGATTAATAAAGCACAAGGCCAGACTTTAAAGAAAGTTGGTGTCTACCTACCAGCACCAGTATTCAGCCATGGACAATTGTATGTTGCACTGTCTAGGGTAAAAAATTAAAATAAAAATTATCCCCAACAAAGAACAAGGAAAATTGTTGAAAAACTCTAATAAAATATTTACAAAGAATGTTGTGTATAAAGAAATATTGTAAATAAATACGTTACCGTTATGTTTGATTTTTATTTTAATTTAAGTATCTAATCTAACAGAAAACAAAATTTTTTTTAAGTACAATTTCAATATTGAAAATAATTATAAATAATTTTTTTTGATTTTACAGGAAATAGCTTACACGTACCATTTTACTAGAGACCGTTGTATTTGACCACAACGGGCTCTGTTTCTAGTTAAATACTAACTGAATTCGAACAATATTTTTCATAGTTTTTAATCATTCTATCACTTATTTACAAATTGCCACCATGACCACAAAACAATAATATTCCAAAAACAACCAGATGAATATTAACAACTAAATATACAACAATTCTCCCACACATATTATTTTCTTTATAAGTCCAATTTTATAACTGGGCGTCTAGGCCTATCTGACCGCCTCAGTTGGGTAGCTTGTGGAGGGTTTCTTTCTGGTGATTGGAAAACTTGGCGTTCATCCGGCTCCAGGTGATCATGACAATCCACTTCTTTTGGTACTTCATCTTTAACATTAACTTCTTGAGACGTATTCTTGGATGAATTGCTTGTAATTTCGTTAGGTGTGAAGTTACTTTTGAAGTCAGGCTGTTCTCTCCTAGCAAAATTTTGGAAATGAAGTAGGTTTTCCTGTGATTTCCTAAGTTCAATATCTACTTCACATTTCCTAATTTTATCAAGATGACGTTTTACTATGTACCCTTTATCTAATTCAATTAAATAATGGATTTTGCCAAGTTTCTCAACAACAGTTCCATATAGCCAGAAATTTGAAGCTGAATAATTTCTTACTTGTACTCTCTCACCAATCCTTAATGATTTACATGCTGGTTGTTGAACCTTGTTCTTATCTGAGGAAGGGGGAAAGATAAGGTTTAGCTTGGTGCGAATATTCCAACCCATAAACTTTTCAGCAGGAGTTGCTCCGCAAGCTAAAGGTGTAGCCCGGAACCTAAACAATATTGAATGTAGTTTCAGACTCAATGATTCCTTTTCTTCCTCCAACGATTTTAACCTTTGTTTTAGGATCTGAACATACCGCTCCGCTTGCCCATTCGTCGCCGGGTGGCCAGGAGCTATAAATCTTTGCTTAATGCCATTTCTGATACAAAAATCTATAAACTCTCCAGAAGTAAATATTGAAGCGTTGTCACTCACCAAAATCTCTGGAAGGCCATTCCGAGAAAATATTTCTCGTAGCATCGTTATTGTAGATCCAGTGGAAGGAGAGCTGTTGATCATTTTAATTTCCGGCCACTTGGATTTAGCATCCACCAAAACTAAAAAATGATGCCCCTTAAAGGGCCCGGCATAATCCATATGAACACGCTGCCAGTTTTTCTCTGGAACTTCCCAAACATGAAGAGGAGCCTTTTCGGGGTTATTCTTGATATCACAACAGGCCTTACAGTTTCTCACTGTATGCTCTATGTCAACATCAATATTTTTCCAGTAACAAAATCTTCTTGCTAATGCTTTCATCTTAACAATGCCAATACAGTATGTGTATCATGCAACTCTTGTAACACTTCGTGCTGGATTTGTTTAGGTATTACTACTAGTTGCCCACGGAATATTATACCTTTGTATAAATGAAAGTCTGTCGAACGATCTTTGCCACTGATTAAGTCCCGTTTAAGCCTTGCCAAGTCTGGATCCTTATTAGTCTCTTCTACAATTACAGAATGAGTCACGGTCCTAGATGACACAGAATTAATCGTAAGTTCCAACATTTGATCATCTTCTGATACACTTTCGATTATCGTATGAAGTGGAGTTCTTGATAAGTAATCGGCGTTTGCATGTTGCTCTGATTTCCGGTGCTGCACATGATAATTGAAATTACTCAAAAATGCGGCATACCGAAGAAGTCGAGTAGCTGATGTAGTAGGCAAAGCCTTGTTGGGATGGAAAATAGTTTGTAAAGGTTTGTTGTCGACAATTAGAGTAAACTTCTTGCCAAATAAATATTGGTAAAATCTATTGAATGACCAAAACACTGCCAGTGCTTCCTTGTCCAACTGTGAATAACTTTTTTCAGCAGGTGTCAAAGATCTTGATATGAAAGCAATATTGTGTTCTTCTCCATTTATGATATGAGATAATACTCCTGAAATTCCTTTCGGTCCTGCGTCTGTTGCAAGTGTCAATGGAAGACTTGAATCAAATGGAACTAGCACTCTGTCACTGATGATCTCATTTTTAATTTCTACAAAAGCATTTTCACAATCACGTGACCAACAGAATTTGACATTCTTATGCAACAACTGGTTTAAAGGCTGAAGTATTTCAGACGATCTTGGAATAAACTTTGAGTAATAGGCAGTGAGTACAAGGAAACTCCTAAGTTCTTCTGTGTTCGTAGGCCGAGCTGATTCAACTATTGCTTTAACTTTTTCAGGGCATTTCTTTAAGCCATCGACCCCAATTACATGACCTAAGTATTTTATTTCCTTTTTGAAAAATTGTCATTTATCAAGATTGATGTGGAGGTTCAATTTTCTCATTCTGGTCAAACATTTCTCTAGACGCTCCCTTCATTCTAAAACACTTGTTCCCTGAATGACAATATCATCAAAATAGGAAACTGTACCTTCCAGGTCGCGTATTGCATTATCGACAACTAACTCTCTGAAATTCATTGGGCGCTGTTTTAATTCCAAACGCCAGCCGATTCATTAAAAACGTAACTTTGTGGGTAGAAATAGTCTGTAATACTTTAGCTTCATCATCAACTTCCAAATGGTGATATGCCTTGTGAATGTCGAGGGTACAAAAGTACTTTCCCCCTTTCATTTTATGGAATATATCTTCTATTAGAGGTATAGGATATCTTGCATCCATTAACTGGGGGTTAAGAGTCATTTTGTAATCTATGCAAAGGTGGACATCTCCATTAGGCTTCGGAACTATTACTAATGGTGAACCCCAGTCTGAATAATCAGTTTTTGTGATGATTCCTTGATTTTCTAGTTCTTCGAGTTCTTTTTCAACCTTTTCTTGAAGTGCGTAAGGAACAGGTCTATGTTTTAAAAACATAGGCTTGATGTTAGGTTTTGTCTTAATAGAGCATTTGTAATTGGGTATTTTTCCAATCTTCTTTTCAAACACATCACTGTAGGATGCTACGATTTCTTGCTTTATTGATCCTAAATCATATTCAGCAGGTGAACTCGATTCTACTTTATTGATGCTTATGTATAAGCGTCGGAGCCATGTACGTCCTAATATTGCTGCAGAAGATGTTTCCACAACATATAAATCCTCTACGGATTTTCGTCCATCATATTCTACCAGGACTCGTGCAACTCCTAAAGGAGAGAAACTTTCACCTGTATAAGTCCTGAAACGAGCATCAGTCTTCTTCAAAGCATGGTCTATCTGTAAATTCTTGAATTCTTTACTATTCATAATACTAACTGGACTGCCAGAATCAACTTCAAACTCAACTACTTTATTGCCGCTTATTGTAATGGGCACTATAAACTTTGAATCATCTAGCAACACTTTCTTGGTGTTATTAATTTCAATAAGTTTGTTGACATCAAATCGATCTGTAAGATCTGTTTCTGCTTCAAAACCACGTTCAGATTCATCTATTTCTCGTACATTCTGCTGCCTCATATTAACGTTTCCAGATAATGATTTAATGCACACTTTAGAAACATGACCGAACCGATTGCAAAGTTGGCATTTTAATGTTGACTTTTCTCGCTTACAATTCTTAGCAATGTGGTTTCCATAGCCACATCTGAAACCCAGATTATCGATTCCCAGAGTTTTATAATCAAACTTTCTTATTCTAGTTACATCATTCGCAGGCATTGAGTTGCTCCCTCTCGTAGACGGCTTTCCTTCTCTCCTGGCTGAACCTCCGGCATTTGAAAACACTTTATTAACGGATTCATTAATTTTAGAGCCTCAAGACATTTCTAAATTTCCCAACTTTGACGCTTCCAGAGCAAGAGCGATTTCACAGGCCTTGTCAAATGTCAAAGACTTTTCATGTAACAGTTTTTCCCTGATTGATGTATCGTATAAACCTCTTATGAACTGCGCTCGTAGAAACTGACCTGCTATAGATTTTCCACAATCTTTGTTTTCACAGGTAAATTGGCATGTTATTGTTAATTTTCGTAGTGCTGCAATAAATTCAGCAATAGATTCTTCGGGTAACTGAACACGGCAGAGAAATTTATGTTGTTCCGTATGAACATTAGGGCCTGGGCAAAGATGATTCTCCAACAAGGTAACCAAGTCGTCATAAGGCTTAGAAGAAGGTATATCGGGAGCTGTAAGACTAGACAGAAGTTGATAATATTTGATCCCAATACTGTTAATCAAAATGCGGGCCTTCAGTTCTTTATTCTCATCGATTGAACCAAGCTTGAGAGCAAAAAAGTTTTCCAGTCTTTCCCTATAGCATCTAAACGTCTCCTTAGACTCATCAAAAGTATCGAAACTTATTGCACCTAATGTAGGCTCATTTATTTCTGCTCTGTTTATTTGTCCTGTTGTCGCAGCCTCGAATTTACTAATTAATAAAGAAATTGCGTGTGTCAAAGCTGTAATGTTTTGATCTGCCATATAAGAAATGTAATGCACCTACCTAGTTGAATATACCAGTACCAAGGTAACTTTGATTTTTATTGAAGTAAGCGGATTTACCTACCAAAAGTTATAAATGAAAAAAACAAACAACAAACACGTTCTAAAACTTGAAAGAAAACTAATTACCTGATTATCCTCGTCGCCAAATTATTAAATACTAACTGAATTCGAACAATATTTTTCATAGTTTTTAATCATTCTATCACTTATTTACAAATTGCCACCATGACCACAAAACAATAATATTCCAAAAACAACCAGATGATTATTAACAACTAAATATACAACAATTCCTCACAAATCTTTTTAAGTTCTCTCAACACTCACTTTTTAGCTGAAAAATTGTGAGTACAGTATAACCTCCTTAATCTGGCATTCTATAGTCCGGAATAGTGTATATCCGGCATCAACGGCAAGAGATACAAATTACAGAATTGCCTTCACAATGAACACTGTAAAATGAGCAACTCGAGTACTAATAAAAAAAATAGTTGTAAGAAGCAAATAGATATTAGATCTTTTTTCCAGCCATCTACCAGTGCTTTTGCTAAATACCACAAATAATATAGTACAGTACTGTACTGTATTTCATACTGTATTCAAATTTATTTCATCATGTACTCTACTTAAAAATGCATTTTAATATTTCTCCTGTACTTATATATTGACTTACATTGTTTAAATAACCTATGTTTAAATAATATATACATACAGTAAAATTTTGTTGTGCAAATTATGTTATTTTTTATACACCTCCTGTATTTTTATAAATAACCTACATAGTCCGGAATTTTCTTTAATCTGGAAAGCGTTAAGTCCCAAACGTGCTGGATTAAAGAGGTTCTACTGTACAACTTCACAATAACTGTTACACAAAGTAACACAACTCTTCCCAAGCTATGGAACTAGCTAGAATATGTTGATGAATATGTTTTCTTCTACAAAATGCATTTCACGCATCATATTTTGTAGAGGATAAGATTAATGTAAGGATAGGATTAATCTTATTCCAGAAATATTTTTAAAATTATCTTAACAGTATAATAAATCTATTATTATTTTCTTGTCCAAGATTTTATAAAACTACTAGAGCGGGACATTTGGCTGTCCCCACGGGAATCATGGGGACACCAGGGTATGACTCGCTAAATTGGTAGTGTCCCATCGAAAGCAGGACATCTGGCCAACTTAAAATCTAGTCTATTGTTTCCAATATTGTTTTCTTGTTGTAATTTAATATATTACAATATCTTTTTAGACTCGTACTTAATTATGTTATTTTTATACATTTTTAATGTTTAATAAAATATATTGTTTGATGTACTATGTTTTATTTGTAACAAAATTATTAATTCAAAACAGTTGGATAATTTTTTTTTTTAATACAGTATATTTGCCATCTCTAAGGAGGAAATATTTTTAAAATTTTTTTATAAAAGGTTTGTTATTTTTGGTGACAGTGCAGAGGTAAGAGTTTGGCCAATTTACTCAAAAAACGTGCTATCTTTAATTGAAGTAAATTATGCAGTTTTTTCTACATGACCTCCTATATTCTGTAAATGTGTCACGCCTTAGGAAGAAATAGTTTTTTAAAAGATTTTTTTAAATAATGTATTGTAATTTTTGTTGACGTACACAGGTAAGACAATTAGGCTAATTTACTCAAAAACATGCTATCTAGTGAAGTTTGCAGTCTTATAATTCATGACCTCCCCTATCCAACAGTATATGTGTCACCCTTAGGAGGAAATAGTTTTTTTTTTATTTTTTAAATATTGTCTTTTTTTTACGGTGCATATGTAAGAGTTCGGCCAATTTTCTCAAAAACATGTTTTCTTTTATTTCAGTGAAGTATGCAGTCTTATTAATCTTCATAACCTTCCCTATCTAACAGTAAATGTTTTTTGACAAAATAGTTTTATGATTTTTAAAATTATCATTTTTTGTGGCTGCCAAAAAAGTTTTTTTTAAGAGTTTGGTCAATTTACTAAAAAACCACTATCTTTTTTTCAAGTGAAGATTGCAGTTTTATTCAACTTGACCTCCCCTTCCAACAGTATATTTGTTACCCCTTAAGGATGAAATAGTTTTTTTTAATTATTATTATTTCAATCTCGTATACGGTTCACAAATATTAGTATTTTATTTGAGGTTAAGTTGAACCTGAACCGGTGTTTGAAATGGAAGTAATAATAGCTTCCCGCCATTATTATAACAGTCTACGATTGGTCACGCACTACACATTGTCAAGTGACATTTCCCACCGGCCCACCGTATGGAATCTGGATGTGAAATTTGACAGTTTCACTTCACACGCGTAAGTTAGGTTATTTCATAACTTCAATGTTATACTTGTATCTTAGCCGAAGTTTTGCAAAATTGAAACATGGATTTGCTTTCATGTAATATTATTGGTAAGTTGTTCTAATTGGAATGTTTTATCAACTTCTTATTTAATAGGCATGCTTTATTTGCTAATAATAATGAAATAAAAGTTTAAAGAAATAGGCCTATGCCTACTCCATTTGCCCTGAGAACAAAATTTACATGTACAATTTGAAAGATACTATCCAGAGTGGACCAATGTTGGAACAGATATTTTAAAATCAATTCTGCTAACGAAAGACAAATCTATGGTAATAATTTACCAAGTCTAAGGCCTACTTCTGGTTTATTAAAACATTTCCTCAAAACCTGCATAAAATATAATTATCCTTAAGACCCTGATCATCAAGATATGGGTGGATATGGAATAAGAATAAGTATAGATGATAATTTTCTGCTGTATATTTTTGATAGAATTTGTTAGGTTGTAAGGAGAAAGTAATTTTTTAGTAAAATTCCACAAATTAAATTTTCATTAAGAGCGCTTTCGCTGGTTAAGGAATCGTACAGAATATAGATTAGCGAATGTAGCCAATGTTACAATCTAAGGCTGATTATTCCCTATAAAGTGTCATTAATTAATATTCTATTGACAAATGAACAGCTGGTGGTTATCAGCTGACCTTTTTCATTTTTATTTATAACTGATTAAGATCAGCCTTAGAACCTTTAGCTTATGAAGCTTGGCTTTAACCAATTGACCTAATTCTGAAAGAATGTAAGGAAATTGTCGGGGAAAAGTCGTTTCCATTAAAAATGGTGTTTTTGACCCTCAAACATAAGACCAATTTAATTGTTAATTATTTAGACAATTGGTAGCTATAGTAGGTTCTCAAATTACATAGGTAAATTATATCTGTGTGGGTTCTGATATTGTGTGGAATTTTATCCCTATATCTAATAAGTATCCTTAGCTTTATGTGGTAATTATTTGATACAGCACATTCTCCCAAATTTTTTAAAGTACTTTCAAAATCAGCCCTTTACAGGAGTGTTTTGAGAAAAAAACTTGGAAAATACTTAATGTGCCATACCAAATAATTACTGGACTAATAAATCTAACATAACCTAGCCAGACTCAACTTAGCACATTCACTGTGGGCGACACAAAAGTGTGTTGTTTTATCATATGTAATGTGCAGATGATACTTGTTTGTAAAATGTTTGGTACATTTGCCCTGATTCTTATCTTGTTATTTCCTGCTTATGCACAGTCAGTTCGTACTTTGTGATTGGTTATTGTAATATGTTCCTATTAGCTGTCTGTACCTGCCCACTTAGCTAGCCATAATATTGTGTCTGATTATATAATCAAAATGTGCAGCAAGCTTTCAGTTTATACTGAATCCAATCTAGAACAGCTGATGTTATGTATAATTTACTGCTGTAGGCTACTCAGTTATTTTTAATTTTTAAAGTTTAGCCAACCATAAGTTTATTCAAATTTGTTTTTATTTAACAGCTGTTGAACAAATAAATAATTCAATTAATATAATTCTGTAAGAATACCATGGGAATTTTGGAGGCCAGTGGGACGGAGGCCTGAGGTCTGAGAGGGACTTTCTATGGGCTAAGAAGATAAACCTATGTACAAAAAGTCAGTTGGACGTATAGTTTTGGAGAAATAGTGATGAGTGGTAAATGACTTTTATATGCAGTATATTAGATAGATAGATACATTTATAGCTATTGTGTGTTTACTTGATTTTGTGCTCTACTCTTGTTTTCTCTTTCTAATAAGTGTTAAAACTATAGATATCAACATTAAGTTAGTTTATATCTAATGACACTTCCGCAATGGGACTAGGGTCTCAATATCTTGACGATTGGCGTCTTATGAATAAAGAAATAAAGAAATAAATTTGGAGCTAGTGATTAACATGTTAACCGAACGTAACATAACCAACTTAAATTTCCTGTTTTAACATGCTTAGTGAGATAATTGTCAGGTGGTAGTAATGGGATGTAAATAGCCTACTGTCTGCATAGTCAGGGCCATCTGAATGGGGGGGGGGGGGCAATCGCCCCGGGCGCCGTTGCCAAGGGGGTGCTTAATTTTGTGAATATGTTGCAAAAACATTTTATGAAGTGGTTAAAAAAAAGCCCTTAATAAATAATATAACACTAATTCTCACAGCTGACGAGGAATTAAATAGCAATTAACCTCTTCATATAGCATGTCTAGACAGCGGCCAGCATTATGGTAAACTAAGAGTAGGCCTAGGTACTTGCAGACTGCTGCTGCTGTCGAACCACCATCAGTCTGCAGCCGGCATATCAAAGTCTCGATACTAAAGACTGATATCTTCACCATTATCGTTCATTATTATCGGTATTATTAGTTTGATAATTGTCATTTCACAATCACATTTTATTTCTTGTTTAAGAGTTGACAGACTAATTATATAGATTAAAACTGGTAAAAGGTCACTTAAGGTAACTAGGTAAAACGCTGTTCAATTAAACATTTTTTAAAACCTCTTTTTGAATTTTTTAAAAGCTTGCTTGGGTAATAATTAAGAGAGTAACATATTCCAGCTTGTTTTAAAACAGTTTAAAATTATGATACATTGAAGGACTGACATTTCTCTTTCTCGCGTTATAGAATGCTGACAAGCATTGTTGTTACAAGTTGTTGTTCTTTAACGTAGGAAATCGTCAAACATGTAGATAGCAGGTGCGGTTAATAAGCTTAGTTCTTTAAAATAGACTTTACATGATTCTGTTCGTTTAATTTTTTAAATATATCTTACAGCTCTTTTTTTAAGAACAAATATGTTAGCCTACTGTAAATAGATATGCCGCAGTGTTGATTGAGTACATTATCAAGGCAAAGTAAACCAGCTTTTTCAAAGTAATGTTACTTAGGGAAGAAATGCTTTTCAGAACAAAAGTGTTGGCAGAAAGTTGTTTTTCCAATAATTTATCAATTTAATCATTACAGCCTCACTCCAAAGTAATCAACAAACTGCGATTCCTCGATCACATTCTTATTAAGTACAACGGAAGAAATTTCACAGTTGTACTTAGTTTGTACTTTGTAAAACTAAACTAGTTTTAGTGTTTTTTTTTTTTTCTTTTTTCCCAATGAAGTAAAGAAATTGGGGTTTTTGTGGATTTATGCAGAGATTTATACTTGAGAAGTATCGAGAAATGGCTTTACAGTTAAAGAAGGATTCCAGTTCTACGTTATTTAATTCTTTATGAAAGATCAAAATTGCATTATCATCTGTGAAGACAGTGCGGAGCTTGCCAGGAAGGTAGTCAGATTTGTAATTGATATATAAAATGAATAGAAAGGATCCAAGAACGGATCTTTGTGGAACTTTCAATGTGAGTGTTTTTGGTTTTGAGTCCCAAAGGGTGTATTGCACGTGTGGTCTTGTTCATGAGCATTTTCACATCAGCATGCTCACGAGCAAGTCCTCTCGTGTAATATAGGTGTGACATAGACATGCTGAAGTGGACATGCTCATGAACATCCAATCTGTTTGATATTTGGGACTTGCCTACAAGCATGTTCCGCGTGTAATAGGTATCCACGCCAACTTAGCGTACTGTGCATGCGTGCCTCGTTTTTCCTACCAGCGCTACCGTGCTATTTATCGTGTTTATATTATTTTTGCCTGTTTTCTTATTGTATTTAACTATTTTTTATCGTTTTCCATGTGATTTTTAACGTGTTTGGCCCTAATTTTGTATTATTGTTTTTTTTTCTTTGGCTATTAGCCTTAAATTATAATGAACGAGAGTATATCATTTTCCAGAGAATAGTGAACTAACTTTGCATATAAGAGTGTAAATTGTTTACAAAGGGGAAAAAGTAAGGAATAATAAGGGGATAAATAAATAACAACTACTTTATAATACACTATTATGACTGTCAGTATTCTCCCCTTTTTATTTATCTGAAAGCCCACGAGAATGTCTTCGCATGTAACAAGTTTGTCAGCAAGGCCACAAGCTTGTCACCAGCATGCTCACGAGCATGTCCTTGTGTGTAATACACCCTAAGGAGATTTTCTGATTTTGCCGTTTTTGTTCTACTTTGGTTATTTGGGATCTATCGGAGGGATATGACTGCCACACCAAAATAATCAAATTTCTGTATAAAAAAAATTATTTAATGGAATCTGTTATTTCTTAACTATCAGTGATTCATTCCGACATTACACTGTGACCCACCCTCATACAATTAATAGCTAGGCCCACCGAAGGTGGGTGCGATGGCATCGGACTCTGGAGGACACAGAACAAAAATCAAGGAACAGTAAAAAGAAATACAGACACACAAACTAAAACAAAGAGTAAGGCGACTATTCAAAATGACTCGACTATGTGCTACGGCACAACCTCCCTCCCCAAAAGAGGGCAAATCCCTTAAACAGGCGACCCCCTTCCAACACCACAGAAGACTAAAAATTTGCTTGGAAGTGAACACAGGGAGGACAATAAAATCCCAAACAAGGGGACTCAAAACAGAACCCCTTGGAGAAGCACTAGGCCTAGGAAGAAAAGAGAGAAGGTGGAAAAACCAAGTACAGTTAGGGGAAACAAAGAGGTGATCAGTCTCTCTGCTCCCCGATACCCCATGTATTACCGTTCCAATCAGCTGGAACCAAATCCTGGTAAGGCTTCAAGTGAGAAACATGAGCCTTCCGGAAAACCCTGCCAGACTGGGGATCTACCAGTAAGGCAGTGACAGGTGACAGAAACCTCTGGATGCGGTGGGGACAATCTCTAACAGAAACTTTGCATGTTCTAGGAACCTACGGAACTTGTCAATGCCAAAGACCACAACTAAACAATCTAGCTCATAGATGGAAGAAGCTTTCTTTTCTTGGGGAATCAAAGTACGAGAAGCAAAAGCAATTGGCTGCCGAACACCATCAAACTCCTGGGACTATACCGCAGCACAAGCAGAGGAGGAAGCATCAGTCTGCAAGATGAACTTAGCAGTAAAATCCGGTATCCGCAGAGCTGGAGGCTGCATGATGGCCTCCTTCAAATCATCAAAGGACGTCTGCTGAGCTTGCCCCCAAACAAACTTCACACTCTTCTACCTCAACTCATTCAAAGGGGCGGAAAGCTCGGCCACGTTGAGGATGAAATGACGGTAGAAGTTTACCATCCTTACAAAACAGGCCACACCCTTGGCATCCCATGGAGGAGGAAAATCCCGGATACCCTCTGTCCTAACAGGATCGATGCAGACGCCCTGAGAGGAAACCATATGACCTAAGAAAGAAATTTCAGCTTTTGCGAAAGTGATTTTGTCAGGGTTGACAGTAAGGCCAGTGCTGCGAAGGCGCTTCAGAACTTCTTCCAGATGTTCTAAGTGTTCCTGGATCGTTTCGCTGTAGAAGAAGATCGTCTAGGTAGTTGAGGACGTAGTTGAGTTTCACATTGTGAAAGATGGAATCCAGAAGCCTGATTAAAGTCTGGGCTCCCACAGCTAAGCCCATAGGAACATGAGTGAACTGATACAGGTTCTAGGGAACACAGAACCTGGTACATGCCTCAATTCCTTAGCAAGAGGAATCTGATTGTAGGCCTGGTTGAGATCAAAAACACTAAAGAACTTGGCCTTACCGAACCAGTCAAATGCAGAATGCAAGTCTGGAAGGGGGACTGAGTCGATGGACACCTTGGCGTTCAAACTCAGTTAGTTGATGACAAGCCTAGACTTCCCATTAGGCTTGGGTACCAGGAATGCTGGACTGGCATAAGCTGAGCGGGAGGGTTCGATGACTCCCTGCTCAAGCAGATCTTTAATCATCCCTCAACAAAGTTCCATCTTGGGTGGAGCAAATTTGTAAGAGTGGGAGTGCACCAGCAAAGTGTCAGTCAGGTAGATCTGATACTCTAGAAGGCAAGTAACTCCTAGCTTGGAAGTCAGCAAATCAGGAAAGAGCGAACACAACTCCCTGATATCTTCTCGCTGCTGAGGGGGAAGATGACCAAAGGATCGACCTTAGACGGTTCCGCCTCACAATCTACCTCTCGGACTGCAGAAGCAACAGAAGGGCAGTCATCGAAGGAACCAACCAGAATCAAGAAGAGATCGGAAATTGGTGTCTCTCACACAGATGTTAATATAGGGACACACTGAGGACTTGGCCTGGATGCCCAGAGTAGCCATGCCAGCCATTCCCCCAATACATTGGATCAGTCCCTTTTACATAAGACCTTCCCTCAGAGGCAGCATGCAAACGAGAGTTGTCTGAGAGACAACCCCCTCTCTCCCCGTTTTTTGGCTTCCTCCGACAGTTCTATGGGCAGTGGCGCCGGATGTGCTCCACTGGCCCTTAGCCAAAACAAACAAGAGGTCCCACTGCTCTGGGAGGCGGACTGGACGGCGTCATCTGAACAACGCAGGCTGTTGGCACGCTCCTTCCGCAGACCGCCAGAGAACTGGACGCTCCGCCTCAGACAAGGTTAGCCGTTGCACCCGACTCACCTCCTGAATGGCTACCACAAAAGAAGCTAGATCCTCGCCATGCTGCTGAGGTCTGCAAAATTTATTGAAGGTGAGGCGCTCACGCAACCTACAGGAATGAAATAGCCTCCCTGTGAAAATCATCACAAGTCCCCTGTCGGGCCAGCACCGCCCAAAGCCTCTTAGAAAGGCTGCCCCGACAGAAGGGAACGATCACGTGGAGAAGAGACATTTCGTCCAATCCCAGAAAGTCCCTGAGCCTGAAAAGAACCGAAGAAAGAGAGCAGGGCCTCAGGATCCAACCTGTCGACCAAAGAAAGACCCTGTAACAAAGGAGTCAAGGGGTTGGGCAATTTGTGATAGTCGGTGACATGACCTAAGGACATAAGCTCAGGGTGAACTGCAAAATCCGGGACTGGAGGCAACTTCTGCAAGTATGGTGAGGTCACTGGCTCGGGAACTACTACCAGTCCCAGGGATGGAGCACACGAAGGAAAATGCGGAGGCAGCCTCTCCACCGTAGGCGTCAACAGGGGCCTGTTTCATGAAAGTTACAAGTTACATATTCACTTTTTCACTAGTACAGGTAGTTGTAGTTACAATTTTACAAGTACAGGTATTTTTCTGGAAAGCACTTGTTACTTTTATAATATCACAGTTGTGACTAATTGTCACAAGTCAGCTGATTACTGTTACAAGTTTATTTTAATGTGTACATTAACATAGCTTTTGGAATTCTACTTTACAACTAACTGTGTTAATAATAATAATTAATTATAATTTAATTACTATCTTAATAAGGAA
This sequence comes from Stictocephala bisonia, assembly GCA_035578905.1. Taxonomy (NCBI): domain Eukaryota; kingdom Metazoa; phylum Arthropoda; class Insecta; order Hemiptera; family Membracidae; genus Stictocephala; species Stictocephala bisonia. Next base: position 137,180 of record JAQJVL010000724.1, read on the forward strand.
GGCAACATGAATTTTTTTAAAGAATTTCTATTTCGCAAAGATTTTTTATTTGGATCATATTCAAACACGTCAACTAAAGAAGACAAAGTAAAAGAATGAAAAGTTGTACATGAGAAAGCTTTAGCTTTGGGCTCGGTCTTGGCCAATAAAGATTATGTCCACATAATGAAATAGTTTTTATTGCTTTTTGACAATATGTAAATATTGTATAGCAAAAGTCATATTATTAGTCATAAGAAACACACACTGGCAAAACTTGAAGAAGTGCAATGTGGTTTTAAGCATAAATTGGTAAAGAATATGTAATACTAGGGGACACCCCTGCACGCTTCGCGTGCCAACCCCGACGCTCGCTACGCTCGATACACCTCGGCCTTCGGCCTCGGCATGTAACTATTCAATACAAAAATCGGTATATTAACTATATAACGTAAAATTACAATATTACATTTCGGTACAGTATCTCACTCACACTAATTGCTTTGCCACCTATTTAGCCTATTTCAAGAGTGTTCATTTCATTTATTTTTATTTAACAGCTGAAGATTAAACTCAGAGTAAAATATTAAATAGTATAATGTCAAACATTCAAAATAGACATGTTTATTTATTTACAAAACAGCTGTTATTAATTTACTAAAATCAACCCAATGTTATCCTTATGGACCAATCCTTTAAGGGTGCTTTATACCCCTTAGGAGTACTTTATCAAGATGAAAATACTTTAGTTGTCCTATTTAAGTTCTAAAGAAATAGTGTATAAAATTTCAGCTCTCTACCTACATGGGAAGTTGGAGAATTAGTGATGAGTGAGTCAATCAGTGAGGGCTTTGCCTTTTATATATATAGATATCTGGGAAAAACTTGGGGTAGTTATATAGAACAGGGGCCTTTCCAATTTGTTGGCTTACATTTTTTTCATACTAGATACATAGCTAAGAAACAAGTACATGATAGTTTTTTTTTTCAGCAGAAAAGCCGAATATATTTATTAATTTTTTAAAAACTATATTTAAAAATGTAATGAAACTTTCAGTTATGTACATGTCCATGTATCAAACATTTAGATCCCCACGTCTTAAACATTTTTAATTCAAACCTACCTCGAGTTATACCTCATTTTAATGGTCTTTGAACAATACAAAAGTACAAACCTCAGGTACAAAGAATGGCCCAGTCAGATACAGCCTCTCAAAGAATTTAATGTCATATAATAACTAATACTTCTTAATTTCTCATATTTTGTCAGTAAAATTATAGCCGCAAGAAGAAGTAGACAAGTAGAAGTATTAGTTATATGACAAGTTATATATATGACAAGACAAGTTATATGACGTTAGTTCTTTGAGTGGCTGTATTTTCTGATTGGATCATCCTTTTGACCTCATATTTGCACTGTTGTATTGTGCAAACATGGACCTTTAAAATGAGGCATAACCCTAGGTAGGCTTGTTTTAAAAATTTTTAAAACTTCCTTCGTGAGCCATCCCCTGGCTATGCAAAAAAGGAATAAAATATGTCTAAATGTTTGGTTTAGGGACATGTACACAACTACAAAGTTTTGTTACATTTTTAAAAATAGTTTTAAAGTTAAATAGTTTTTTAATAATACGTGTTGGTACATATACAGTACAAGTAAACGTTACACTGCACAAATTTATCACAACATAAGAACAAAATGCATAAATATATTACAATACAAGTACAAAATGCACAAATATTATGGTGATCGATTTCAGTGAACCACGTTCACCTTCATCAGACCAGAGGAATTCACAAAAGAATTCTGTGCACCATAATATTTGTGCATTTTGTGCTTATGTTGTAATAAATTTGTGTTATGTAATGTTTACATGTACTGTTTTAAAGTTAATAAATATATTCCATACCTTTGCCCAACCCCATCGAACCTTTACTTGACGACTAGCTCCCCCTTATTAAGGTAGGATACATTAAAATTCACCTTGACTCCACAGAAACAACAAACTACACAAAAACCAGAAATTCTCAAAAACACCAAGATTCACAAAATAAATAAATTTTACACAAGGCCTCCAGGGGGAAGAGAGAGACGAAAAAGACACCTGTCACAAAGAAGACAACAAGACACAGGAAACAAAAAACACTGAACAACAAAAACCTAGAATACAAAAACTTGAAATCCTTCCTGAGCCAGTGCAACTATTTATTTCTTTTATATTTATTTTTTTTTTTTTTTACAACAAAACCAACAAACTACCTCCGCCGGTGCATCAGGCGGAGTCTACTGAGGAGCGTGCGACGCACCGGTGAGTCCATTTGCAACGTAATATACAAAAATATTCAGTATTCATTCTGCAATCATTTCAAACAGTTCATTTCTTGTGTGTCTGGTCTGATAGTGTTCCTAATTATTGCACAGTAGTTCGTTTTTGAAATGTGTTAATAGTTTTTGTTTAGTGTGTGTTTATATATTATATTGTTGTTGTTATATTTACATATTACATAAATTGTTATATGTACAAATTATATCTACATATTATATTATATTGCTAAGGTTGGCAACACAAATCAAATGAAAAGAAGATGCCGCCAGTGTGGTTTAGATGGAAAAAGACAAGATACAAGCTATTATTGTAATGAGTGCTTTGCCCACTGTGTTGTTTTGACCGCTATCACACATAAAGAAATCAAAGATTGGATTGGTTGGTGGGGATATATGTATGTTTTTAAATATATTCAGATGTGTTATTTTTTACACCTTTTACCAATTTGTACATTATAAGTTATAAAAACTCATTTTATAAAGTTTTGCAAAAAAGTGATTGTTCGCCAATGCGAATGATGCTCCGTTGTGTTGTTATCAGGAAGTGATACAAAACAGCTGCTCTGAATGAAAATGGGCTTCATAATACATCCATATAACAACACACTGAACAAATGTAAATACAAAAAAGATTTATTTTTAGCACCTAGGGTACAACATTACACAATTTTCCGCAGCGAATTTGTTAATAACCTCTTTTCTTACAGAAAAAGATAGTAGCAATGATATTCTTTGGGCATGGACATACCCTACCACTTCGATTGCTCAGAAAAACATAATCCTACGAAAATGTAGTTTTGATCCTGGGCATCCTTTTTTGTATGGGCGGTATAACACTGAGTGGTTCTACATCAATTGCACTGAAGTATTTGAATCAGACAGTTTACCTGGGGTAAGTAAGTCATTGTTAACATGAAATTATTTATAGTTATTTTCAACTGCTTGTAATCTTTACAATACATCAAGGGGGTAGAACTACAAATTTACAACCTTAATACCTCAACACCTTAAATAAAAGTAAATCTGTACTGTAACAACCTTTAAGGGGTCTTTTATGAGCGAGCATGTATGATCAATGCATCATATCCCATTTGTTTACCCATAACAAAAATCATTGTTTACCCAAAAGTACCTGACCCAAACAATCTAAATTCTATACAAGATTAGCCTCTGGCTCTTTCCCAAGGGGAAAAGCAAACAAAGAACATGTGAACTGAATACCCATTTAAAAACTGAAGACTTGCAACACTAAAAATAGTATTTATCAAATACAATGTAAGCAATGTTCAACTCAGTATGTATCTACTGATAGTCTCAGAACTGGAATGAATGTTATAGACAATACGACAAAATAGGCTTCAAAGACAAACTTATTGTGAAACAATGCTACCACCCATCAATCATCTAATTTCATTAACCATATAGGTATGCTATAATACCAAAATAATAAAATCTCTTCCTCATTGTTAGATTTGATAATTATTATCCTTTATTTTATTAAGTTACTGTAGTAACTTCATAACTCAGGCAATGGGAACTTTCCCAGCAACGATTCACTAAATCATGATACCCTCCAAACCTAAACATAATAAAATAATTCAACCTTTTTTCTAATCCAAGCAAGCTTAAAGTATAGTGTAATAACTACAACAAAACCCAAAAACATGCATATATTATAAGGATTACAAACAAAGTATATTTAGCTACAATGATGGCAACACTGCAGCCCCAAGCTCAACTCTGCTCTACTTTACGGTCTTCCATTAAACCTCTTCTGTGATTGACTAACGATAAGATCTTGAAATATTGTAAAAAAATTGTAATAAATTACCTTAAAATATAAAAATGTAATCAATTCAAAAACGTTAAAAAGCCAACTAACAGATTTTCAGTTGGAAAAAACTGCTATAGTATAAATGATCATTTGATGGATCTTGAACCTTAGAATTGTATTTAGCATAGATTACAAACGATTTTTGATGTGCTAGCTTAATCTCCTCTATTTATATGATTATTACACTATATTCTTACAATGTCACCTGTTTTTACAGCAATGCTATGTATAAGCCTTATGTGACAATAAAGGTTGATTTGATATCTCTTTGATTATTCTATTATTTTAATTTTTCGTTTTACCATATTTTGTGTGTGTTAACTTTCAAACTATTTATCAGAAGAATATTTTACAACGTAAGCCTGTTTTCCTATCCTAAACAAATAATTCAGGTTCTTGCCCTATTGTAAAAAACGAATTAAATCATTAACATAAATATGCCAAATATATGAAATTATAGTACAGTAATACTTAACTAAATATAAAGTACTTTGTACTGTATATACATTTTTCCTGAAATTGATTAAATTACTTTTAAAAAATTAGAGTCTAATGTTTTAGTATTGTTAGGATTAAATTACTTTTTTTTGTTAAAGGTAAAACAATTTGCTCTGGTTTTGTGGACGAGAGACTTCAACCCTGAGAAATATGAAACATTGTGCCGAATATTAAGTAAATCATACTGTAAGACCGGTAGGTGAGATTTTCTTTATTATCTCTACTATTTCTAAAACAAAACTACAAAAATTATAAAGCACTCATTACTTTTTCATAGTTTTTGTTGCTTTAAATGTTATATTTGTCAGGTTTATGTTAACATTAATTAGCATTCTTAATGTAGTATATTGCTGTTCTTTCAAACAAATTAATTTTCTTATTTATTATTATTATTTTGTTTATAAAAAGAAGCAATAGCCTTATACATTTCTAAATGAAAATATTAACTTTCCTCTTTTTTAGGACAGTTATAATATTTTTAAACATACTCCAAATGTGTTGAATTTGATTTAAAATTAGAATATAGAGTTTCTATTTTTGTAAGCTTGAATTAGTAGTTTTATCAATTAAGTGACTTTGGTAAAGATTAATGATAAAAATCTTTAATGATTAATGATTAAATTCATCATATCAATAATGATTAATGATAAAAAATTATTATTTTTTTATAAAAAGAAGCAATAGCCTTATGAATTTCTAAATGAAAATATTAACTTTCCTTTTTTTTTAGGACAGTAATAATATTTTTAAACATACCCAAATGTGTTGAATTTGATTTAAAATTAGAATATAGAGTTTCTATTTTTGTAAGCTTGAATTAGTAGTTTTATCAATTAACACGTTGACTGCTAAACATGTTAGACCTATACCACGTCTATATCTGAAAGTTAAAAACAAAAAAACTACTTACCATTAGTGTTTTCAGATGCTAATTTGAGATCAGGAAGTCGGTGGGATGGTTTATTGTTCATTCCCTGTCAGTAAAAATCCATGGGTCGGATCCGGGTCGTCAGCTCCTGGGGATGCGCCAAGAAGGCAAATGTATGGCAACATTTTCAAAATGCACCCAAACGATGTCACAAACACTTTATAATTCACTAAAAACTAATTGTTATATATTTACAATATTTACAACGCCATCCAATAATATTTGTTCCTGTTTACATTGTTCTGTTCATGTGGAACTTGTCGAAACATTCCACTGGGCAGAGTCCTGGTCTGTCTGGACAGCCAGAACATACAAATGTAGATTGCTTATTTTTACCGTCCCGGTAACACACTCTACACTTTTTTCTTTTTGTTCCTCCTTTCACATCACGTTCATCGTTCTTTACAAGGCGGTGAACAGGGTCTCTTGTGGGTGGAGTTCGGGGCAGCTGTTGAACTGGTGGAGGAAGGAGAGAGTCCAAGATTTCCATCCGAAAATCATACAGAGTTTTTTTAGATCTATTTATTGAAACATTGTTCATATTATAGAGATGGTACGAATTTATAAGGAGCATTTGCAGCACATGAATGAAGATTTTCTTGTACCACCTAAGCGTTTTACGCTCACAGGGGTAATAGGCCATCATTTGGTCTGCCCTGTCTACCCCCTTCATGTGAGCATTATATTGCACTATCAGGAGAGGTTTCAACCGTTCCTGACCTCTCTTATTGCTAATGGTTACAAATTCATTTTCATGTTCTGTAGTAATGTACATAACGACTCGTTTGTCCCTCCACTTTCCTACAGATACACCTTCTGCGTACTGCACGATTGACTCTCCTTTCTTGAGTTGTTTTGAAACTACTGTTGCTGGATTCATTTTTCGACCTGGCTGAAGAGTTCCTGTGCAATATGTGTTATTTGCCAGTAGCTGGGAGGCCAAAGAGAAAGAATTATAAAAATTATCCATGTACAAGGCATGGCCGTTCCCAAGCATCTCTTGCATCAGGTAAAATACAACTTTTGTTGTATGGCCTGGCCCACATAGCTCGTCTCCTCCACCACCATAAATTTTGAATTTCACAGTAAGACCTTCAGGTTCATTTACACAATACAGTTTTATGCCATATTTATGTCGCTTGTTCTTTATGAACTGGCGGAACACTAAACGGCCACGCCAGAGCACCATTGCTTCGTCGATGGAGAGCTGTTTGCCAGGATAGTAAATTGAACTCATCTTGGTATTGAAGTAGTCAACCACCTTCTGTATTTTATCTGTCCTAGTTGTAGTTTGTTGATCTGGTGGTGAGAAATGGATACAACGTAGAATCAGTAAAAACCGATCACGACTCATGTGGCTTCTAAATAAAGGCATATTGAAAAACCTATTGGTTTTCCAATAATCTTGAAGCCTATTTAGGCGAATTGTGCCAGTGTGTAGAAGGATTCCCAAAAAAACCTTAAGCTCTGGCACAGTAATGTCCTTCCATCTTGTTATTCTGGAACCTTCACCAGTCCCAGGGCAACAGAAAACTTCAAGGGCATATTTATTTGTTTCGTTGCAAATGAATTGCAAGAAATTATCGTCAACTAATAAGTTGAACCAATCTATGGGCCTATTGTCACCAGGTATTGGCACTAAAAGTTTATTTTCCTTCAAAAAAGGTATTCTTTTGGGGCCTATGGTGTTGTTACTCCATACTGGAGGTAAAATAGCAATATCATCATCGCTGTTTTCACTTTCAGTTTCAGTATCCTCATTCCGGTCACTTCCAAGGTCATCATCACTTTCATTACGATCAGCCATTTTTATTTAAATTAACACTATTACTTCACTAAATGATAATAAGCTATATAAAACACTAATAAAAATAAACTATATACAAATATAATATAAGCAACTACTCACTAAATACTATAAAAACAATAACGTGTATAAGAAAACTCAAAAAATCGCTAGGCGGAAACGACGAACACAAAAATATAGCACGTGTTGCACTGAAGGAGCGTGCGACATACAGTCCTCCCTCCACAAGAGCTGAGCTCACACTGCCTAGTATAAGAGAACATTGCAGCGCGACACGGATCCGGGGCATGCGCACTTGGCGCTCGGCCACGCGGGACCCGGAACCGGGTCGTCAGCACTCAACGTGTTAAGTAACTTTGGTAAAGATTCTATAATTATTTTGTCTATATAAATAAAATAGAAGTTTTGTCTGTACATTGTTTGGTATAGTTACATTTAACTGCTTCTGTGTGTTCCCAAAAACGGAGACGATAGTCAAGCATTACACCTAGGTACTTTGCTGCTCTCTTGGTATGGACATCGACGGACCTTAAAGTAAAAGGGATAACTGTAGGGATTCGAGTCCATGGCTCTCCATCCAGCTTCCAACCCGAAGCATCACCTGATTCAGGCAGAGCTGTGCCAACTCAGGAGTCCCTCTATGATGACGATGACAGCGGCCACGTCATCAGCGAGTATCAAGAGGGTTACTGATTTAATTAAACTTTGTATCAAAATTCTATACAGGCATGAGAAGGTTTAGGGTTTTTGGATCCTTAGTATTCGCTTAGGACTCCCTGCCCCCATGGTCTTCTAATTTACCATATAGACAAAAACATCAGATACTAGATGGCTCTGATGTAATTTCTTGTTTATTTTTTCTTTGTGTTTAATATCAGCTGATTTAGAATTTTGTAAGTTAGAGTATTTTTTGTTTGTTTACTGTGTTTTGGAATTATTTACTTATTTTAAAATGATTTGTTTTACATTAGAATGTTTACTTTAGATCTAACATTTTAAAAAATGCATGTCATTAGCCTCCTTGAGGTCAAAGACAGAGATCCCCAAACGGTGCTCAGAGTTTACAAACAAGGCTTTAGGCCAAGCTCTCCCACTATTTTAAAACACATCTTGCAGGTTTAAGGGTGTACCTACTAGCAGAGTACCCATTCTTTGTACAGGGTTTACGTTAATTTATATTGTGCTTATTGCAATCAGTAATACAAAAAAATTGATGAAATAATTTAACTCTAGGTTGTTTAATCCTTTCGATGCCGCTGTCCGATATATCGGTAGTTACGCTAAAAATGCCGCGGTCCGATATTTCGGACCGCTCGTAATTTTTTTTTCCGATAAGGCATTTTCGTTAATATGCCACATATACGGTACCAATCTGTTGAGAATTGATTATTGTACTCAGAAAAAGTGTTTTAAACATCTTTTAAATGTGCGTTTGTTAAAATATATTTGTCACACTTGAAATAATCGCTCGAGTGTGACAAATATGTGACTTTGTACTGTCGAAAAAAATTACGATAAATCCTGGGATTTTCAAGGTAAGACTTTGAAATTTGGTATGCATGTTAGTAATTAAATGTTCTTTCAAATAAAGTCACTTTTATAGCCCTAGTATTTTTTTTGTATGGTCTGAAAAAGTTTCAAAATTGAAAAATTAAAAAAAAAATTTTAATTTTTAAAAAAAGTTGATTTTACAAATTAAAAACCAATATTTTATTTAAGAAAATATATAAGTAGTAAAAATAGCATTTGAAAACAAGAAAAACCAAAAAATAATTATGAAAATATATTGAAAAATAACAAAGTTAGAACAAAATAACGTAAACTATGCATATTCACTAAAAATACCCCCGGCATTTCTCGCATACCAAGGGAAAATATGCCCGGCATCAAAAGGGTTAAAAGATTTTTAATATGATTATATAAAAAAGAAAGTTTTATAAAACAGACTTATAAACAATATTTACAGCTTTGTTTCCCTTTGTGAAAATGTGCAGGTTCCTTTTGCTTGAAACATGTGAGCGCAAAAGTGTGTTGTGGTTAGGTTTGTATGGTATTTACTTCAGAGCTATGTAATTTGTTTGTTCATTCCAACAGCTGATTAATGAAACTATTATAAACAATTGTCAAATTGATATTACCACAGGGCTTGCATTGATACTTCTTAGAGCCCCTGGGGCGATAACCTGATAGAATTTAAAATAAATATAGGCCTATGTGTTAACCAGAGACCCTAAGAATGTCCGTGCAAAATTTCAGCTGTATGGGTCAAGTAGTTTTTGCGTAATTGAGTAACTTAGACCGACACCATTAGATTTTTATATAATAGTAATATAGTGCAGGCATTTGTAATGCCATAATTTTACATTTTATGTGCAAACTTTTCACTATTCAATACTTACTGATTCCTTTTTTCAACTATGAAAATGTCATTATGACTAAATATAATTTGCCTGGAATATTTTTGTTCGGCCGATATTTATATTAACTGTCTAGTGGTCCTTGTGTAAAAAAGGTTGGGAAGGACTGGGTTACTCCAAACCTCCACTCTGGGTTACTTTTAAGTAAATTATTCAACACTTATCCGACACCTCATTTTACCTCAAAATACACAATAAATTTTTTCCACATTTTCTGTTTAAATTTACTACAGAACTCTACCATACCCTCTCGTTTCATGTACTAAATAGACGTTACAACAAATTAACAATGGAAACGTAAAAGTTAGAGTAACAATTAGCTAAGTAAATTTGAAACTTTATTACAAATATTGTGCCAGCACTATGTTCTTCAACTTATGTTTATAAAAGTACCTAGAAACTTAGATTATATATTCAGGAATAACTTTTGTGTGGTTTACAAATAACTACATATTATTTTGCACGAAAAAGAACCCTTCTCTGTTAATGCAGATGAATTAATAAAAATAAATATTTAAATAATCTATACTTCATATAACAGTTTAGGTATATTAATTAATTGAAATAACAAATTAATTAGGAATTCAACTTGTTAGGAAATCCCGCAGTGCTCTTGAAACTTCTGCTCTCTGTTATTACAAGAGGTGCTTGCACTACTGAAGAGAATGGAACCTATTACACTAAGGATTTTGAACGTAGCTCACTTCAAAACAATACAACAATGGTTAGAGGTATGGTATTAAATACATTTATTTACACTTTTATTTTATAGCATAGTTGAATAACCGATAAACTGATGCGTCTTTAATAAAAAGATAGTACATTAATGTTAAAAAATAACTACCTGTGTGTGTAAAAGGATACAAATTAAATATTTACATCTTCATTTAGTTTCTCCAGTGTCTAAGAAACATAAAGTATAATTATTAAAAGTAATAATTATTTTGAGCACTATCATCTGTTTGAACTTGCACAATTTGGTTTTAGTTTAACGGTACCATTCCACTATCGAGGCATTGGAATATTTAATTCTTTACTTTAATAACTTAATTCTTCAATTACAATTTCTTTTAGATATCAAGTAAAGTTTTTGACATTCTGTTCCTTAAAGAAATAATTGAAAATATTATGTGTTATGAAGTTAAGGAAAATGAGCTCTCTTTTGATTTTATATCTGTCTAATAGATTCTAGCTTAGTTGAGTGCCCCAGGGCACTATTCTGGACTCCTTTGTGTTCACATTTTATCAATAAAGTTCTAATTTTGTCTCCAATAAACATGTTCTTTATGCATATGGCACTAAGCTAATGTGCTCAAGCGCATATTCTCCCTCTAGTTTTCTCTGCAAATCATTTATGCTTGATGAAGAGAAATCTGAGCTTAATGTTTTTAGACTAAGCACTTAATTTGAAAAAAGTTGTCCTATTTTAACCCTCCGTGAGATTTCTTTTTAATGTGTCATAATTTTTACTGATTTAATATTAATTTAATGGTTGTCAAATGAAATAATTATTTACAAATCCACTTTTTTAACCCTTAATAGGGCGCGCGGTGTACAAAGTTCCGCAGAAAAGCTACTATTTTAAATACTGAGCCTTCCCGCGCTCCTGGAGGCCTGTCCGCAGAGCATATCCTCCCCTCCCCTCCCCACTCTAATATCGATTAGCTGCAAACTAGTTTCCTTCACTCAGTCGTTGTGAGGAATCAGCCAAATAAACCGTGTGGTCGTTTGTACACCACGCGCCCAGTTTTTGTGCGGAACTTTGTACTCCGTGCGCCCTTGTGTGTTTGAGTTTTTGGACTAGTTTTTAGTATTGTGTAAATATTTTAAGTGTATATATTTTTATGTTAATAATAGTTTTAGTGCTTTGTACATACTTCTTTTGATTTTTCTGTAAATAATACTTTTCTAAATGGATGAACAAGAACGTTTGAGGTTATTACATATGTTGAATAGTGTTGAAAAGGAAGAAAGACAGGAGGAAGGTATATCGTTAGTAAATCGGGATCAACTACGAAGGGAACTGTTTGCTGGAGTAGGCCCAAGTGGAAATGATACAAGTTTTGAGGAAGAGGCAATTGAAAGAGTTGGAACGGATGAATCGGACAAAAATGTGGAAGAGAGTTAACTAAAATAAAACTAACTTAACTGTTTTATTTATACATAAATATTATATTTTCAAACTCATTTAGACATGTTTTATTTATCCCCATTTTATAATAACTAAATAGCTAGGTTTAAAAATTAAAATTATATATAGATTACTTCATCAAAATGCAAAATGTACGGAAAAAACAGCATGTGGTCATTTGTACACTGCGCGCCCCGTTATGGTACAAAAAGGCGCGCGCCCTCACAAGGGTTAATGACAATGTTTTATGTCCAGTTATTTACATGTCTTTTATTGTAAATAATTTACATTTCAATTTTGTGTGAATTATATTTTCATTGAGATATAGCATATAAGTATAATAATATAAGTCATATTTGTATCTTTCTTTTTTAATGATATAACTGTAACTATGCTTTATATAGTAATTATTATTCACAATGTGTTTGGTTCCTATGTGCTAGCAAATACATTCTTAAACGTTCATATTCTCATTTTCACCGCTTTGTTTTATTGGACACAGAAACTATTATGTATGCGATACTACTAATATTATAAATAGCATTTTATTTTATATTAAGCATACATAATAATTGTACATTATTTTAAATACATAATAATAAGAGCAAACAAGCTGATCCTTACAATATGTTGAATAGTTACTATTATATTCCATTTGATTAGTAAAACCAGTTTGTTGTTTTGTGGCGTGGGGTGGGGGAAGACGGCACAACAACGGAGCGGTCTTGGAACAATGACTTCATGACAACTCTTAAACAGTACAGATAGATTACTTGTCAGACTACAGTCTCTACCATGGTGTTTACGGAATGCTTTACAGATGAGGACAATCTTAGTGAATAAAAATTAAATTAATTATTCACCTTAATATACGTAGTATTAATAAAAATTTGGATAATCTATTGGTAATTCTAAAGGCTTTTAAAATTAATCATTTTAAGTGAAACGTAGCACGGGGAATCTGAATATTTTTCTGAATTAGAAGGGTTTTGACTATTTATTTTCCAAGCATATAAATAAGAATGATGGACACATTGTTTATGCCAAAACTGATCTTGGCGTTTCCTGCATACAAATTCAACTTGGCCAGACAAACACTCTTCAGTTAGACTTCGTGGTTGGTTCAAGGTCATACAGCGTTCTGCAGTGTATAGAAGCCCTGCCACAGATTGCAATACATTTAATAAATCACTGGAACATTACTATAGCTCTACAAAAAGAAATTGTACGTATATTTTTGTTGGAAATATTAATATTGATTTTTTTCAAGAAATGTGGACTATAATAGAGAAAAGTACCTTGACTGTCTCTCGGGGACGGGTCTGACCTGTTGGATTGATAAACCTATTCGTGTGACACAAGAATCAAGTACATCTATTGACCATATTTTTACTAGCCACGTAGATGACAGTGTGATCGCTACCTTTATTCTTGAAACTGATATTACTAATTTCGGTTAACTGTTTAAAATTAATTCTAAAGAAATTGGAACAAATACGCAAGAAACCATCGAAACCTAAACTTATTTAAATTGGGCTCTCTTGAGTAGGAATTTGGAGGAGGAAGTGTGGGGTGAGGTCGTGGAGTGCCGTGATCTTGATACAGCTTGTGAATTATTTTTTGATAAGATTAAATTACCAAACCTAAATTAAATGCAACCAGACTGAAAAACTGAAACCCTGGATTACTTTGGACATAATAAAACTTATTAGTAAATTGGTTTATTAAAATCCATTTTATCCTGAATATGGAATTCAATACCTTGATCTAATATTCAAAACCTTGAGCAAATATTAACCACCAAATAAAATCATCTAAGACCAATTATTATAAACCCTTTTTCCTAAGGTATTTAAAATAGCAAAAGTAATTCCTTTACAAAAAAATAATGATAAGGCAGATCCTAATAATTATCGTCCTATATCTTTGTTGTGTGTTCTATCTAAAACTCTTGAAAAAGTTGTTGAGATCCAAACCCAAAATTATCTTGAAGACAATAAGCTATTGTGTGACAATCAGTTTGGCTTTAGGAAAGGAATAAACTCTTCTGATATATTTTATTCAATTAATGAACTTATTATGAATTCAGTTAACCGTAACAGTAAACTACTTATGTGTTTTATTGATCTTGCCAAAGCATTTGATTCTTTAGATAGAAATATTCTTTTTAAAAAGTTAGAATTTATCAGATTTAGAGGTGTCACTCTCAAATGGTTTAAGAGCTACTTAAGTGGTCGGCTTCAAGTTGTGGCACTTTACCAGTGACTTAGATAAGGGGAGAGGGTCCAGGGGGTCCAAACCCCCCAAGCTTTAAAAAGAAAAAATTGCCGTTAAATTAAATAATGTTTCTAATGTTTTTTATTGGTTTAATCAACATAACGTCAATAGTAATATGTCTAAAGCCAATAAAGTTAATAGGCTCATTATATTGGCGAGAAGGTGATAGCAAGAATTCATCACAAACGTTCATGCCTTCCTACTGTTTCGTCTTTTACCGATTATATTCGTGCTGTTAAGCCGCGTGGTCGGTGGGCGGAAAGGCTTTGAATTTCTACGGCAGTACCATAGACAAGAAGGTCTACGTCGCATGTTGGCCCCCACTCCCTGTTAGTGTTAGCTACTGTCGGATCAAAAAGTATAGATACTCGAGTTTAAACATTAAATGCTTTAAACATTAATGTTAAATGTTAAACATTTAATGTTTAAACATTAAAATGAAAATGATAAGGCGGAGGGAAACTAAATTTCCATCAAAATTTTTCTCATCTATTTAAGCAATTATGAGTGGTAATTTTATATTTTTACCTTTTCATGATTTTTTAAAAAATCGTAGTTAGAGTAGGAAAAATACTCTTCCCTCTATAGTGTAGGGAAAAAATACATCTTTTACAGTTTCAAATGATTTGTGATGTATGAAAATTTACTATGATACAAATAATGATCAGATCATTTTGAAACTTTAACTGTAAGTGTAGGTGCTGTAACTGAGACTACACATACGAAATTTCAAAATTTTTCAGTAGCATGAAAAAATGTGATGAATTTTCTAAAGTAACTTTTCCTCATAATCAAAAAGGGATACGAATTGAGACAAACGGTGGTTTCTCAATTTGTATATAAATTAATATATATTCATATATATATATATATATATATATATATATATATATATATTATTTACAATATGTACAATATTGAATATTGTAGGTATTTACAAATTACATTAGTAGTAGTTGGTGCACAGAAGTGGACAGAATTAATGTTCAGAGAGGATAGTGATTAAAATTTTGAAATAATTAAAAACCTATAACATTGTTTACATTGTAAATTATAAATAATAATCTATATATAAATTGTGAATAGTTAGCTTTACATATTGTAAACAGAAACATTTCAAAACCTGCTACTGCAATGAATGGTGATAGGAGATGTTTTTGTTAACTAATTAATTGGTTTTTATACTAACATATCTGATAAAAGAGATTTATACGTCCAAAATTTAAGTGTTTTGAGAAAGTTAAGCATTACTTACTCAAAGTTATTTAGAAACTTCCATAACCACTTGGTTGGAAGAGGCGCGTCAACTGTTAGAACGCAGCAATGTTACATTCAGTTTCACCCACCGGTCGGCTAGGGAAGGCTGCAATTACACATACCTTAAAGATTAATAAAGCGATATAAAATTAATCAGTATTCATACAGTAAAAATAAATATATATTCGACTTATTTACATCAGACATCTGAAACGAAATCTGTCTCAAAATAGTATCCCTTTCCAATGTCGAAAAAAGTAACCTTAGAAAATTGATAACAGATTTTTTTATGCAACTGAAATTTTTTGAAACTTGGTATATATAATCTCAATTGAAGTACCTACACGCTATTAAAGTTTCAAAATGATCTGATCATTATTTTTACTATAGTGAATTTTCAAACAACAAATCTTCTGTAAATGTAAAAAATGGTGTATTTTTCGCACACTAATTACAATTTTTAAACAATTGTGAAAAGGTAAAAATATAAAACTACCACTCATAATTACATAAATAGATGAAAAAATTATGATGGTAATTTAGTTTTCCTCCGCCTTATACTCTTTACACAGTTGATGTTCAAACTTGATCCGACAGTACGGTACTTAGTTCCTACCTGTGTTGCCAGACGTATGGGTACGATAATTATCAGTTTTGTATAATAATTCTGAAGATTCCCCATGCAAAATTAATTGTCTGATTACGATATTACGCTCAATTATCATAATGTACGATAAAAAACGTTAATTCTGGTGCAACCACTGATTTTGATTTTAATACGCAGCCTGACAGGGTTATAAGAGCTTTTTACCCCTTATCATACTTACACCAGAACTTAACCTTGTTTAGCTAGATCCCTTCATTATTTGTTATTCCTCTATTTACTTGTTTGACAATCATTTTCGTTCCTTCTCATCAGTTATTGTTGTCAGACAGTGGTAACCATACTTCTGTAGGGACGCACTACTGTACTGAGGTATTTTTTATTTTATGTTAAAAAAATATTGTTTGTTTGTATGAAATGAAAATACTTATATGTGTTAGTAGTATTGAAAATAAAGGTGCAACACCGATTATTGATACAGATTAATTTGTTAAAAATTGGTAATTTACCTTTCTGTAAAGTGAACAATTTCATGGTTTTCTACATAATTCTGACCTCTAACCCCCATAATTTTATGTTTGAAGTCTGGTTTCTAGAAGAGGGATAGTCTCACAGTCCATCACATGACGCATCGCATCATCGCACTCTGCATTTCACATTGAACGAAATAAGGTGTTTTTGTGTTCTCCTGATTGCTAAAATAGCAATAAGTAAAGGTGTTTTTACAAAATTTCTGGGGTGTGCTCCAGGACTCCCCTTTCTGATAGGAGATATTCTATACCCCATGCCCCCGGAGGACCCCCCAAACATTATTTTTATCTATGCCACTGCACTTGACAGTCTTTTGAGCAAAGCGAGACCAGTAGATTTCGTAGTTGTCCAGGGAAGTACCCTTGGACCTCTTTTGTTTCTTATTTATACTAATAATTTGTGTAAAATTAATATCACATCCAAATTATTTTTCTTTGCAGATGATACTGCTTTTCTGGTTGAAAAAATCACGGTTGGAGATCTTTAACTGTGCAACTCAAGATTTGAGTCTAATAAAAACTTGGTTTGACCAAAATAAGTTAACAATGAATATATCCAAAACCAAATGTTTTAACCAATTGCATTGAGGGAAGGGAGCGAGCTACCAATGGGACTACTCTTAATTGTTCACACGTGTGGCAATTATATGAAATGTAATTGTGATTGTTACAAAGTAGATAGTCAGCCAATATAAATATCTTGGAGTTATATATGACAATAAGTTAAAATGGGATGTTCGTATTGTGTATATAAATAAAAAAATTAGAAAGTTAATCTTTGCCTTCAAGCAACTGCTTGGAATTTTAGATTTTAATTCAATTAAGTCTGTTTATTATGCACACGTCCAACCAGTATTACAATATGGGATCATAATCTGGGGAAGAGCTTACAGAACTAATATAGAACAACTTAATATAAACCAGAAATATGTTTTAAAATCATCCTTTGCAAAGGCAAATCGTCTCCATCAATTGAATTATTTAAAACCACAAAAGTTCTAACAATTAGACAGCTATTTATTCGTACTCTTATGCTATTTATTTCTACACCGAAATTTTTAAATTTGGCTGTCAACTTACATCATTATTAAATGCGGCATGCAGTAGGCTTAAAGCCCTTAGTTCCAAAAATTTTCAAAATAGTTAATAATACTTGTTCACATTACATTGCTTACCTGTTGTTTAGAAATGTACCAAACCAAAGTCAGCTTATATGTTTATAAAACAATGATAACCAATTGGCTTATGGACCTGGAGGAGGAATCAGTTGAGGCCCTGATCAGTTCTGATTATAGATAGCCGCTTCATCACATTGCACTCCCTTGGTCTTTCTGACTTTCTGCCTCTTGCACTTTGATTTTATTTTACTGCATAATTTTTTTTCATTTGGTTTTTTTCGTAGAAACTCTAATCTAAATTTATTTAACATATTCTTGTTTTAAATATTGTATACATTTTTTTAGTATTTATTTAATTTTATTTCATTGCTATAATTCATCTAATAATTGTGTATTTTATTCAATTTGCATTTTTTATTTAATCCTGACTAAGAGTAGTCCATTAGTATTAGTATTAATTATTTATTTTGCTGTTTAAGATTGAGCTTTTTTTATTTTTGGAATTTAAGAACTCCCTTTCACGCACAATCCTTGGGCTTATGTGGATGGCACTCAAATATATAACAGTAACTATTTTATTTATTTACCTTTTGTCTAACCTAAAATATGAACTTATTTATTTATTCTTCTAACTTTGTAATTAATGTAACATTATGGTTCGTGTATTTTAGTGAGTAAATAAAGATTTTAATTTGAATGTACTTAACTATTATATTCAAAATAAATATAAAAACAGTTGATTAAAATAAATAAGAAAAATGTGCCATTCTCCACTTATAAGTATAAAGTAGCAAAACAGGTACTATGCAACTGTAATAGAAACACTGCTCCCGTCAACTTCCACTTCCTATGCCGGTCACTGTCTATTTAAGATAATCCTTACAACACAGTGCCACAGACCAGTGCCTCTACTCAGTTACATGGTAAAAAGTACCAGCCCGAGCTAGATTCGGACAAACGATCTTCAGCGCTGTACCTGGCCACAGTACAATGCCTTAGGCCACTTGTTGATGGTGTTGGTATTTGTCCGTTAATAGACCATGACGTACACGTTACTTCAAACCTCGCCGGAGGGTTAAGGAGATTAAGCTTGATTTTAAGTTTATACAAGTAACCCATACAGCCTCTTAGATTTATGAAGTGCTATTTACTTATTAAAAAAAAAAACCTGTATAGTTAAGGCTTTTTCATAGCCACTTTTACTATGGTACCCTTCTAGTTGTGCTGAAGAGGTTTTTTCGTCTAAAATTAACACAGTGCATAATTTTTAAGTAGAATGGCAGTGACCAAATTTTTACTCTTACTTGCATTTTTGGTTAATACAGCAAAAATTAACGTTTATTGAAGAAGCCCTAGCTTTATAATATTAAAAGTACGAGTAATTCGCAATTATAGTACTACTACTACTAGATATAAAGACTTAATTGATTTAAAACATATTAGGCTAACGAAAACTGATCATACATATCTGCAAAAATTTCCAATAAATGCTTAGTATACTGCTTTTAAGAATTTAAAAAAGAACTATGCTGAAACGGATTTAAAAGGCTTAAAAAAAGCATTTCATTCAATGGAAGGAATTCTTACCTTTATTAATCTATTTTTTCAGAAGATTGACTTAAGTATAAAATACACATCTACGTTTGTATTTATTGTTTTAACTGAAATTTCATTCGTTTGTTATACTTAAACTGTGTAACTCCATGGGCTTTGTCTAAATTATGTGAGGGACCATAAAATCGACAGTAAAATATGTATTATTGATTTATTTATTTAACTGCCACAAGATAATTGTTATTCAACTTGTTTATCAAAATGAATGATATAACTAATTCCTGAAAAAAGAATACTTTTTTCTACTAATGTTACTTATTTAATTAATTGGCAATATTAATTTACTTATATAAATTTATCAATCCCTCAAATATTGTTATTTAACTCAATTATATGTTTAGCAATATCTTTATTATCTCATATGAGAAATAAACATATTAATCAAAGAAAAAATGAAGTGATTGCAAACTTGATACATTCTTCGTATTTCCACGTTATATTATTGTCTCTAATTGGTATTTTTATAGTTGTGTTTTTGACTATAGTTAAGTTTGGTTATTCCCCATGACATGTTTCAGTAGTTGGTACAGCAGTGACAGTTCTGTAGTAGTCGCTATAACACGCTCAATAATTAAACTAGTCTTTTCAAGCTTATTAACTTTACATTTCTAATTTCAGAAGATATATTCAATTTGTCTTTGGTGATTTGCAGAACTCATCAAGCTGTTTGGTCTCCAGACCATCATCATTTATACAGCCTTATTACTAAAGAAACGTTTGGTTGTCTACCACCACAGCCTGCCCCAACTGCTGAAGGTATTTTATTATCTGATTCAATAACAATTAAGAGAAAAGGACATTTAATCTGGGTTTAGTTTATAATAGGTTATGATTATGGATACAATGAATATTTACGATATGTTTCAGAGTTAGAATGTAATGCTGATCATTGTTTGAATTTTTTTTTTTTAGACCAGGACGTTTATTTCTAATTTTGGGTCTAGCAATAATTCAGGATTAATTTTAAATCAAGTCTAAATTGGTGTTGCATACCAATCATTAACCTATTGGAGAGATAGGACATCAGTAAACTTACCTTAGAAGACAAGTTCACTAACACAAGAGTAGTAGTAACACACACAAAAGAATCACATAATCACATGAATTTTCAATACCACTGGCACTTTCTTCAGGTGAGTAGAGAGGGACAGAGAGAGAGAGAGAGAGAGAGAGAGAGAGAGAGAGAGAGAGAGAGAGAGAGAGAGAGAGAGAGAGAGAGAGAGAGAGAGAGAGAGAGAGAGAGAGAGAGAGAGAGAGAGAGAGAGAGAGAGAGAGAGAGAGAGAGAGAGAGAGAGAGAGAGAGAGAGAGAGAGAGAGAGAGAGAGAGAGAGAGAGAGAGAGAGAGAGAGACTAATATGGCTTCCACTATTGCTGGGTAGGTGGC
This sequence comes from Stictocephala bisonia, assembly GCA_035578905.1. NCBI lineage: Eukaryota > Metazoa > Arthropoda > Insecta > Hemiptera > Membracidae > Stictocephala > Stictocephala bisonia. The sequence goes on from JAQJVL010000724.1 coordinate 157,884, forward strand.
AGTGGTGGGGGTTGTACATCCATAGAGCAACACTCAGGTATTGATGCAGTTTTTTCAGTTTGTGTATATATATGAAGTTTGCTGATGGGGAAGAGGTCTATCTTATGTTCAGATTAGGTGGGTCACGGGATTTTGTTATCCATTGGTATGCTAATTCCATCCTTCGGAGTTGGCTAACTATTGGCATGGGAAGGAGGGGATCTGATTACTTTAGAGGTGTAACACTGACCAAATTTTTGGTTATGGAGAAGAGTATGGGCAGAGACAGATTTTCCAGGATTTTGGACTTTGCAATCATGTCTATGGCCATTCATGCATTTTCGAATGGTTTCACTGGTAAGGACAGTGCTGGCACTGGAGTTGATAAATTAAATTGATGGAATCACAGGAGGTGGTTTCCAGGTATCTTGTAGGTTAAGCAGGTAGTGGAGCTGGTAAAAGACGTGGCTGGGAGATGAATAGGGCAGGTTTTGCAAGATTTCTTGTTACAAGGATTAGAACCGGGTAGTTGCTGGTCTTTAGAACAAGTCAGGATGTTGGGATCAGGTAACTTAGGATGGACCAGGATTTGGCGGAGGTTTTTATTTTGTCTGAAAGTCACAGTAGGAGGTTTTTCAAGGAGATCTTTGGTGTGGGGGAAGCTTTTAAGATGTTATAGCCATCTTTCAGGATTTGTTTGAGTTTCTGTATGCCATGGTGGTAATTAGTAACAAGGGGGTAAGCATTGGGAACTACTTCTGGTTTGGGCTTTGGTTTTGGGACTGGGCTAAACAGATTTGGTTTTTAATAAGGTTGGTAGGGTAACCTCTCTTTTAGAATGAACTGACAAGTTGGTTATTGTATTTAGGTTTCTGGGAGAGGAAATGATACTTTTGGCACGGGTGGCTAGGCTATAGGGCAGGGAGCGTTTATTGTGGTTGGAGTGACAGCTAGTATAGTGAAGGTATTGTTGTTTATTGGTAGGTTTGATGTGAATATCAGTTTGAAGGACACTGTCCTCGAATCCAATTTCAACGTCAAGAAAGACTATACGTTCAGAAGAGGATTGCCAGGTGAAATTCAGGGATGAAAAGTTTTGTAGGCTTTGAAGAAAGGTTTCAATATTGGTTTCGGAGTCAGACCAGATCATGAAAATATCATCAATGAAAGCCAGCAGAGGGATTGGACGGGTTGTTTTTGAAGGAAAGTCTTCTCCAATTTCCTCATGAACAGGTTGGCATAGGAAGGGGCCATGCGTACCTTTAATCTGGAGGTAGTTGATGCCAGAACTTTGGAAGTGGGTTTTTCAAGGATGAATTGAGTCAGCTAAACTAGGAAGGAAGTGCTAGGTTTGGTGTTTGGAGGCTGTGTATTGAGGAAATACTCAATAGCAGCTAAGCCATGAGCGTGGGGTATATTGATGTACATTGAAGTGGCATCAACGGTAACCAGTTTGGTGTTAGGGATAGAGGTTGGGGAAGATTGGAAACAAGACTAAGGAAATGATTGGTATCCTGGACATGGGAAGAAAGTTATCGTACTAGAGGTTGAAGTTTGTCATCGACAAAAGCATAGATACGCTCGGTAACAGAATTATAGCTGGCCACAATAGGCCTACCAGGGGGAAGGATGGTGCCTTTATGGATTTTGGGTAGGATATAAAACTGGGATGGAATAGGCTGTTCATTGATAAGCAGGATTTGGCTGGCAGGGGTTAGGTTTTGGTGTTTAGCATGATGAAGGAGGAAATTTTTCAGTCCTTGGTTGTGTTTTTCGGTTGGTCGAAGTCAAGTTTTTTTTAGGTGGTGGAATCGGACAACTGGAGGTTAATTTCATTGATATAATCGGATTTGTTAAGAATAACAGTGGTGGAACCTTTACCAGCAGGAAGGATCATTATGTTGTCATTGGATTTCAGGGCCTTTATAGCTCCGTGTTCAGAGATGGTAAGGTTCTGATCTTTAGGGAGTTGGGAGAAGAACTGAAGATCTGATACTTTTTGGAGGATGAAGTTGAGGTAAAGTTCGATAGGATGGTCAGGAGGTAATGGTGGTGGGTCAAAGCTGGAAGGAGGTTTGAAGCACGTAAGGCAGGTGTTAGTGAACTTGTCTTCTAAGGTAAGTTTGCTGATATCCTATCTCTCCAATACACTAATTATTGGCCTAGTGCACTTTAACCTAACCTAATAACCTATTGATGAGTACAGTAGCCCCTCTCTAGTCCAACACTTGCTACACCAACACCCCCACTACTCTGACGAGCCGTCAGTCACAATAGTCTGCTGCATGAGTCATCTTTTTAGTATGTATTTGTTCTCCCATTTTATGCTTTCTGCATGCACGTAGGCCTACTCAGTCCTCAGTCACTGTTTGGAAGTGTGTACGCTGTGCTAATGAATAACTGTATACAGTCATTTAGTTGTATTTCAACTGTTTCATTCTAAGTTACTGTGATTTAAAGTTACGGTGCGTGTGATTAAATACTGTACTGCTCTTGTGTACTGGATCTGTCCAATTTCTTTCTTCCCTTAGGAATAATAAAAGAAAAATTGAAATGTTTCAGTGGATTCGGACATTCCCTGCCCTGATGTGCCATCGTCCAGAGGCCGACTGCCTCCATCCGTGGCTGGATTTATGTACTGATGAGTTAGATCAGCTAAAAGTAAGTGAATGTCTGCATAATGTCATCACACTCTAATATATTATTAAATCATTACCCAGCCGATCTTGCTGTTTGAAATTCAATAGTTTTGATAATTCTTTTTCAAACTTTTTACTAACTTTGGGAACAATCGTTTTTCTAAAAGGTTTGTTGCAATGATTTATTTTTTTACTTTTTTTAATTTGTCATTTTTTACCTTAGTTTTACATGTTGTAAAGTATTTAAGGGAAAAATAAATTAAAATGTCCATGTATTTTATTATTACAGGGTATTAAAATATTTTAAGACATGTTTTATTCATGTAAAACTTGAGATTAAATACTTTAATGAATGCCTAGAGTTTGGCCCAGGTAGCTAAATACGTTTAAATACTAGCAGTCAGCTTAAAATTTTTTAATACTATATTGTGAAGAATATATAGTATCAGTTTTTTTTTTTAACTTAACTGACAGTTGGCCAAAAATTGTATTATGTGCGAGACTAGTTTTTAATTATTAGATTGCATACCTCTTCAGTAATTATCTTGCAATCTATTGAACTGGAAAGATGGTGATGAAAAGGCAGCAATATTGTTTTATTATTTTGTAATTTTATTTTGAACACTATAATAAATTAAGAACTATCCCAAACTAGTAAAAAGACAATTGAAGAACACCACAGTGCAATTTAAGGCATGCGTTATCTATTGTAGTGGTTAGGGGCTAGATAATGTTCAGCTCACCATCTTCAACATAGCAACACTTGACTCAATGTTCCATTGTAAAGTTAAAGTTGTATTAGTGAATAACATCCAAAGGAAAAACGTAAATCTATATCTTCGTGTCACATCTCTTTTTTTGTGATAGAATGATCGTGGCTTTAATGTTAACTTAGTTGTTTGTATTTTTATTAGTTGACTACTTGGAGTTTTTTTTTTTCTAGAATAGCCAGAGTTATGTAGTAGGATGTGGGGACAGCAGAGTTCTCTCAAGAGTAGACATTTTTGATGTGTTAGTCAACCTGCCAGCTCAAGAAATTACCGTAGCACCCCATGCAAAAGGTAATTTGTAACCAAATTAGGATCAAAAGATTGTCATATATGATATTTTTTGTGTAGTTAAAAACATAGGCTTTTATCTATTTAGTGCTATGGTCTTTTAACCCATTGGCCCACTTTCACAGAACTATTCCGTGATGACGTTGCATGGCCCATTTAGGCCATCATGGAACTGTTCCGTGATGATGTCAAAATTTTGTTATTGTTGTAATGAATTTGGTATTGAAGTTACTGTAATGAAATGGGCACAAATTGTTAGTAAAATGTTGTACTTTGTAAAAAAATAAAATATACGGTAAAACTAGGCATCAGTTATTCTATAAACTATTTTAAAAATTATAGTTTTTCAAACACCATTTCATAGCGGTAAAACCTTGTTTGATAAGAGTAAACAAATGATGTAACTAGGTGTTCTCTGAAAGCAGTATAGTATTTATATTAGCAGTAATGTATTTGTATTTGACTTTGGTAGTCCGAGATAGACTAACCATTATTTATTTCTCAGCTGAAGAAAACAATAACAAAGTTTGTGTTGTAGTTGTAGGTTGTGATCAGTTACTGCTCGTGTTTTGATGTTTGATATTGATGTTTCTTAGACGACATTTTATCAAATCCTTCTTTTAGTTATGTAAGTGATACATGGCTATGAGAAACAATTTTGACTATATTTTTAAGCGAAATAGATTGCGTTTTTATGAAAGTTACTACGATTTTGATAAATACGTGAATGGAATGAAGAGGCTAATTTAATAGGATTTTTAGTCCCAAGTAGCACCAAAATAATAGGTAGGCCAATGGGTCAAAGTTCTTCATTTGTTTAATCACTGGTGAAATTGTGTTTTGTAGTGGATCGAGCTTGAGACAGATATAAAGTTGGTATTTTGCTCTAGTTCTATTTATTCTCAATCAATTCCAAATCTCCTTGATTATCCAAATTTTTTGCTGTATTTTTTATGTTGTTAGACTAGAGCTCCTCTCAAGAGTTTGTGTGGTAGCTCAGTGGCTAAGGCTTGGAATGGGGAGTGCAAGATCCAAGGTTGCAACCCCCATATGAGCTAATGTCAGTACTTTACTCGTTGAATAAAGTTCATACATAGGCCTGCAGCCCCATGTGAACTGAAGAATGAAGTCATAAAAAAAAGGAAAGACTTGGAGGTTACTTAGAATATCAGGTTTTCCAGACAGTGCTCAGTGAAATACTTTTAAATGCCATGTACAGTGAGGTTGCACTAGTCTGACCCCGCAACAATCTGACCTCTTCCATAAATCTACTACCTGCCTGTGCACCACTTACATGTCGAGATAATTTGGTAAAACAGCGTATTTGTCTAATTCAGTCCACAGGTTGTCTGTCAGATGAGCACACGTAAATTTGGTAAAACAGCGTATTTGTCTAATTCAGTGCACAGGTTGTCTGTCACATGAGCACACGTAAATTTGGTAAAACAGCGTATTTGTCTAATTCAGTCCACAGGTTGTCTGTCACATGAGCACACGTAAATTTGGTAAAACAGCGTATTTGTCTAATTCAGTGCACAGGTTGTCTGTCACATGAGCACACGTAAATTTGGTAAAACAGCGTATTTGTCTAATTCAGTGCACAGGTTGTCTGTCACATGAGCACACGTAAATTTGGTAAAACAGCGTATTTGTCTAATTCAGTCCACAGGTTGTCTGTCACATGAGCACACGTAAATTTGGTAAAACAGCGTATTTGTCTAATTCAGTCCACAGGTTGTCTGTCACATGAGCATACGTAAATTTGGTAAAACAGCGTATTTGTCTAATTCAGTGCACAGGTTGTCTGTCACATGAGCACACGTAAATTTGGTAAAACAGCGTATTTGTCTAATTCAGTCCACAGGTTGTCTGTCACATGAGCACACGTAAATTTGGTAAAACAGCGTATTTGTCTAATTCAGTCCACAGGTTGTCTGTCATATGAGCACACGTAAATTTGGTAAAACAGCGTATTTGTCTAATTCAGTCCACAGGTTGTCTGTCAGATGAGCACACGTAAATTTGGTAAAACAGCGTATTTGTCTAATTCAGTCCACAGGTTGTCTGTCAGATGAGCACACGTAAATTTGGTAAAACAGCGTATTTGTCTAATTCAGTCCACAGGTTGTCTGTCACATGAGCACACGTAAATTTGGTAAAACAGCGTATTTGTCTAATTCAGTCCACAGGTTGTCTGTCAGATGAGCACACGTAAATTTGGTAAAACAGCGTATTTGTCTAATTCAGTCCACAGGTTGTCTGTCACATGAGCACACGTAAATTTGGTAAAACAGCGTATTTGTCTAATTCAGTCCACAGGTTGTCTGTCACATGAGCACACGTAAATTTGGTAAAACAGCGTATTTGTCTAATTCAGTCCACAGGTTGTCTGTCACATGAGCACACGTAAATTTGGTAAAACAGCGTATTTGTCTAATTCAGTCCACAGGTTGTCTGTCACATGAGCACACGTAAATTTGGTAAAACAGCGTATTTGTCTAATTCAGTCCACAGGTTGTCTGTCACATGAGCACACGTAAATTTGGTAAAACAGCGTATTTGTCTAATTCAGTCCACAGGTTGTCTGTCACATGAGCACACGTAAATTTGGTAAAACAGCGTATTTGTCTAATTCAGTCCACAGGTTGTCTGTCACATGAGCACACGTAAATTTCTACTTAGTTTGTTGCTTGTGATACAACAGCTATAAGTTTTGTGTGAGTATGAACTTGATTGGTTTTTTATTGTGAACTTTTATTTGATTGTGTATACTGTATGTTATTATTTGGTGTGAGTTTGTCTACTGCATAGTAAATACAGAACTCAAAAGTTTTTGTTTCGTTGTGTATAGCTTGTAAATAGTTCTCTTTATTTATGAATCCTCGACAATCCGTCTTTTGTCACCTCAGACAAACAATAGTCGGATTATTTCGACCTTACTTTTCTTGTATTGAATGTCTTTGCTGATTAATGAATTAAAATGTAATAACATTAGATGTACCTAAAAATGTCCTTTAACTGTACTGATACAAAGTTCAGTTATTACTAATAATTAGTGTAGTTAAAATAAATCATTTAGTTTTACCATAAATATATTTTATACAAACAATGTGAAAATCCTATTATTTTATTGCAGAGTCAATGTCAATGACAAAAGCTCACAAAGAGATAGCATTATTCTTGGTGCAGCTAGCTGAACGTGAAAATGTCACAGAGAGTCATTTAGTAAGAGAAGTTGCTGATAAGACGCAGGAGCTGTTGACACATCTCAGGTATTCTTCAACATTTTTTACAACCGTCATTTTTTACTTGTTTTCTTCATTTGGCGGAACTAATTTGTTTAGTTTAGACTAATGTATAATACTAAGAGTTTGCAACTATCAGACCGCTTCTCAGGATTAGGAATAAGTCATTGCATTGACCATACATACTAATTTGTTTAGTTTAGACTAATGTATAATACTAAGTTTTTATACATACTAAGGTAAAAAATAATTGTTAATAAAAGGCCACAAAAAAAATCCATCAAGCTTTTGAGACCAAGGCCTTTGCTCGGGCCACTTTTTGTGACCTGAGCAGGGCCTTTGATTGTGTGGATCACACTAATATCATAAATAAATTAAACTATTATGGCCTTTCAGGAAATTCTCTTGAGTTTTTTAAATCATATTTTGAAAATAGACGGCAAGTGGTACAAATTGGTCATAGAACTTCACAGGAACTGCAACTTGAATGGGGTGTACCACAGGGCTCAGTTTTGGGCCCACTGTTGTTTCTTATAAGTATTAATGATTTGCCTTATTATGTGAATGCTCAAACCATACTTTATGCGGACGACACAACTTTTTTTAGTCTTAGTGATGACCTAAGTGAGCTAAATAATTTAGCATCTGACTCCCTTCAATCTGCTAATACTTGGTTTAAATTAAATGGATTTTTATTAAACAGTGACAAAACCAAATCTATAAATTTCATTCTTAAAAAAAATAAATTTTCTGATGTTTGTGATAACAGCTTTGTTGATACTGTAAAATTTTTAGGAGTTTATTTTGACAAGTCTTTAAATTGGAATGTACATATAAATTTTATTAGTAAAAGACTATCTAGGGTGATTTACCTATTGTTACGACTAAAAACTGTTGTTCCTGGGAACTATTTGAGAACTGCCTATTTTGGTTATTTTCAGTCGATAATTAGATATGGTTTGGTACTCTGGGGAAATAGTTCAAACATACAAGGTATACTTATTTTGCAAAAAAAAGCTATTAGAGTATTAAAGGGATTACATCCTACTGAGCATTGTAAACCTTATTTTAAAGAACTTGGACTACAAACTGTCATCAACCTATATCTTTTTGATGTTCTCATGTACGTTTTAAACAATCCACATTTACTCAAGCTAAATCATAACATCCATCACTGCAATACTAGAGGTAAAAATGGTACAACTATACCATTTTATCGTCTAAGTAAAACTTTAAGTAGTCATGTTGTTACCATATCACTGAAGGTTTACAATGTCCTTGTGCCAATGATTGAAAAGTATAGTGTAAAAATCTTTAAAAATAAGTACTATGACTGGCTGCTCAACCATCCTTTTTATCATATAGATGAATTTTTTAATATGCGTGACATAAAGTTTTAAGACTAAACATGATTATACTCTAATGCTATATATAAGACATATGTATTTAGCCTATTGTGTATTAATTAAGTAATGACTTGGCTGTTTAGCTGCAATGTGACTTTGTCAATAATTTGTAAAATTCTTATGACAAATAAAGAAATTTGATTTGATTTGATTTAAGAGATTGCGACTATCAGGCCGCTTCTCAGGATTAGGAATAAGTCATTGCATTGACCATACATACTAACAACTTAACTTTTATTTGCTACAATACTCTCAGTTGGAGTCAGCACATAATTGGCATAAAAAACAAACTAAGTAAAAGCATTTATGCGTTGAAAAGACTTAGTGGTGAGTTAGATCAGGATGGCCTCAGGCAGGCCTACTTTGGTTTATTTCAAGCCCATTTGGCGTATGGTCTTATTGCATGGGGTGGATCTTCTCAGGCTATTGAAGTTTTTCTGTTACAAAAAAAAGCTCTTAGAGTAATTGCAGGAGTTGGGAAATATGAACATTGTTCAGGTATTTTTAAACACTTCAATATTTTAACTTTTTATTCTCTGTACATTCTTCACTGTCTATTGTATGTCAAACTTAATCCTGATCTTGTTACTACTAGAAATGAAATTCACAGTTATAATACAAGATCTAATAACATGATAGAAGTTCCACAACATCGGCTATCAAAGAGTGATAAAAGCCCAAAAATTATGTCTTTCAATTTGTATAATAAGTTACCACTACATATAAGACAGTTAAGTTATAGTAAGTTTAAAATTAAAGTCAATAAGTTCTTACTTAATCATCCATTTTATAGTCTAAGTGAGTTTACAACAAGTCAATGGAAAGTAATGGATTTTAATTAATCATGTTTTAATGTTCAATGTTTCAACGTCTTACAGTGATTTTGTGCTAAATGTAATGTAAATTAGGCTAGACATTAAATGATTACTGTAGCCTAATAGCACTAATTAATAACTTGACGTGCCATTGCATTTGTAATGAAATGTTATTACAGGCTGAATAAAAATATTCTATCCTATTCTATTCTGTTTTGTCGTTTTTTATTTTCTTTTTGAAGTTATACTTCTTTGCGCCCGTTAGACACTTTGGGATGGGATGTTGGTCGAGAAACCGCGTCACGCTGAAAAGTAAGAACAAATTTTTAAGAAGTATCGATTAATCGATTGTTAATCGAAGAAATTTAATCTAAGAAATTACTGATAATGATAATATAGGTGTATAATATAATAATGAAGTCACGTATAATATATTGAAGATAAATATATTGAATAATATTGAAAAATGTCTTATATTTCATTTATATATCCTGTCTGTTTGTGTGCGTGAGTGGGTGTATGAGAATGGCCAAAGAAGTATAACTTCCACCGTGTGGTCCGACGCACACCCAATTTTTTCATAAAACTTCGCTTTCTAGTTTACATGGATTTACAGACATGTGTAAACGTTAATCAAGGAGCAAAATACTGACCATTAGCTCAGTTGGGGATTTAATCTTGGAATCCAAAGTCCAAAGCATTAAATGACAGTTACTAAAGTGCTTTTACAAATATGGAAATTGTAACAAAGGAGCCATTGAATCGGCGGTTTCTGTCTTGTAAACAAGACCAATTATTTGTCCCTAGTTCTGTAATATGATGAAATATAAATAAAAGAACATTTATATTTTTTATGATGTTGTAGGTCACTATCGTCAGAGGACTCTAATGGTGGGAAGAAGAATTTATCTGTTGAAAGCGTCAGAGGGAAGAAGTTTTCTCCTGCCGTAGAACATTTTTTACTTCAATTAGCGCTTGCTGAAAATCTACTAGTTTAAAAATCAGTTATGAAGTACATGTTTATTTTATAATATTGTATTTATAAAACCATTAAGTTCTCGTATTTAATGTCATTGTTAATGTTATTGATATTTTTATAATTGTATTTAAATGTAAATAATATACTTTTACATATCATGAGTTTTTATTCCTAACCATTTTTTGTTGTTGTCAAATTATACTAGTAGTTAAATTAGGTTCATGTTTGTAGTTATTATAAAATTACACCTTATTCTTTGTGTCATAAATAAATAGTCTTTATAAGAACGTACGTCAATTTAAATTTGTATTAAACAAAAATAATTTTGTTGCAAAAACTGTTAGCAAAACATTATATTATATAATCCATTGAGATAATAACCCATGACACGAGTGTCTTGCCCCAAAAACGATACCACTATCATGCGTTACTGTTCTCTTTCGTTCTTCTGCATTAATGACTTTGTTCAATTATTTACTGCTAGATAGTTGCACAAATCTGTCAGCAAATAAATCTTTGGTTATTGTAACGACTATTCAACATTTTCAAGTTAGTACTACTGGGTTATGAGTAAGTTCTAACATCATATGACTGATCTGACTTGTTTTGATGTTGTCATCCCTAAACTTGTAAACATAAATATATCAGAAGGTTATTCTGGTTTGAGAAACCATATATATAACATAAAACAGCAAAATCCATCTTTATATAAACGATGAGGGGTGTTTATTGAATAATTTAAGAAAGCAATTGATTATAGAGTTGTGGTTACGTCAGATGATAGTGATGATGTGATTTGCGTGGATAGTGAAGACATTGCTCCACTGCATTTTATGGGTGTATATTTATGTCAGCAGTACTCTTTGTGAAGTAATTCATAATGTTTCATGAATTATTATGTACTTTAGATAATTTAGAACTTCTCTGTCATTATTGTAAAGCTTCATAACTATAGGATGTAAATTGTAATAGAATTTTATTTAACGCTAGGGGACACCCCTGCACGCTTCGCTTGCCAACCCTGTCCTCGCTCGCTCATGAAGTAAGCTCGACCTATGGCCTCGCCAAGACACTGCTACAGTCCTATTTGTCGATCTTGGCATGTCGCTTCGTGAGGATGATCGGCCTACTGCCTCTCCAGGATTCTTAAGTAGAATTCCATGAATTTTGGTTTTGGGAGCAGTGGAGCCCATAAACATAGTATTTTCTCAAATCTGATGGTACATTAGTAATTAAGAAAAGATTGCCTTTAATATGATAACCCACTTAGGTGTATTAGTTAAACATAAGAGGAAATCTTTTATTGGGGGGAGGGGGTGGCAGAGGCCTTAAACTTTGGCTCTTCAAAACTATAATGGTATTATGTGATTTAGGAGATAAATACCTATAGTTTGATATCCTACTTGGACGTTTTATTTTAGTATTACTCTTTTTAGATTTAGGAGATTTTGTTTTGTTTTGGGGACATATGCCCCATATTATTTGCTCTTTTCAAAATCTGATGGCATATTTGGATTCAGGAGAAAAATATCTTTAAATTTATACCCTACTTGGGTAAATAACATCAGTAATTAAAAATTTTACATTTTCAAAAATTTCAGTTTTTGGGCCCTCGATACCCCAAATCTTGAGATCCATATATAAGGTGCATGTTTGTTGCGAGTGTAGAACTATGAGGGTTTGTAAATTTTACGTAAGCTTTTTTTTTCAAGTTGGGTTATAAAAACTTACTTTTTGCAATTTTTCCATGAGAAATACATTGCAGTCATTTTTGAGCCTAAAAAGGCCGCCATCTTGTTTATGAGTGAAAAAAAGTAAACTTTTATGAATTTTCCTGAAGGTTTCAGACAGAGAGCTTCAATTCAATCATACATATGTAGGGGGTAGGACATCAGGAAGTGCCTCAACATTTAGTGTCAGTCAGTGAGTTACTACATCAAGCTTTAAGGTATATAGACTAGGGGATACCCCTGCACGCTTTGCATGCCAACCCCATCACTCACCTGGAAACTCTGCTTTTAGCCCCTTTGTGGAACTGGCCCTGCGCACATGGAGGTGCTGAGCGACATGTGACTTCTGTTTACCATACTTGGGATTGGGGTAGTGCTCTTTAAATCTTGTAGAGGAGCAAACAATATTATGAATAATTTTAGGATAGTCTCATAATCATATGACTGTGTTTCAAAGATAACATTATTTGCAGAGAAACCAGGTCTGCCAGGCTGCGTCTGACAACCCATTGCTAAAATGATTAACATTTATTAGTGTTATTTTGTTTGCTTGCATTCCCTCTCTTCAGCTTAATAGAAAATTATGAAACACTAAAGAATAAAATTCTACTAGAAATAAATAAATATATATATATATATATATATATATATATATATATATCTTTTTTGCCGCTTCTTGTTCAGGTTTTTATTTTATTGCTCTTACAAATCAGTTGCAGTACTAGTCCAGCAGTCGGATACAAACTTTTTAGGTATGTATTCAAATTTAAAAAAATAATTAAATTTGAGGGTGTTGTTTAGAGATGTATATTAATGAGTTTTACACCTAAATCTCCTCGTGGAAACTTCAGGGGTTCAAAACACCGTTATTTGTTCAAACCTTTTTGGCTTGTTGGTTGTTTTCGAAAATTACATGTACTAGAAAAAATCTTTCAAGCAAAAAGTTAAAAATCATTTTCTCCAAAATTACTGATTAAATATATATTTTTGGCCTAGTAGGTACGAAGTACAGCCTTCCAAAGTTAGGCAAAATTTCCCTAATTTTCAATTTTTCAACATATTTGTGAATATTATATATACCTTTTACCATCTATCCACATTCTCTTGACCCTAGCATTACTTATGGAGGTATACTTAATGATAACCGAAAAATAGTTCATTCTGAGTCCAAGAACTTTCATGCAGCTATTTTGTCTTAATTTGTTCCTTGACGGTGAATATATGTAAAGTAGAACTCCAATTATCCAAATCAATTGGGACCAGACCCTATTCGGATAGTCAGATTTTTGTCTGAAAGCAGTCCATTTTATTTAATTACCAGTACTGCATGTAATTAGATGCATGTATGTTGAAATGGGATATAAAACAATATTTTTAATGAGAATGAGTATTATATATTTAATTAATTACAGTTTAGTCGCATACTACTGTACCGTGTACTATAGTGTGTATTTACGTGCTATCCTGTAACGAATGTTATTGCTTGCCAAACATCTTAGTTGAATATGATCTATATGTTTGACTTTCTTTCGTCTTTGGCAGCCAGGTCGCGCATCCGCTTGACAGAGGGAAGGACAATAGTGTAAGTAGACACCATTTTATTCCTATCGCATTATGTTTCCTGGCAGAATTTGAATTTGTCCTTTTAAGACAGTGTACAGTATTGAGGCATATTATGTGTTATTTATTATGATACATATATGTATGATTAATCTTTATAAAAATTAAAAACACTAATCTTTGTTGTTGTATGCTTTTACGTTTATTTTTTTAAAACAAAATTAAAATACTGAAGATTGTATTTTATGACATTCTGAAAGCGATTCGGATAAGTGATTTAGCATGGCGTATTCCTCAGAGCCTTGATGGCGTTTCATTTGCAAAGAGTGTTTGACAGATAATAGTCAAGTATCAGTTGTTAAAAAGAGAAGGACTGCACTCTTTATTGAGCCCTCTGCCAAACGGAATAGATTTTAACATTTCAGGTTACTTGAACCATTGAAAGAAATAACAGTGCACACAGATTGTCAAAAATGTTATAACAATGAAAAATAGATTTTGGCTTCTTTACGTTGTGTTGAGATAATGGCTTCTGTTGCCCCCATAGTAACCTGATCATTTGATTACAACAATGTATGTTTCCTATGTAAGAACAAGTTACTGAAGATTATAGACACAAACAGTTAAAGTTAACTCCTGAAAGACGTGATTGTATGGAAAGGTGACACTACCTGGACTAGAAGATACGGTATTTACAAAAGCAAGTGTGCAAGGGGATGATTAGGGCAGAAAATAAGATGTTGCGTTTTTGAAGTAAACACAAATTTAATTTCAGTAAACAATGAATACCAATTTTTACAATATGTGTAAAAGAGGCCTGGACCCGAAGTACTCCTATGAGCCATGGAGAATATTTTTACGTTCCTTTAAGACAATTTTGATAAGTGCCAGTTTTCCACAGCTATTTGCTTGATCAGATACTTGAAGAATCTCAAACACATGTGAAATCTGTGGAGAGGTATCAACAGGGAAAATTTGGAACTGACATTATTATAAGTGATGAAGGCAGCAAATCGAGTGTTGTATGCTTTGAAAACATTTCATAAAATAATATCTGAACATTGGTACTCGAATTAAAAATTTAACCATCTTTTAGAAGAAAAGGAACAGTCAAGACAGCTGGAAAAATAATTTTAAAGCTTTACATCACAAACCCCGTTGACAAAAAGAGGTTTAGTATAACAACTTGATACTTAAGCTTTTATGATTTTTATAAAAATAATTTATTTCTAAAAAACCAACTTAATTAATTGCATAGTTAATTTAACTTAACCATTTATGATTGATATTAATAGTTGATTTTTATTTCTATTTAACAGCAGAATATTTATTGACATAAAGTCGTTGGCTCATTCTTGACTTGGCTTCCCAATAACAACTTTATAAATTATTTGTTGTTGATTTTGAGTAGTATTTAATATGGATTTTGTCCATAATATCATATGACTTCATGACTCACAATTTGGATATTCATATAGTCCAAAATGATGAAGATATTTTCTAAGGCAATCAAGTCCTGTCTTTATTTAAAAAAAACAGCAACAGCGGTTTTTAGAATCAGATAAAGTTAATTAGCTACTTTGTTCATTTCCAGGTGCAACGCCCACAACAACATCATTGCATGCAGCTCCACCTTCTCAACATGATGAGGTGCAAATGCACTAATTAATGCACCTCTACTAAGGTGGGTGGGGTTGGATCTTAAAGGGCAAGAGATATTCATAACATACACAGGTATGTTGAAAAATGTAAAGTTAGGAGCATTGACATAGCAAGACATGGTAAAGATATGCATTTTTAGTGAATTGTTTGTTATTTTGAGATATTTTGCATAACTTTAAGAGAGCTGTACCTTTTAACACATTGACTGCCAGCGTAGATAATTTATTGTGTCATTCTGAGGCCACCGTAGTAAAACTGTATGTCCGCCTGACGCCATGAGGGCCACCGGTAGCTTACGTAATACGTGCCGCTGTGCGCCATGTGGGCCACCGGTGGCCCTCGCGTCTTTTATAAATCAAACGCAAATTTTATCACCATTTTTAGTATTACGTAATTTTTAATGATATATTCTGAAAGCTCATAAAATGTTATAGAAAACGGTCCTCTGGTTTTTAAATAAAGCAACTCTAAATAAGTTTTTATATATTTGAACTAGTTTTTACGGCATTTATACAGACTAGTTTCTATCACAAAAAGAATCAATGTCACTTACTAAACACTTTACCTCAAAAGCTAATCAGTGCGCGGGAAGAAAATATAAACATCACAACAAAACAGCTGAAACATAATATCATATGGCATATATAAACTTGCCCCCATGCCATGAGGGCCACCGGTGTACCTCATCAATAACTTCACAAAATGGCGGTAAATGACCGGATGTGGGCTATTTCTGTACTCGGGGGGGTCATTTCCGGTTGCATGGAACACAGAACTCGGAACAATGAATATTGAACTTTACCGTAGAAACAGCTGTGGCGCCAGCAGGCTGAAATCTAGTGAGGGCCACCGGTGGCCCTCATGGCAGTCAACGTGTTAAGCCAAAAAATATGTTTACCAGTGAATTTTGCAGTAAATGTAATGCTCTTCATCTTTTTACCAGAAAGACTTCCTTACTTACTAATAGTGAATTTGATAAGTGAAATGACATTCATACATAATATAAATCATATTACACCCAGTATTTTAATTTTACTTACCCCTAATCCCTCCTTACCCACTTTCAACAATGTCCGGTGAAAAATTGTGGAATCCCTAGTTTTAGGTAACAAACCAAAAAAGTCAGAAAAATTGCAATTTTCAGCCCCCCAGATATATTTGTATACAATAAAAATTTATTGTATACAATACAATAAAAAGCCCGTAGGGAAATTTGTATACAACATACTTATACATCTGCAAACAAAATCAATCAATTTAATTAACTTTTGAATTGTGTCAACAGAAAGGTACCTTACTGCTGGACTATACCAGTGTCTTTATGAAACTTTGCTGTATTATCTTAACTAGGATAGGTTTGTAAAAATGATACCAAATGTATTTCAAACATTTTTAATACAAAATAAAATGCTACAAAAATTGGAATCCTATTATGAAAATATATTCATACATTTGCAACTGTTTTCAAGTACAGACATTTTTCAGTAAATATTTTCATTAATTGATATTTTACACAGTTTTTATTATTATTTTTTTTAACACTATCTGTAATTTCAAGCCACGATTCAAATATGAGACTCCAACACAACTTGTTACTTATTTTAGGTAAATTTAAATGAATATATGAATCTAATTTGCATGAGTACACCAAACCATAGATCAGGTATGACTGACTTGAGGCAGGAAATGCCTTAAACTTACAAATTGAGGGATCAGCTGGTAAAGTGTAGTTCATAGTTTCATAGAATATAGACCAATATTACTCAATCACAATTAATAAGAAATTAATTGTTGCTACTTTTTACAAAACAAATGTTATCAGAACAATTCATGAGTGTTAAAATTGTAAAATCTCATTTATTGCAGTTACTTTAACTGTAAAAACAATAACTGCATATTTAGTGTTAAAACTATTAATCAATTAAACAAGATTGAGATATATTTAAATTAAATTACATCTTTACTAGTACTTAAGTAACCAAGAATAAACCTAATAAGCTATAATAAATTTAAAATCAAAATAAATTTTATATTTATAGAGTTTTTAAATTAATACTGTTGAGTGAAGAGTACTGCTGAGCATACTAATAGGAAACAGAAGGATTCATCTGTGTCCATTTTCATGGTATATACATAAATCAACTATGTCTTGGACTTGTTGCAGATGGCCTAGCCTAAAAGTGTGTGTTCTTGAAGAGAGGTTGATAGAAGCTGGGCAGGGTGGGGGTACTTTTCTAAAAACATTTATTCTAACTGATCAGCTGATTGAAAATTAGTTAAATAAATTAAATAAAACAATAAAACTGCAGTTCCAAATTACATTTCTGAATGATCTGTTTGGCCTAATTTTTATTGATTATCCCTTAAACATTTTCAAATTAAATTAAATGATTGTTTACTAATATAGTAGCATTAAAAATTTGTTAAGTTAATACTCGTATCATTAGTTTGTGAATATCGATTACTTTTATCGCCATACCATTTTTTTACAAAAGGGATTCAATGAGTGATAAAAAGTTAAAAATCTAAATTGTGTGGTAAAGCACTCCACAGTCAAAGTCAAGAAGTTTTGTCAAATGTATAAATATTTAAGAGAGAAGAAGGTATAAAACATTTGTTATTTAGTTTTTAATATAGTGAATGCTCTTCATATATATTTTCCTCTACAAATTTAAATAAGTAAGTATTGGTGGATAGCATAATGCTAAAGCCCAGCTTCTTAAGCTAAAGGCTCTCAGTTCGAACCAAATCAGAGTCATAACAATTTTGAACAGCTGATAACCACCGGCTGTTCATCTGCCATTGGGCTATTAATTAATGACACTTTCTAAGGAATAGTTGGATTTAGTTTGTAACAATGACTACATGCTGTGCATCTGCTCTCAACACACTCATTCGAAATCCATATTCACCCATATCTTGACGATCAGTGTCTAACGAATAAATAAATAAAAAACCTGTGGTTTTGACTTTTTTGCAACACCTCAGCAATCATACCACAATATTATTAAATAGTAAACAAAACTTTATCGAAATAGTATTTTTACTCTTTGGACCAAAAATGCATTAGTAGTACATCATGAGAGCGGTTAATACAGTCGAGTCGGCGAGCACGGTTAGGCTGGGCCATCTATACAGGTGTCTATTTTCAAGATGGATAATTAAACTGAACTTAAAAATAGTTTTTTAAGATACTGTACACAACTCATTGACATAGTCGAGTCCAGATGACTAAGAATTGATAAAAATAAGAAAAATTATGCTACAATTCATATTTAAAGCACAAGAAAATAATTGTCTATCAATGATAACTTCATTTATGTTTTGCACGTCTGTTAACATAAATGACAAATATATTAAATGGAATTTTAAATTGTAATTTTGTTTTGTTGGTGACATAATGGTGAGGATGACTGTATAAAAACTAGCTAACTTTGGTTGCATTACACAGGTATATGGCACTATTATACTATTACCAAGTCTTACAATCAACTTGTCAGATATAATTACTTCTTAGAAATGTTGGGAAAATATGAAAAAATGTATTTTAAATAAATACTGCGCACAACTTTTTCTTGTACTCTAAATTTAGTTTATTTCTTATGAGAACTTGATATGGTTTTTCTAAATGTATTTCTACTGTACAGATAATAAGTCTTTAATAATTTGTAATTAACAAGGGCGATGTTTTTAAATGTAATTTTACAAGGAATGAATGCTATGGTAGTTACCAGGCTACGTTCAGTTTCTATAACTCAATTACCCAACATTATTTAAACACATTCATCAAACAATAAAACGCCCACACAATCACAGAACCAAACTTTAAATTACGTAAAAACTTTTGTATAAGTTATTTTATTCTAACTAAAATATTCTATGAGTATACTGAAGATGGCTACTAATATTTTAGAAACATTTAACACAGAGATTAACCTACTTAAATCTTAACCTACTTGATAAGCACCACCATTACGCTGTCTTCACCGTATTCTTAAGTTTGACTTAGCTCAAATATTGAGTCCGTCTTAAACTTACACATAAGGTACACTTATAAAAACAGTCTTTCATAACTTAAAGCACCACTTATTGTATATGTACAAATGGCAAAGGAAATCTCTTTAAAAAGAAAAAATAGAATGTCATGCTAACATGTAGAATCAAGAAAAGATTATTAATTATTTATGTTGTCTGACAAAAGTAATCGTTGTAATTAATTATTAATGAAAGGTAATTGGAAATATCCCTTTACATTAATTTTGTCTACATGTACATGAAGGATATAACGATTTTAAAGCAGAAGAACTATTGTCTTCAATAGTTTCAATTCAGCAACATTCTAAGGAACTGTCAAAGACTTAAAAAAAACATTTTACTTCATTCAAATTTAGGCAGTGTTAAACAACAAACTGTTGGAATAGTAATGTGTCACAATTTACCAGAAAATACGTTTAAAGTCAAACCACATGGTCCACAGAAAATACTTACAACACTCAGATCAAGATGTCAAATTGATAATTCATTGCCTAAACAGTAATTAAATATAAGTCCAATCGGTGAACAGTGACTAAAGCTAAGATAATGTAAATGGACATGTGTTAAGAACTGTATCACAGATTTGTTTAGTGGAAGGGTCTTCAGTTGTTCAAAGTCCCCCATTTTTCGCTCCATGGTACTTTTCTGTCACCTTTTCACTGACTGACGGAACATTAACTGAAAGGGAGTTTGCATGAGCACTTGTTACAAAACACCTTTTCTCGCCAGGCAACCAGGAACTGATTTTACGTGCGATCGGATGTACCAGAGTCTCGTCGTACTGATCATCAGAAGAGGCTGGAAAAATATTGTTGACTTTAAAAACTGAAAATCATACTATACAATTAGAAGAGTTCATGAACAAACATAAACTGTTTTCTTAAAAATAGAAGGACAAATTTAATCCAATTTGAAACAAAACATTATAGTAACAATACAATTAATTGTTGATTACAGAGTCATCATTCTTGAATCTTGACTCACATAAAGTTCTAGGCATAAATTTAGATAAATTGTTAAAATGTATTTTTAAAACATATTAAAAAAACTCTGTATTATTCATACTTCCTTGTCATAGGTTTACACTTATTTAAAAACTTTTTTTATATAGCAGTGAAAATATTCAATACATGTTCTATTAATATGTTCAAAGATTAAAAAATCACATATCAGACGCTATTAGAGTTCAGATGATTTTTCAGTTATAAGTTCATTTCTTGTATATTTCTATATTATGAAAAATATAGTGGAATTGTTTGTTTCAGCTCATAGAATAAAACTTGTAGAACTGTAAATCATCAAACTTCATTTTAACCAGAACTGAAGTGCTATTAGTTCAACACTTGAAATAATTTGAATCAGTGGTTGAAAAAAGTACTCATATAAAGACTTGATATATGATTGTGTTGTTATATAAAGTGTGTTGACAGACCAAAGTAATGTATTTTGCTTTAGACACACCCATGTACTGTTACTACAAACTGGTAAATGGTCTCAAACAAGTGATCAGACGGCTGTATTGTGTATTATTAACTGAGCAATTAGTTACTTCAGTGTGTGGTGAAGAGAGAGGGAAACTGCTTAGGGTACATGAACTTATGCCAAACGATAACCAAACCAGCTTCACGGCACTCATATACGCCAACAGTCTTCTTGTTTCTAGAGTCAATGGCTTAGTCATCAGATGGCTTAGTCAAGTTATTGGATGATAATGCTTTGATATAAATACAGTAAAACCTCGATAGTTGGACCCCCTGTTGGAACTGACTTCCTTAAGAGGCAACTGAAACGTGTAGGAAAATCATCAGTGATATGGTTATGTTTGAATAAGCTTCTTGAAGTTAATGATTGTAAGAGCCAACATCGATACGGGGTCATTTTATCATTTAACACAAAATCTATATACCACATTGTTAGTGATCCTTTGAAAGCTAGTGTGCAAGTTTTTTTTTAGTTAGAAGGGATATTAGTGTTATATTTTCTCGTTTATTATTTATAAAACAATGTGACACTAATGATATTAGTACCTCACCTGTAACATAACTGATTACCATGCCTGAAGTGACGGTAATCACTGTCCCAAACAAGGAATAATACATGTAAGTCATCAGGTAGAAGGATGTCAAGAAATCTCTGAAAATAAATGTATGAAATTAGTTTGTTGTCACAACTAGATGTCATTAGAAGTAAATTTTAAAATGTTATATATTAGTGGTTAAATTGCAGCTAGAATTAAAGCACATGGGGGACAAACATAAGCTTTTCTAATATGCCTGGAGATGACTTACAAAGTCAAAAAAATGTACGTTACCTTAATAAAATATTTAAAAAGTAGAAAAGTAAGATTATATTGTTTTTACATAATGTCACAAGTTTTGAAGGCTACTTTTACTATTAGCTTTTCGCTTCGATAGAATATGTGGAATCAGTGTCTTTCAACAAATATGAGTATGGATGATTTTCCAACTATACTGATACTGGTGGCTGTTTATTGGTTATGATTGCATAGTCTAAGCAAAATGAATGTTTAACTTATTTTGTCCATGACCTAACATCAATATTTTGCAAGTGCCTGACTGTTTAGGATGTGAAAGTTGGCTAATTAAAAATAAGTCTTTTAAGTAATACCATTGATTTTATAAGGACACAGAAAGATTGTTCATCCGATGTTATTTTTTTGTTTCAAATTAACAGCTGTTTTTTCTGGTCCATTGTGGAGCGCTAGTGTAGTTCCATGTAAATTTAATGCAATTTAAACCAGCTGTAGTGACGGACCTCACTAACTAACTAAATTAATGGCACAGATAAACCTATTGGGTGAGATATCTACTTATAAGTAATAACATAATGAAGGGTAATACTTTGAAAGTTCATAGTTTTTTATGGTTATTTTTTTAAAGAATGTTGCCCAACAGATTTTTTTCAAAAGGCAAGCCAAAAAAAATCAACCCCAAAAACCTAAATAATTTATGCTGAAGAAGATAGTTCTTGCATATCTAAAAGTTTTTGACTTGTCAAAAACGGGTATAATACTTGTATATTTATGAAAATAAATGAATAACAATGCAAATATAAAAATAAGAAGAGTAAAAAAATACTAACAAATCATGAGTAGTCGGAGAGACTTCTGGGTCGACCATGTTGTTAATGGCGTCTTCATCCCAGAGTGTTTCTGGAGTGGTCATAAAGGAGCTGTTGGCAATGATGGAATTAATTAGAGGTCTGATGTGGGGTGAGAATGTACTGTTAGTACAACCATCAATGGAAGTTGGCAGCAGTGGAACTTCAGGCTTGATGTCAGCAGGAAGCATCAGACTTTTTATGGCCACCCAGAGTACTATAATATGACTGACAATCATTCCTGTCGCAGCTCCCTGAAACATCGGAAACAGGCATCGTGATTTATGATCTAGCAGTAAAATTTAACAAAGGTGTTTAACCCTTTGTAGTCCAAGTCGATTTTTGTATTCCGCAAGACCAAGTAAATGTTTGGTTTTGTAATCACTCAGGGCCGAGCCTTTTTGTCAAAAGTGGTTACTATTCTATGACATGACTAAAATTGATATTTTCGCAAACAATTGCCAGAAAATAATACTGAATTCTGTTATAAATATTATAAACTATAATAGTAGTAGAATGAACTGCAATTGGAATAGTGTTGAAACTAGCAGTAGACACAACCAAATATTGAATTTATTGAGCAGCTGATGCATTATGTAAATTCGTTTCTACAATGTAAATCTTAAATTTATAAACCTCAGTTTACTTAAAGTACAAACAAATTGAGAAAAATAAAATATTTAAATAATAATATATGAGGACTACGAATATCGTGGATGGTATTTTTTGTTTTACAGTGTGTGATTTTAGCACATCGAACCTGACACTGTTAGTTCATCATTCATCCAGGATTCCTTATTGCAATCATAACTTCCCGATTGTTTAAAAATGCTGGGTTAACACTGGAGATGTGATGTGCAATTTTTACCTACCTCCTATTTGAAAGTTATGTCACTCTAAAAATTTTTGTCAGAACGTAAAACGCTTTCAAACATTGACAAATAGTTTGTCGTCACAATTCAGAGTATTTAAATGTATGTTCATGATTTGTATATTATTTAGTATAAGAAGGAGTTAGTTTTCCTTACCTTCCAGTTAGCAGCTGGGAAGAACAGTGCCAAGATGAAAACTCCTAGAAGAGGTCCTGAGGTAGCTGATGTCATCATCATGGAGGCTTCTATGACTCCAGAAAGATGGGCAACGATAAAAGCAACTCCAATGATTAGTAGGCCACAGATACCTCCTAAAATACATAAAGTAAGAATTATAATACAATTTTAAAAGGGCTTCTCAAATAAACTATATAATTTGAGGAGGCTGTTTTTACTTCATGAAAAATCCTAAAATATGGGTTTCTGTTTTAAGGATTCGGTGCACAATAGTCATTGTATTGTAACACTTTGAGTTTCATTTGATAGGTGAATATATTTTCTAGTAGTTCAAGGGTGATTTTTATGAAAACTGAGATTTTTCATAGTTTTTTCTGCACTTCAAAATTTACGTGTCATGCTTAAAAAACACATTATCAACTTATGTTCCTCTATATTGTACCTTGAACTGTGTTTGCTATGGCTCATTATAATAATAAACAGTAACTGTACACATGAATTAGAATCATAAACCTTCATCTGTCAGACTATGAACTGTTTAGGTATTTTTAGGTTTAGTATGAAAACGTCATATATCAAAAGTTAACTTTCGTGCAATCCTCAATCTCATCATTCTGAAAGCACTGAAGACATTTTTATTTCATAATCGGTTTTCATTAACAACTTAGAGGACTATATTCCTAAAAGTAGTTCCACAGACTAATTTTTATGTGTTTATGATAAGTTAATGTTTAGTTGCTCGATAAATTATACATAGAATGTTTCAAGTATCTTTCATTTCATATTTTAATTAGCTTTTTATTTTAGTAAAACACAAATATTCAGAAACAATATGATTAAGTTTATTAGTTAATAATTTTATTAATTTATTAAATTGTTTCCCAAATGCCTTGAATTCAGAAAGGCCTTCAGAAAATCAACTATTTCTTTAAATTATAGGGGGGTATAGTTATATTTAAAAAAAAATAGTTATACACTTTTTTATTTGTATTTTCTTTAGTAGTCTATCAGACAAAAATGTATGATTAGTGTTACATGCCAGACACTTTACGATTCTAGGTTTAATGCAGTATAGCAAACAGTAAGCTCACTCAGCTAATTTATGACTGCAAATTATGATGTCTTTGATGTAAACAATTAATTTCTAATTATTCTGAGAATAATTTTCTATATATGCTTGATTACGAAGAACCAAGTGTACAAAGAACAAATGTACTGTATGCTCAATGTTTCTCTCTTTACCCAGAATCTTGATGATAACAACTTGTTTCTTGTCTTTGCAGCCACTGAACATTGGTAGCTGAGATGCAAAGTCTTCCCATAACACAGTTGACAGCGAGTTAAGGTTGGACACCATAAAGCTACAAAAACAAAACAATCCAGCTATCAGCATTTTAATAGAGAAAGTTGTAATTTATATAAAAAAAATTATTCACAGGAAAAAATAAACAGGGTGGTTGGCAAATATGAATAGCTCTAAATAGCTCATGAATGGACAAATGTAGAGAAATAATGTTTATTTTCATGTTTAATTATTGAAATTATCATTCATCGTTGTTTAGTTACAACATGTCCAGAAGGAAACATGGATTGAGTTTTGTATCAAATCCAAGCTCCAGTTGACCAGACTAATTTCATGAAAATTTATCTTAAGAGTCTGTCAGCCATGTTTGTTTTAATCGCATAAACAATGTTATTTTTAGACTGGACATACATTCACGTGTATCCCAATCAAACTAGGTGTATGTATTCAAAATAGCAAAAGCAAACCCAATGCAAACGTCAAGATGACATTTCATACACAACTTTTGGTCAATTAATAACGCAAAAATATGGATTTGCAAATAACATTGTTCTTATGGGATTAAAAATAATATGGCTGGCAGGCTCTGCAAACTCTTAAAAAGTGTATTTATTAAAAAATGACAATCATGTTTTATTTTTTAAGTAGAGGTTGATCTCTTTATTAACCTTACTCTACCCATTTCCCATAGTCTATTGATCTATGTGAGAATCTGATTCAGACAAGGTAAGGGGGCGAACCAGTGCAGAGCTAGGTGTATATTATTGATAAATCTTTCAGTCTAGGCCGGATTCGAACCAGCGCTTTCACTAACCCAAGCTCAGACTCTTAACTCCTTAGCCTGCTTGGCCACTGGCTCGCCATTTTTCCCCCTTTTTTGTGTTCTGGATTGTTTCCTGAATTTCAAATTGATGAAGCGGTGTCTATATATCAAGTAAAGTTATTTTCCATGTTCGTTTAAGATATCAATTTGCAGGTTCCTACAACATTAGTAGGAGGTTTGATTTTAAATGTTGACAAGATACTGTCAAGAAATCAAGAGCAAATAATTTGGAAATAATCTACTAAACTATTTTGTAGTAATGCTTTTTGGATCTCTAAACCAATCATCATAATCTGTTGAATAAAATATAGTTACAAAAAAATAACTAACTTACCTTGGAAAATGGGTGAAAAAACCCACCTACCAAATCCAAATATTATTCAGATGCCATTTTTTAACAGATCAATCTTCAGATCTGACTTCAAACAAGCCCTCCGTTCTAGAAAGATTCTTTTATGGTTGCATTTTCCTCACATAAAATATGTGTTAAACAGCTGATGGCTGAAACTAAAATTTAAATCGTATCTTACTTAAATTTAGGAATTGTTTTGGACTGTGTTCAAAATTTTCAAGCGCCCTTATAATAAACATTTTTTAACTGATTGAAAATTATAGAACTCAATTGGTATTGTGTGTGAAAACTATGAGGGCTAAACCTGAAAAGCTACTTTTTAACATCGTATATTTTTTATGACACAACTCGACCCATTAAAACACTGATGAAAATTTGTAATGTTACACTATTTATTACTAAATCTATTCTATTAGTTATGTGTTACCTTGTGTGTACAGGCATTATACTACTATGGCTATTATATAAAAAGAGTGTATATTGGCTTTTTATACATCTATTATTTTGTTCCAGCTTCATGACATTTTGTTATTTAACTTTTCAAATTTTGAAGGGGTATTCAAAAACCGTTCATTTGCTTTCCAACTATTTAAAGATAGACTTCTAGAGTATAAACACTTGTAATTAAATCTTGTGAGATTTAATTGGTAATTTATTTTTTTAATTAAAAAAATTGCATTTTTACTGAAGGCCTATCTCGTATAAGTTAATAAAGCTGGTAATTTGAAAATAATGAATGATTGATGCAATTTATATCCCTCAAATGTTAAAAAGTAAACACTGGAAGTACCTGAGTGCACCGTTGAACAAACTCGCCATGACAAGTCCTAGGAAACCAGGAATGAAGTAAAACTTGTCTTCCACATAAAATGGAAGAATCTCATCGATTTCCGTGATGTAGCCCAGAAGTTTTGGATCACAGTCTGCGTAGTTGGCGAACACAACCATACCAACCACCCACGAGAGACTGAAGAGGACTGTCATCACCGGAATATTTCCCAACAAAGTCCTAAAATAATTCAATTATTTTAATTAGTCCACAGTTAATTTTTTTAAATTTTTATAGAAAGGGAACAAAAATTAAGGCTGCGTAAAAAATTGCATATGGAGAAAAAGAGATGAAAGTAAAAGTATACCATTCTGTAAGTCCTAA
This sequence comes from Stictocephala bisonia, assembly GCA_035578905.1. Taxonomy (NCBI): domain Eukaryota; kingdom Metazoa; phylum Arthropoda; class Insecta; order Hemiptera; family Membracidae; genus Stictocephala; species Stictocephala bisonia. The sequence continues at coordinate 184,792 of JAQJVL010000724.1, forward strand.
ATCTATCTAATATTCATTCCTATTTTAGTCCTGGTAGTCTACAACTACTACTTCTTTGTAATCTATGAATTATTTTACCAATTTTACACACTCTTTACATTCAAATAATACACGACTTTTGACAAACTATTCCATGAAAACGCATTATGGTTTATACAGTAGTTTATATGCTCATTTTGGTCCCTCAAATGTTACATACACATAATGGACACACACACATTGTTTTACCATGTGTGAATTTTACAGTATCCAGTGGTTAAGTGAGCTTTTAATAAGTCTTTAAGTCTACAAATTTGTAAGTCTTTTTAACAAATCTGTCTTCAAGCTATCCTGAATAACAGAAGTTCCTCCAAACTGAGCCCAAAGTAGGGTACAAACATTATTTCCGTAAAGCAAAATAAAACATCCCATAGACACAGTTTGGTGAGAATTTATTTTTAAACAAATTGATACAAGTTAAGTAAAATATGAAACAAAAATAAGTATAAAAATTTACATTTTACTTAGTATATACATGACCAATTAAAAAAATTTTATTGGATTTGGCCAACTCTGTATTTTTCCAAATAAACTTTACAAGACATGTTTAAATATAACGCAATAATTATTAATAATTCTGAAAAATATTTCTGTATTGCTATTTTTGTGTTTCTTTACCTTCCAAAACTTCCCTTCTGCTCATCCGAAACTATAATACTGACGATTAATTCTTCACAAGAACTTGCTCTTGACTCTTAAACAACATTTTAAACCCATCTCCAGATGTAATAATCCCATAGACAAATCTGGTAACTTAGTGACTAAGATTGACTATACCCAATCGGTATGGCTTCATTTCACTATTTGCCCAGGAATCATGTTGGAGTATTTTTTGTTGTTGTAACGAAGCGTTTTCGGACCTATGTTTGTTTATACAAATTTTCTTCATTATTTTCAATAGTAGAATGTGAAGTAGAAGTTGGGGAAGAACTTCATGAATCACCCAGAATATTATAACTAAAAAGTATAGGACCAAGTATAAGCCCTTAAGGAATTGTTTGGCTTATAAGGTCTTTTAGTAACATAAAATGATATCGAGAAACACATCAATGGACTCTTAGAGACACCATTCGTTTTTAGCGGTTTGTGGAAGATTTGTAAATTTTTTAAATGGTAATATTTAACGTTTTTTTCTTTATCTTTATATACAAATTCACAATTTAACTCCAAGCATAATTGTGTTTTCTAAGTTATACACTCACAGCATCGTTTGAATAACGATATTACTGTTGTTATCTATTTCTGTTCTTTTGGGATGGTTTTGACTGACCTATAAAATAATCTATTTTTTCCAAAAAACCTATAGGTGTTGTTATCACTAAAAAAGTTCATCCCTATACTCTATTAGATTGTGTATCAGGATTCTGAAGTTCTAAATAAGTACTAAATCATTTTGAACTGACAAAAATACTAACATTTTCATATGAAAATAGGAAAAGATATAATATATTTCTAGCAGATGAATGATAAACATAAATATGTTAAGAATTTAAGTGGGTATAAAGGCAAGCAGTTGTTTTTTTAATAATTTCTGTCATTTTTTTAGATATTATGATACTTTTAGTAACTTTTTTGTTTGGAACAAGGCCTTCTTACAAAAAACTAATAATCTGTATTCAAATATTACTGTCTTGTATGAATGTCATGGTGAACATACAAACAAGTATAACATCCTTAATTGTTGAGTAAGTATTAAAATGTGTAGCCTGCGGGCTGGGATAGGGGCTTAGCATTAATTGGATGGAGATTTATTTTAAGCATTGTCCTTGTCATGTGTTGAAGTGAAGCAAAGACAGTCAGGGTCTTGTTTTGTATCAGCTGTTAAGAACGTTTGAATTCATCTTACCTATAATGACTGATTCATTTTTAAATTATACTAAATATATTACACTTCAAAAACATAAAATCAGAGTTTGCGATCTTTTCGATCATTCACACATTTTAATATGATGTGCTTTGTTTTTTATTGTAATGTTATTTAGTGATTCATCAAAAAACAAGTTATTTGACTAAAATAGGTATCCTTGTGTATAATACATGAAGCCATTTTTTCGTCAACGCAACGCTAATTTTTTTGGTTGAGGTGTCAAAAGATTTGCCTCTGTTCGCAGTTGTGCAATAAGGCCTTAATTAATAAATATTTTCACCCTGAAGGGTATGGGGAGCCCTCGAAGTATGTTTTTCGGCCATAAGAATAACACGGAGAGATTTCAATTAATCGAAAAGTAACAGGTGATCAATGTAAATAATGTTTTCCAAAAAGTTTAACAGCTGTTGAAATGTAAAAAATGGTGTTTGTAATATTGAGAAGGTTAATTCTTTCATAATGTTAAACCAGAGAAGGCTGTAAGCTTGGTTTTCTTCACAATTGATTGTAGTTTCCACTTTACTGGACTTGAAGGTTTCAATGGTAATCTAATGTAGTTATTTTATTTATTTTATTAATCTTAAGCTGTTAAAGAAAAAAATATATGAAATAAACACATTTGAAATAGGTGATGTAAGTGTGTGTATTGGGTGTAAATAAGACAGTGTTCATAAATGTAATATTTTAAGTTTAAGGATACAGTTTACCTATTAATATTTTTAGTCAAGAGCCTCAGGCCGAGGTGTTATGAGCGTAGCGAATGAAACTTACTACGAACAGCATTACCGGGACCGTAGGCTGAGGTGTCACGAGCGGAGTGAAGGGACGGTCGGTTGGCACTCGAAGCGTGCAGGGGTGTCCCCTAGTATTAATGATTGGTAGAAAATGATCGGATAGTCTGGTGTTTTAAGGAACAAACACAGTACAATGTTTCGACAGGTATAAAAACTCCCGTCGTCTTCAGTTTTTATTTATTACCTTAGTCTACATTTACAACTAGTTTTTTTTTTTTAACCCATAATAATATAAGAAAGTTATCTTAAAAAGTACATGCTTATAGACTACTGTTGATTATTAATAAAGTCACGTCTTCTTAAAAACTATCACACATACACAATTACAACAAAATATAAAACGAAATATGAAATGCAAAATATGAAAATGTTCAACAATACATAGAGCTGGTTATTCTTTAATCTGCTCTGTGTATTGTTTAACATTTTCATATTTTGTATTTCATATTGTGTTTTATTTTATTACAATTGTGTGATGTGCCATTTTTAACAATCAACCGTATTCTATAATCATGTTGTTTTTAAGGTAACTTTCTAAAATTATGGGTTAAGAAATGAATAATCCAAGCCAACAAAAAAATGTCAAACAACAACTAAAATACATTATTTATATGGAAAAATTAAAGAAAATACTGTAAATGAAAACAATATGAGACTTGGACCAGTTCTAGTTTCTAATCTTAACAAAAATATTTTATTTTTAGTCAAATTTGTTAAAAATTTGGATTTCTCATCGCAGAAAAAACTTACTGGGTAACTTTTTTCTGAGATTCCATACTGCAGTATCGTTGGACGAAATTCTGTTGGCAACCGAAGATAGAGAGGGACATGAACAACTGACCCACAATTGCTGATGTTGTCGTCACTCGGATTGTTGGATCCATATCAAAACTGTAATAATACAAATAGATTAAGTAAATATACATTGGTGACATGTAGCAATTTGTTACGTTATTTGGAATACCCTTCTCCACAGACTTTAATGTAAATAAATTACAGAAGTCAGATCACAAGTTTGTAGTATAATTTATACGTTTACCAATACATTATACTGTATTACGTTTTATTTGATAATAATGCATAATTAGTTTTCGTCCATGATTAGAGATAGCAAATATTTTCAACATATCGATATAACGATAGTATCGATGTATAGGGTAAGCGATATATCGAACTGTAAATGATTTATATGTTTTAAATTAGCACTAATTCTTACGTCATGACCAAAAATACACTCATATTTGGCTGTCACTATTTAGAATAGCCAGCTGAATGTAACAATTAAATACATTTATCTACATGAAACAAGTTGTGGTCTGTGGGTTGAATAAAAAAAAAATTAAAATACGAATAATCATACCTTTAATTATTATGTAAATTATAAAAGAATAATGTAATAATATTGTTATTTTTGTTTGTCACGTTTAAAAATGCCTTTAGGCATCTTATAAACACTAAACTTCCGCTCATTGGTCTACAATAAACTACATTTTAGTGTGTTAACCTCACTAAAAACTAAAGTTACTTTATTATTTCAATGTATGTTTTGTACGCATAAGAGGAAATTAAACTTTTTTTCTGAATCATAATGATTTTGAGGAGAGAATAACATCAGTATTTAGTGATATGATATATTGGACCAAAATATCAGTATGACCCATATTATCGAAAGAAAATATCGATATATCGAAACATATGTATCGATATATCGTTTCTATCCATATTTATGAGTATTCACGATGGCAATCAAAACTGTTATATATATGGGAACATCTAGGTATTGTAAACTACATTAAGATGATTTTATTGAATTAACCGATTAGACCCGACAACAATAAATAAATTAGTCATATCTAATCAGAAAGCATTATAAAAACATTCTAATAGACATACATTTATTATGACTTATTCATATAAAAACCAGCCATGTATGCCTACATGAAAACAAAGAAATGTTTCAATTTTCAAAATAATATATTACTTTTGTCTTAAACGAAACAACACGAGTGATCGCTCTGTATTAAATAAACGAACGGAATTAATTTATCACGTGGCTGTAATTGTTTTTTTACGACGCGTGGCTGTGTAGTTGTCGAAGGGCGGGAGAAAAATAATATACGCCAGAATGTGCCTGATATGGTTCCTGACCTAACGACCTAACAGATGCTCGCTTCGCTCGATGAAAGGTAATCTGAACATGTTGGGGAGTGTCCACTTACAGAGGTGATTGCCCAGCCACTCATACACGCACAGAGATGATGACCCACCAACCCATACACGCACAGAGATGATGACCCACCAACCCACACACGCACAGAGATGATGACCCACCAACCCACACACGCACAGAGATGATGACCCACCAACCCATACACGCACAGAGATTATGACCCACCAAACCATACACGCACAGAGATGATGACCCACCAACCCATACACGCACAGAGATGATGACCCACCAACCCATACACGCACAGAGATTATGACCCACCAACCCATACACGTAAAGTGAGTGATAACTTGAACACTCCGGACATTCCTCCAATTTACGTTCCTGCCGCAGCTCTACATCCTGCATGTCAAAGGAAAAAATGGTAACGTCGCTGACTCTGGTGTGGATCAATAACTGCATTGTAAACACGGACTGGCCTTGGTCGTTCATCCTCCAGGGGCTTATTTTGAAAATATGCCAATTTCAACTGGATAAATGTGGAGGCAAATAACGTTACGTGAGATATTCTTGGGAATCATGTCGGCCCACTTTGTAGTGTTTATGTGTTTATTGAAAAAATATCTTTCGTTTTAAATTACGATTGTTTTACTAACATATATTCTAAAAATTAAAAAGAACTAAAATAAAACTATATTAAGTGATTTAAAATTAAAATAAATTATCGATAATGGCCAAACATATTTAAAAATTAATATGAACACTAAATAAAAATCACTTATTTATATTATTTTTAGTTTGTTATACTTACATTTACATATTTACATTAAGACGACCCTTTCAGATATCACAATGAAGGGGGGGGGGGTGGAATTCACGTGGATATTTGAGGAAATCATTCCTCATATGGAGGGAACGTGGACGTGATGTTGGATATTTTAGAATATTACTGACATTTACAATTATTAATAGACGCTTATTTAGGATAAATAAACTTTACTTACTCGAAGAAGTCCAACCGTCCTCGATCGTGGGAGGTTTTGACCACATTGGTGACGCCTCCTGCGGAGATGACCCCCTGAAGAATGATGCACACACTGCAACCAATCATGACGCACAGCTGGACTATGTCTGCAATTATAGCTGTCCGTAGGCCACCCTAGAGTTGAATAGAATATTAATTGAACATTTCGTACACACTGGATTTTTTTTAATTAAAAAAACTCGCCAGTTCACATGTGCATATAGACACTGTTGAATCGCTTTCGCAGCTGTAAGTACTGGAAATATAAATGGCGATTACCACTAGATCAGTCATGTGATTACGGGGAGTCTATTCAAACAATGGATAACATAGTTACAGCACACCCCCTGCACTCTTTTACGGAGGTATTGTTTGGTACGCGTAAGAGGTAATTTAAATGTGGTTTTTCGAATTGTAACGATTTTGAGGAGAGTTTATAATGTCAATATTTAGTGATATGATATGTCGGACCAAAATATCGATATGGTCGATATTATCGAAAGAAAAAATCTATACTAATATATCGATGTATCGAAACATATTTATTAATATTTCCGATATATCGTTGCATCATATATATTGCCATCGATATATCGATGCTATCGGCATACACTCGAGTTCGCTTAGGGCCGTGGGCTATGTGGATATTTTCTATCTTCTATTTCTACCATGTGGTAATAACACAAGTCAGTGTTTCCGCAAGACGCTCTCCAATAAGTGAGTATAATATTTATTGAACTACTGTCGGTGCAGAAATTATGTGTACCCGAGTTTAAAGGTTGTTTACTAAAAAGCTAAGAGGCCTATGAAAACCCCAATCCTACCATTGTTTTTCTCGTTTGATTGAACGTTATAAGATATGTATTTTCAAATTTAATAACAAGTTTTAATAATAATTTGTATCCTAGATGAAATAAAAAAGTACCCGGAATGTTAACTAGTTTTCACTACGCATTACTTTATACCTTTATCAATCAATGTAAAGTGGCTATAAATTCATTTAAAAATCCATATAAAATCACTGCATGTTGTTACACATATAAATGTAATGCATCGAAGCTATACATGTCATAAGTATTACAACGTTACCAAGTAATTAATTCTACGACATCTAGAAGCCAAGAAATGTCGTTTTAGGAAATTGATAAGAATTTTTTTATTGAAAAGTTAAAATTTTGAAATTTATAAAACTTTTATAAAACATTCCTATCAATTACGTATTAAAATATAAATGTCATTCATTAACAGGTTTTTTAGTGATAACGGTGTAAAGTTGATGCACAGTGAAAACTAGTTAAAATTCCGGTACTTTTTTGTTCCAAATAGGATAAAAATTAGTAAAAATTATAAAACAATTAAAAAACGTATATGCCATAACGTACAGTTAAACAAGGAAAACAATGGTGTAGTTGGATTTTCCATAGGTTTCGTAGTTTTTTGGTAAACAACCTTCAAACCTGGGTACACCAAATTTCTGTGCCGACAGTAGTTTCTCGCTTAAAATCAAGTTTATATTTACATTTTATCAATTATATTTTTTTTTTATTTTCAGAATTTAAGAAATCATCATGTTTTTAGTTCCACCATTTCTTCATAAGACTCCCACTTATTTTGTATCTTACAGTTTCTAACTTCTATATTTTTCATCGGTTTTAAAACATTATTAAAAAAACCTTGATGATTATAGTAAATATGTTACATTATCAACATTAATGACACATTCTAAAAGAAATGTCTAAAATTATATAGGCATTATTTATTTATTTTTATCTGTGTTTTATTTATTATTAATATGTATTTGTTGCTCTAGTGTTATATATTTAATTGTGCTATATAATTATTCGACGTTATAGTTGTTGTTTATTAATTGCGCTTCAAACATTTATAGGCTTACTTAATTTAGTTGGTTATGTTATCTATTAGTAGATAATAGTAACACTCTCCCTTTATTTGTCACTATTGTTGTAGACTTATTATTATTGGTCTACTACCAGCTGGGCCGTAGCGTGAAACAGTTTTGATGGACGAATCAAATTCGTTATTAACAACCCGTCCATAAGTGTAGGTGGGATGAACCTCTCCCGTAGGGAATGGACGCTGTCGAATCACTTCCGAACTGGAGTGGTCAGTTATATAATGGAGATTGCGAGGAGTCCATCCAAACAACGCATCACATAGTTACAGAGCGCTCCTAAGCTTTTTTACGAAGGGATTAGCCAGTATACACAGAATCAGTGAGGCAGGTCTGAAATTTCTCGATAGATTGGATTTAGCTTTGTGACAGGAGATCGCTTTATATTTTTATTAGCATCACATAACTCAGACTTCTTCCAAATATATATTACAGCTTTTATATATTTTTTTTAAAATTAATAAATGTTAGCTTATAACAAACCATACGCAAAAGCCCTATATGTTAAAGGTCTGTTTTCACACACTGTTGTTGTTTGTTATCTTGACCTAGTTTTGGGTAATTGTATATTCAAGTGTATAAATTGCCATCACGTGGAAGTCTGTTAGTAATTTTCTTATTTATCTGCTAGTTTACGAATTTACTGTACTTTCAGTGATTCATCTTACTTGAAAATTGTCTTAATGATTGTAATCATGGCGATTAACTCACTAGGCGAACACTTTGCTTAAATTGAACTCAATTTAAATTAATATTTAAATACAGTGTTTTTACTTTGGGTACACTAAAGAACTTTCCAGTAAATATATTGGTCGCAGATCTGTGGTGATGGGTTGGCAGAGTAAACATGGATTTGAACGAGTCGTTACTAAGAATACCAAGTCTGTAGTCTATTAGACAGTAAATTCTTTACTACAAATTAATTAGAAATTAACATATTACATGATGATTCTTTTTTAAATCCCTCCGGTCTGAAGATGTTAAATGTTGTTTACCAAAATCGATCACCATCATTTTTATATCTTTATTACGGTGTGCCAACGATAAAAATTAGCATATTATCACTATTATTTAACCAAAGTATAGGAAAAAGTAATATTAATTATTATGAAGAATAAAAGTGCAATCAAAATAAATTAGCACATTGTAAAAGATTACACATCCATAAACAGAGTGTATGGTAAATAATTACATAAATAAAGGGAAAATAAATATTTTATTACGAGCCCCCCAAAGGGCTGCATAGAGACACCCACCCCCTTATATAACACTCTCTACCACCGGAATGAAAGTGCCTTCAACTTACAATAAGTGTAAAGATGAAAGAGAAGACTACGATGCTGATGATGGAGACGCTGTAGGGGATGCCGATGACCGTCTTGAGGGCGACACAAGGGGTGAACACCGTCACTCCCAGGTTGAGGAGACTCCGGAACACGTAGGTGCCTGAGGCCAGACACCGTACCAGGCGGGACTTGAACCTCATGTCCAGGTACTGCAAGAGAAATGGACTATACAAACTGAAGATTAAATAACATAACGACGCGAAGTTGGTTAAAGTCGAGCTTATTAAGCTAAAGTTTCTCAGTTCGATCCCAATCAGAGTAATAATAAATTTTGAAAGTGATCAGCTGATAACTACCAACTGTTCATTATACAAAGGCGGCTTAGAAAACGACCTTTTGAACGCACCGATGCGAGTGAGATGTACTGAGTGGTGCAAGTGAGACAGTGAACTACTCTTCCCCCACTGTGTATGGCAACCACTATGACGGAAGGCCGCTATAGCAAGCCCCACCCATTACCTCGTTAGAAGCAGTGACTATTAACATTAACGAACGAATCAAGCTTAGAACGATTAAATTAAATAATTGTATGTAAATAACAATTAGTAATAGCAATAAGAAAATGAATAATATTGTAAACAATAAATAGCAACTATACAAACTTGCACAGTTCATTAGGTTTTTTTCCTACAACTAAACGCTGTTGTGGAATTTGACACGACCAAGAAGTAAAGCAGCTCAGGAGTGAAATGATTCCCTCTTCTGCTGGAACCTTTAAATGCGCTAAATCTAACACTCAGGTCGCTTAATGTCCACCCCAGTTATAATGACACTCTCTAAGGAATAGGTTGTCTCAGTTTCTAACAATGACTGGATTCACTCATCTTCAGTCATCACGCTCATACGAAATACATATTCATCGGTATATTATTATACCGTTTTCATCCTGCTAAACTATTTTGTTCTCCTTTAAAATATACTTTATTCTCCTTTTAAATTATATTTTAAACTTATGTTTTAACTTCAATAAAGTACGGCCAAGGTTATCTCTTTCACTAACATAACACCCTGCTCCCATGTTTTGGTCACAGCGTCTTGTACCCATACCTTATCACCTGCAGGTCTTATACTTCTAACGTGATAAGCTTTTGTTTGATTTTTTGACAGCATCGTTTTGAATACTCCGTCAGAAACAACAGCTGGCTTTATCACATATATTTCTATGATTAACGTACATTTTATGCATCGGCTGAAGAAGTTGAGATAGAGAGAGTGCCCAACACCTTTCAGAGGAGTATTTATGTAATTTTACAAACACGGTTAAAAATATTTGTTTCATTCTACACATTTTCCCAACATCCTTTTAGATGACTTTGAATTTCAAAAAATCTCCAATAAGTTCTTCTTGCCGTTGTTTCTAAACAGCATGGTTTAATTAGTTGTTAAAGTTTGATAAATATGTTTTAAATGGTTACGATTAGTTCTTTAATAATAATTTTATAAAAGACAAAATAGGGATTATATTTTGAAATACTTCAAATTAAACCTGAAAACTAACAAGTATCGTAACCAAAATCAACACAAAACGTGTTTTTTTGTTTATTTTTTAACAACTGTGTTAAATTAGTTCTAATTACATTACTAAAAAAAATTAAATGGAGCCAAGATTTTGGTTGGACAATAAGTGAAAAACTATTTGTCTAAATAAATAATTCTGTCATGCTGTAATAATTTATTATCACTTAAAAGAATAAATAAGCATTAAACTGCATCTTTATTATTAAAATGCAAATCCGAACCTTTTCCGTTACTTCACTACCACTACTTTTTTATCACAATTACGGTCAGGTTAGGTGGCTAATAAAGTTTATCACAAACTGGTAAATCCAACGATTGACTTACCGCCGAATGCGCTCTCCGTGTGTAAGCTCTTGAAAAGCTGTAAGATAAGGCCAGCGATATCGGATTCCTAGCGGATAAGGAATGCCACAGTGGACGTGAATGATGGGGAACAGTTTTTAGAGCAATAGAATGTTTATCATATGGTAGTGAATTAACAGAAAAGATCCGAAAATTCTTTTTAGTCCGGCAATTAAGAGGTTACCTGGTACACTGAAGTGATGCCTAGACTGTAGTAGACAGGTACAAAGAAGAAACAGACCACCGGAAAAGCGATTATCATACCGTACAGTGTTTCCCACATAGCACTGCCTCTGTAGAACAGCTCTGACGGGTAACCTGGATAAAAAAATAATGAAAGATAACAAAATGGGCAATATAATAAATGGTTCCGAAGAATTGGCATACACTTCCCCCATATGAAATACTAAAAAATCAAAAGTTTGAAAATTACCTATTAGATTCCCAAATATGTTTGTTTCCATAGCTCAAAAACTATTCAATTTAGAGACATGCGGTTTTTACTAAACCGTTCTTAAATTGGAATCAAAATCGTTAGAGGCGTTTTTGAGAAAATTCAATTTTTGCATGTTTTACCATAAAAATAAAAAAACTAAAATGGCAAAAAAAGTTAAAAATAGTCCGGATATTTTGGCTAAATACAACTACATACCAAATTTCATAGAAATTGATCCATCCGTTTGGTTTCCATTAAAGTGCACATACACACAGGCAGACACACAAAAAAACAGTTTTTTGGGTTATGGGGACCCTAAAATGGATTTTTAGACCAACTTGTAAAAATGTTGTTTTTTGACGATCACAATACTTTCTCTATGCTAACGGATATGGGAGAAAGTAAAAAATAGACCATCGGAAAGCGATGATAATCTCGTAAATTATTTCCCACATAGCACTGCCTCTGTAGAGCTCGGACGGGTAATCTGGATAAAAACACAAATAAAAAACATGAGTAATATAAAATATAAAAAAAATTCTACTGGGAAAGCGATAATAATCTCACGGAGTCCCTTACACTCTAAAGTTCCTTATTGAAAAGAAAAACTATTTCTTCGAAACAATTTTTGTGAGTGACTGAAGTAGTTAGGAGAGCCGCCTTGTGGCTAGAAACGACTGGCACTATTTACCTGATGACTCCTCAATAACAATAGATTTTGTGCTTATATTGTAATAAATTTGAGTTGTGTGACGTTTACTTGTACTGTATATGTACCAACACGTATTATGCTAATTAAAAACTAATTACAATAGTTGTAACGAAACTAATTTCTTACTGTGTGATATTGTTAATTCTGAGATTTACAATTATCTCCAATTTCTCTGCAAAAATAACTATCCTTTCGGAGACATTTAGTGTGAGCAGAAGCGAGTCTCTTGTCTTGAGAGGCTTCGTCACGAGAAGAAGACTACGCAAACACGAAGTCTTTCAAGTGCTTGTTATTTGTAGGCCTAGTTTAATTGAATTTGCTAACATCAAGGCCTACTTATAAATTAGGAGAAAATGTCATCAGCAGTATTGCTTGAGTGAAATTATAAAGTAACGATCAAATCACATCAAATATTTAAATACGATAACTCGTCTTCTATACATGAAATAATATAAAATTCTATTTTTTACTCTCTCCCATATGCGTTAGCATAGAGAAAGTATTGTGATCGTCCAAAAATATTGTTTACAACTTGGTCTAAAAATCCATTTTAGGGTCCCCTAAAACCAAAAGTTTTTTTTTGTTTTTTAGGATTTTTAACGTCTGTCCGTATGTGTGTCTGTGTATATGTGCACTTCGCTGGATACCAAATGGATGCATCAATATTTATTACATTTGGTATGTAGGTATATTTAGCCAATATCTCCAGACCATTTTTTCACTTTTTTGAAATTTAAGTTTTTTTTAATTTTTATTGACAAAAAACATATAAATAAGGAGTTTTCTCAAAAAACGGCCACTTCAAAATATTTTAGTAAAAACCACATGCCTCTAACTTGTCTATTTTTTAGATATAGCAACAACAAAAATATTTGGGAACCAAACTGATAGTTTGTAAAGTTTTGATGTTTTAGTATTAATATGGGGAAAATTTTGTGTAAATTCTTTGGAACCGTTTATTGATTAAGTGTTTGTACATTACTGCATAATAGTGCCAATGTTTCTAAATAAAACAATTTATTTTATTTTAAAACTGTACATGAATTTTGTGAAATTTAAATGGTCTGATTCAACCATCACAATTCATCAAGAATCAAGAAAATCTCAAAATCAAGAGAACTCATCCTACAATATTTGTATCTGGCCTGATTATAAGTAAGGAATGCCACACAAATGTGCTGGTGTTGACACAGCTATGACGATTCGTATCGTTAACTGTGATTGACTTTTCAATAGTTGAATGTTTGAATATTTTATTTGCGCTTTTACAAAGAATACGAATACAGGTTTTAGAAGCTTAGAACTTTCGTGACTTATGAATAACGTAATGAACATGAAATTGACTGAGGAAATAAATAAATAACTTTTTTTACCAATATTATTAATTCATACAAACATTTTCTTAAGTTATTTAAAAAAATAATGTTTTATTAGAAATTTTCAATAAGTAAGTTTATAATAAAATGCCTATTTTTACCAATGTTAACAATGACCTGTTTATTCTTTGAATCATTCCCACCTTATATTAGATAACGATTAAAATATTAGATAGACAGATGGAATACTAGTCGTGGTGTTGCATCTTTTATTTGGAGTATGTCTAAAGACTCAATATCGTATATATTGTAGCCTAGCTGTGGCAAGACGGTAGAGAAGGGGGTGGCCACTGGCCGGTCACAGCGTGGTTTCAAAGTATGGAATACCCCAAGACTCACGGGAATGTTAATCCAGTAGATATCGTATATGTTGTAGCCTAGTGGTAGATAAGGGGGTGGTCGGTCACGGCGTGGCCTCAGAGTATGGAATACCCCAAGGCTCACGGGGGTGTTAATCCAGTAGATATCGTATATGTTGTAGCCTAGTGGTAGATAAGGGGGTGGTCGGTCACGGCGTGGCCTCAGAGTATGGAATACCCCAAGGCTCACGGGGATGTTAATCCAGTAGATATCGTATATATTGTAGCCTAGTGTTAGATAAGGGGGTGGTCGGTCACGGCGTGGCCTCAGAGTATGGAATACCCCAAGGCTCACGGGGGTGTTAATCCAGTAGATATCGTATATGTTGTAGCCTAGTGGTAGACAAGGGGGTGGTCGGTCACGGCGTGGCCTCAGAGTATGGAATACCCCAAGGCTCACGGGGATGTTATTCCTGTAGATATCGTATATGTTGTAGCCTAGTGGTAGACAAGGGGGTGGTCGGTCACGGCGTGGCCTCAGAGTATGGAATACCCCAAGGCTCACGGGGGTGTTAATCCAGTAGATAATTTTATCACAATTTATGGTGGAACTAGAATATTTATAAATATTCATAATGTACCAGTCGTGTTATTGTCCTAATTTTATATGTTAAATCATTTTCATTAATTGTAAAAAATGTAAACATCTAAATGTTGTTGAGCAAATAGACAAATAAATAGAGAAACAAGTTATGTTTTGTTTGGCTAGGTAAGTAAAGTATATTTTGTTGGACAAAAAATAATTTTGTTGAAAAACCAATTGCATATGTTCAGCATAAAAAAATCTATGAATGAAAAAAATTATACTTAAGTTGGTTTTTTCATTATCAGATAAAAAACTGGTTTTTCGACTTGTCGGTTGATAATAAGTTTCCACGGTTGAATCGTATTTTCAAAAGTGGCTAGAAAGTGCACAGTTACTCAAATTCGTGTAGAATAAGTTTCATAATTACTGACATATAACTGGAAAGATCCCTAATATTGTTTACAAGTGATACTACTAATTACTGTAATAGATTAGAAAAAAAACGCAGGCCCCATCCACATCCAGCAATTAAACACGTGTGTTATTATAACACGCCTCTGCTAAATTGTTTAATAAACCGGTTACTTGCACAGTGGGAATACCAGAAGCAGGAAACTGGTTTGGTCGGAATGACGCACACTCTTATTGAAATTCTCTCTTTGTTACATACTTATTTTCTTTCATTCATAAGATCTAAGGAGTTCCCAGCCTTGAATGGTCAAGTATTTACATTCTATCAAATCCGTAGATACTTTATATTCATGTTTGAATTGGGAACCAGACTTTAATGGGCGGGTTTTCCCAATAAACTTTGTTTTGTTTTTTGTTTTATTTGTTATATCTTTTGGTTCTTATGTTGATTTGCCTTTAAGCCGGATTTATATAACAGATGTAGGCATGCGAATTTGGCTCACAGTCAAGGACGAAGGAAGGACGAGAGGGCGTTACTCCTGGCACACTGCATCCTTACAACTCCAAAGAGGCCAGAATTGTTCAAATTGGGCAGATATTTTTAGGAAGTAGTGAATTTTGGTTTAAGAGGCGTCGAACCAAGTACTGTTTCAGAAAATCTTAACTAGGCAAAATCCTTGGATTCTCGTAGATCTATGTCTGAAATTACCAAGAGTTAATGTAATTTTAAAATTATTGAAGAATTTAATTGGCACGTTTTAACATCAGTTGTGTAAATAGGGTTTACCTCAAATGTAAACAAAATCAAATTAATACTAACAAAATACTAAAAAAAGAAGAAATTATTATTTAAATTGTTATAAAACATCGATAATCTTATAAAATTCATGAAAATTTGTTTATATTAAAAATAAAAATATCATGCAATAATCGAGGGCCAAGCGTTTGCATGTTACCGAAAACTTCCGAAGATGCGTTGTTAAAAAAAATTTGTTGTAGCTATTTGTTTTAATAAATAGCTGTAATTTGATTTCGTAGCCAATTTATATCAAGTTAGTTATTATTTATTCATGAGTTGATGAAACCGCTTTCGGTCAACGTTAGTCGATTCTATCCTTGATTATATTATTACTTTAAAATATATTTGTAATAGAATATAAATAAATTTATTTTCTTAAGAAAATAGAACATTACGTTACATAATATACGATAAAATTTTTTTAAATCTTATATAGAATTTAAATAAAAGGAAAGTGTTTATCCATCCAGCAGTTTGTCAAGTGTTCTACCTAATGATATTACACTTGGACTAACAATAAAAATCATTATCACCTAATAATATCAACACAAAATAAAAAATATTCAGATAAAAATATCAAATAACAATATAAAATTAACAAAAATTTTAATAAACATAATGGTCTTAAAACTAAAATTACTATCTTTTAATTTGTTTATATGAAATTACAAATATAAATATCTAATTTTAATTAGATAAACAATTCAATAATTTTTCTTACACAACGATATTACTTTCAAATAGCAAACAAACAAGTAATCAACCAAAAATAAAGTAAATATTGAAATGATAATGATCTTGGCTTTTTTACAAATCTGTGTAAATATAGAGGATTTAAATAGATATGATGTATAATGGGAATTTATAACAAAAGTCTATTGTTGAATTTATACAGATAATCTAGTTATAATAACCATTTTTTAGCCTGATAATAAATATATATTTGTTTATTGAGTTTTTTTTATAAATTCTGGTATTTATGAAGATATTTTTGGTGCTATGAAATTAAATCTCTAACCCAAGCTCAAAGTCCTGACGCCTTAGACCGCTCGGCCACCGACTCGCCCGGTCTACGCATGTTTTTGTAAAATAGGAATTGTTTGGTTTTTGGAACATTAAACTGATTATAATTTTATAAGTCTTTTTATAAATGCATTAGCAACTTGTGGAAAATTGCCACTTATTAAATAAAATAGTTTTAACACTTTAAAAATAAAAATAAACTTTTAAGGAAAAATCTGTTGTTTGATGAACATTGGTTTTGAAGTTTTGTATCTATTTTCACTTGATGATAGGAATATTTGTGGTAGTAATTTGGTTAGTTAGTGAGGCCCGCAACCACAGCTGGTTTAAACTGCATTACATTTACATGGAACTACACTAGCACTCCACAATGGACTGAAAACCAACTGATAATTTGATACTAAAAATTTAACATTCGAGGAGAAATTTATCTTTGTATATACAGTATAATATAAAATCAGTGGTTTTACATAGATATTATTTCAACATTTTCGCCGGGAATTGTGAGTGCTAAGAATAGACAGTAGTTTTGTTTTTGCATAATTTTTCTTTAAATATCCAAGCCTATGATTATAGTTAGTTCAGAGCCGGTTGACATAAAAAATTAGCTATTTTAATAGAAACATTTTTAAAACATAACATATCACTTTAAGTGTAAAAGGAATTAACCACATTCGATGCTAACATGAATATGATTGTTTTTGAGATGGTTGGACGCACGGTCACTACCCAGAACAACGGTAGGTGACTCAACAAGGCTGCGCGGTATACTGTGACGTCACAAGGGTCAGTAATATCTGTCTATATTCTGTGGTAATAGTAAGCACCCCATTTTCATTATTAAATAAAATTAAAAGAGGAGAGAGAGAGAGAGAGAGGGAGAGAGAGAGAGGGAGAGAGAGAGGGGGGGGGGGAGTAGTGGATGTCAGTGCAACATGAAGAATCATTAATTACTAGGGGACACCCCTGCCAGCTTTTCGTGCCAACACTCTTTAAATCTTGTAAACACTTAACAATAGTTCTAAGTCTAGATATTGTTAAATACCCGAAGAAAATAACAGACATTAAAGAACTAATACATTATAGCGCTTTAATTACTTATGTGTGGTCCAGAATGACGATTATTTATGATAAAAATGACGGATATTGTCAGTTACTTTCAGTTGTACAGGCTAAACCGTTTGGCTAAAGAAAAAAATTGTAAAACATTATTTTATTTCTAACTATAAAACTATTGTTAAATTTTAGTTTTTGCAACAAATTTTAAGTTAAGGACCAAAGAGGAAAGTAGGTCATTTAATTTTTCAGTCCACATAACCGGTTATTTTTATTAATTTCGTTTTCAGAGATAACTTTTTTATAGATATAAAGCAAAAGTTAAGGGGTTCAAGCTGTAGAACATTTTTTCTTTGCAGGGAAAATTCATCAGACTTAAAATTTAACTAACAGTTTTTAAATTATGATTTCCCGTTGGCATGTTCTTTTTTTCTTTCAGTAAGCTCATTTTCCGAGAAAATGGTTTGAGACATGGAATAAAATTATGATGCCATTATTTAGTAAAAAAGTTAATTAATTCCTATTTATTTTGTTAGCATCAATTTTTTTATCAAGAAATCTTAATTCCTGTCTCTGAAGTTTCATTTATATTTGAAATTTAATTAATTAATTTAATAAATGTTTGCGTTTAACTTTCGTTGATCAGGCAATTTTTGTGAATGTTTTTTAAGTGTTCAGATCGAGAGCTTTGAATCTGATGGAGTTAAGATGGCGAAAAGTGAACAATAATTTTGATTAACTTGTGGTCACCTTGTAATATTATCTTATATTTTTATAAGGTAGTTTTATAAATAATAATGTAATTATACCTTTATCTCCTTTCAGTGTAACTAGTGAAATGGTATTTTATAAAGGAGTATCCATATTATATCTAGTACTATCTCGTAGATATAAAATATAGTAATATTATTTTAAATGTTTAACCATCTTTCATTATTTACACTTACTAGCTGATTGCTTGTGCTTCGCTATTTGAAATAAAAAAATAAAGCATTGCTCCGACGTGGCAACAGTGTAATCCTTCCAATTAGAATTAAATTTTATTAATTATATAAAAAAAAAAAAAAAACAGCCACATTACTTTAGAGGGAGTCAACTACAAATTTCTAAATCACATAAGTATTATTTATTATTATTTTTTTATATAAAACAAACTGATTTTTGTCATGTTTTTGGTTTTTTTGTATCAACAGTTAAATAATAAAATTAATTATTCAATTGAACGAATACAAATGTTACTCTAATGGACAAACTAAAACGTTGAGGGCCTAACTAAAACGTTTCTACAAAAAAAAAAAAAACAAAGAAATATACAGCCCCCTTTTCCTGTGGTTTCTACCCCTTAGGAATGGAATTTCGAGAACTTCTTACTTAGTGGGTCTCTATCATACTAAAGCTAACTTACCTCGAAATGTTGTATAAATCTATTGATGGTGGTTCCATAGATTACGTGATTAGTCAGTGGCATTTCGTTTCCATAAAGATGGACATTTTCTGTTTATTCACTACCACTACATTAGTTAGGTTATGTTAGGTTTTGTTATGTTAGGTTTGGTTAGGTTATGTTATGTTAGATTTGGTTGAGTTATGTTATGTTAGGTTTGGTTATGTTATATTAGGTTGGTTTGATTAAGGTACGTTAAGTTAGGTTTGGTTAAGTTATGCTATGTTTGGTTTGGTTTGGTTATGTTACGTTACAGTTATGGTAGTGAATTAACAGAAACGATCCATAAACATAGCCCTTGATATGGTTGTACGTGATTTGACGTAATAATACGCCATGGCATCCTTATTTTTTAAATTTGTTTAGACTTCACATAAACGTACAGGACATTCAAGGACATATAATTAACTCAATATATAACAAAAGCATGAAAAAACGTTAAACTTATCAAATTATTAGGACTTTTAAAAATAATACTCGCACAGAATGATTGACATATCGATGTTATGTTTCGTACATTTTATCACACATGTAGGGATAGTATGGTCAGATTCCGTTACACGCCCTCCCGCCCCAATACAATCGGGTTAGGTTAGGTCAAATTAGCTTAGTTTAGGTGAGGTTACATGATTACAGCTGTATGACATAGTTTTATTTGGGGGCCATATAACGGAACCTGCCCGGATAGTCTAATCACACGATGAAACACGCCAAAGGAAACATTACTATTCACTGGTCGATTATAAGTAATCGATTGTTGTTACCTATAAAGACTCGAACGCCCAGGAATCCTCTGGCGATCGAGAGCATCATGGCGCCAACGGAAACAGAACTGCTGGCAGCAAAGACATAGTCGGCCTTGGTTCGTTCTTTGGGTCCACTGAACCTCGACCAGAGGGCGACCGCCACAGAGACTAGGATGAGTCCTACGAACACCACGTAGTCCATCAAAAGACTACTGTCATCCATGTTGCAGTGTCTGTAACGAAAAAAAAACATGCATCTTAGAAACCACAAAGACAAAGAGTACATCACTGGAGAATTTACTAGTTCTAATCACTATTACACTGCAATCCTTGTATTTACACTTTCTGAAGAAAGTATAGCGCGCTCGTTTCGTTTAATTATTATATTAATAACTGGGGGAGACCCCTGCACGCGTCGCGTGCCAACCCCGAATTTATTATAGCTGCACTCGATACACCTCGGCATGTGACTACAAATTATAGTACATTAAAACTGCATAACGTAAAATAGCAATACTAAATTTATTTACAGTATCTAACTCACATTACTTGCGTCGCTACCTATTTATTATTATAAACACTCAATTGTATTGCTTACTTAGTCATTTCAAACGTGTTCATTTAATTGTTTTGTTTAACGCTGCTAAAAATTAAACTCTTCGATAAATGTCAAACATGCAAAACGAACATATTTATTTATTTACAGAACAGCAGTTATTAATTTACTAAAATCAACCCAATGTTATCCTTATGGAACAATCCTTTAGGGGCAGTTTCTACCCCTTAAGAGTATTTGATCAAGAAGAAAATAATTTAGTTGTCCTATTTAAGACCTAAAGAAACAGTCTATAAAATTTCAGCTCTCTACCTATATGGCAAGTTGGAGTATCAGTAATGAGTGAGTGAGGGCTTTGCCTTTTATATACAGAGATAAATAATAATATGTTATTATTATTGTACTTAAAAAATACAATAAAACATACAAACAACTTGTTCCTTCAGACAGTAGTCTAGAATATCGATATAGATATATTTAATGAATATTATATTGACAGTTAAGTTATACAGTCAAGAAATTTCCTCGTAGGAAATTTTCAGGGGTTTCCACTCTTAACATTTACTAATAAAGGCTTAAATGTATAGTGGTATGTATAAATTTCTTCCTATTAAACTTGGACGGTACGAAAAAAGAACTATCGATAAATACTCGACCAATGAATGGTGTTTGCTCGAAACTTCAGCCATTGCTACATATTATCACAGAATACATGGATAATAGAAAATAATAAAATAAGGAACTTCTGCTCATTCTGTGTATTGTATGGATAATAAGTTATTACAGTGCAGTGTTTAAATTAATATATAATATATTTTAGTTTATAGGAACGGCATCGATATGTTTCTTTTAATTTATTGTTATATTAGTATCGAACATTTCTTTAGATATTATCGACAATATCGTCAATTTAAAACGAACAAGACCGTTAATCTTTATTCATCACTAAGGCGCCGATCGTAGAGGTATGGGCGAATATGAGGAATGAATTAGTCTAGATGAACGAGTGTAGTTATTTTTACTAACTAAGGTCGGCTATTCCTTAGAAAGAACCATTTACTAAGAGGCCAATAACCCGGGAAACCATGGGACTTACGGCTTTACGTGGAATCCGAACCACATAGTATTGGTCTGAGTTCAGCTGATTGACAAGCCCGATACTCACTTATCTCTCCTAAACAACATCCAAACCTTGACTACCAGCCTACATAGACATTCCAGACTTCTCTAATACTAGTGTCCACGTTGATGGCAACCATTCTGGAGACGCCGTCTGAGCATGTGGCCTATCGCCTACAATCTCCTCAACACTTTGTCCCCAAGAAGCTGGATTACAGCACTGCACTGCGTCGAAAAGGATAAAGCGTCTTAATTTTAACTTATTAAAATTCGATAAGAAACTTTCATCCTTTACTATTAGGCTATTCTTATTTAATAGTTGTTATTTTAATTAAACCTAGTAGTATTGTGAAGTAAATGCAATCCTTAGTTCATGACAACAATTTCAAGGCTAGTAGGAACATGTTCAAGCCATACTAAGTAGGTAAGTGGGTGGGCCTTCGTACCATCGTAACTCTGGCCTATAACATTTCACACAGTTCTTTGGTATTTTGGGTAAAAAAAAACATCGTTTGGAACGTTGTCTCTTAAAAACTCTTAAGATGAGATCAAAGACGTTAAAGTCGACTGTAACAATCATTTTAAATGACAACATGACATTCAAGGCCGATAAATGATGAGCATTTAGCCAATATTCCACGTAAAATGTGTATGAGAAAAATAATGCACGCTTCATTAAATCAGTTGTCATGTTTATTTCTTCTATGGTTAAGGTCAAACTGTTCACAGTATTGGTTCGCGATGAACAAATAAAGGATATTTGTGTTCCAGTTTCGAGGGTAAATGGAAATAGGGACTTAATTTTGATTAACTTTTTTTATACTTTCCCTGTTTTTAGTATAACTTTAACCCTATAGGGTTTTTATTTTACTTAAATTTATTTTGTTACTTGTATTTTCAGGAGGAAGAGGAATTAATTTTGATTTTACGTAAAATTATGTTGGTATTAGGTATGGAAATGAATAATGAATTTTTTTCAAGTAGATTAAAAATTTACTATATATTACAAAAGCAATGTAGGATTTATCTGTGGTGTGTTCATTTAGAAGTTGAAATGTATTTTAGTTTTTGGAAAAGCATTAACACAACAAGTGCGTGCTTTTACATAACAAATTATGTTACTTTCTTATGTACATTTTTTTACAAGCTATCTCATACTTATCACTCATTTTTGCTATAAATTTTACCTTTTCCCTTGAAGATCGGCTTTGTAAGAATATAATTTAACATTTTGAATAACTTTACTGTAGTAAAATAGCATTCCCACAAAGAAAGCTTACATTTTCTTAAAATCATTGATCTAAACACTCGTTGAGAGTAGCCACTGTAAGAGAAATAAATTAAGATGGTAGAAGAACTAATTGTTAAATTGGCAATCAAGAATATCCCACGCGTTGACGGCGTGACAAACAGGAATACATCGACCTCCACACGAGAACCCAACAATTGTCATCGCTTGTTTAACACACAAACTAGTGTTCTTGATTTGAAGTCGTTTTGGCTTGGTCCAATCACAACTCACTTCCTACTCATGTGTGTGAATGTGCGGTAACTTGTGATGATTAGAATTTCAGTTGCGGTAATTTGTGATGATTAGAATTTCAGTTGCGGTAACTTGTGATGATTAGAATTATAGTTGCGGTAACTTGTGATGATTAGAATTTCAGTTGGGTAACTTCTGATGATTAGAATTTCAGTTGCGGTAACTTGTGATGATTATAATTTCAGTTGCGGTAACTTGTGATGATTAGAATTATAGTTGCGGTAACTTGTGATTTCAGTTGCGGTAACTTGTGATGATTAGAATTTCAGTTGCGGTAACTTGTGATGATTAGAATTATAGTTGCGGTAACTTGTGATTTCAGTTGGGTAACTTCTGATGATTAGAATTTCAGTTGCGGTAACTTGTGATGATTAGAATTTCAGTTGCGGTAACTTGTGATGATTAGAATTATAGTTGCGGTAACTTGTGATTTCAGTTGCGGTAACTTCTGATGATTAGAATTTCAGTTGCGGTAACTTGTGATGATTAGAATTACAGTTGCGGTAACTTGTGATGATTATAATTACAGTTGCGGTAACTTGTGATTTCAGTTGCGGTAACTTCTGATGATTAGAATTTCAGTTGCGGTAACTTCTGATGATTAGAATTTCAGTTGCGGTAACTTGTGATGATTAGAATTACAGTTGCAGTAACTTGTGATGATTATAATTACAGTTGCGGTAACTAGTGGTGGTGAATAGAATTATAGTTGCTGTAACTTGTGGTGGATAGAATTGTAGTTGCGGTAGCTCGTGGTGTGAAAAGAATTACAGTTGTGGTAACATCTGGTGCTAATAGAATTACAGTTGTGGCAACTTGTGGTGCTAATAGAATTACAATTGGGATGACTTGTGGTGATGAATAGAATTACAGTTGTGGTAACTTGTGGTGAATAGAATTACAGTTGCGGTAACTTGTGGTAGTAAATAGAATTACATTTATGATAACTTGTGGTGGTATGCAGTTGTTTTATTGGAGTAAGCACGGAGTAAACAATACAGAGGATGCTTTTTATGGCGAACGCCTCGGTGTCAGTCATAATTAGATTACAACTGATTTACATCATTATATATATACTGTATATGTATTAATAACTACGTTAATCCTTGAGGATTTCGGGGTAATAAAGGAGGAACTGACCAGGTTCTGGCCCTGTCATCGCATGGCAAAGGGGAGAAATCTCGACACACATTTAGTGCACTATTAGATGCGACCTCTGTTTATTTCTTCTCTGTGGAGTAGGCCTCCAATGAAACTTAAGCCTATGGTGTTAAATATGATTTCAATTTGTTTTACTAGGATGATTTTATTAACAAACACTATTACAATACTCCGCTGGCGGAGGCATACTATTCGTAACGCAAATGTTGATAAACCATTTTGTATTTATTCATGTACTTTATTAAATTAGTATAAATATTATTTGTTCAATGTTATTATTAGGTTTCCCCTAAGTGTCAGTGTTCAATTTCCTTAATCTCAAATGATCAATCATTTTTAAATCAATGCCAAATTCAGTGTTCAATTCCTTAATCTCAAATGATCTATCATTTTTAAATCAATGCTAAATATATGAGATTTTATCACATTTAATTTAAATTGGATTTTGTAAATAAGTGAATAAAACTGACACTTTGTCTGATAAGAATGTTTGTGCCAGTAATTAGGTTAGTTAGTGAGGCTTCTACTAACGCATTACGTTAACGAGGGGTGTGCTACACTAGCACTCCACTGCTGGACCTCAGAAACTAGTAATAATTAGAGACACGAAATTTAACACTGGACGAACAACCTTAATATGTATATTTGTATAACACATTTGTTTATATTGGTTTAAAATCAATAGTAAAGTAAAGTAATGATATATTGGCTAAAACAATACAAAAATATGATTAGGAGGTTTTCCAGTAGTGAACTAAAATTATTATCTCTTAAAAACAGCTGATTTAAAAGTATGTGCTTAGTTTGGTGATAATGTGCGACAATCCAACATCAACCTTGAACCACACTTAATATCGATTATATTTAGAACCATAAATATTGGCACGTAAAAAGTGTTAAAGCCAAAATAACGTTATTTGTTTTTATTATTTAAGTATATCTATTTTTTTATTAATTAGACAAACCCATGTGATTTTCCTTCAAACAGCAAAATGTTCTACAAAATAGCAAGTACCCAGTTAAGGACTTATAAAACATAACCAGACATCAGAACCAGTCACCGGTAAGCCCAGCCATAAGTAAACCAGTTCTCTGGAAAGGAATCCAGGACCTTTCAATCCTCTTGGATCGTTACCCGGAACTTATTTACTTGATGGACACGGGCAGTGAAGATAAGAACGGTGATAGGGTCTAGTTTCTCTACGTCAAATAAAATGATGTGACTGTTACTTTGTAACGGGGGTTTTCTAGTAGTCATGTTAACATTGTAAAACGAAACTACACTTATTGTAACGATCCCTCCAATTTGTCCACCTAACAATGTATCATTTTTATTATTTGTAAGACGCCGATCGTAGAGATATGGACGAGTGAGTGTGATGAGTGTAGATGAACTAGTGTAGTCATTTTTACTAAGGTCGACTGTTCCCTCAGAGAGAGCTATTTATTAGTATCTCAATAGCCAGGGCAACTTAGGAACTTATAGCTTTACGTGGAACCCGAATCACGTAGTACTGTACTGTTTCGGCTAATTGATAAGCCTGACACTCAGTTGTCTTCCCTAAACAACATATTAACCTCGACTATCAATCAACATGCACAACCACAGACTTCTCTAGTAGTGTCCACGTCGATGGAAATCATTGAACAGACGCCCTTTTGTCCTCAAGTAACTGGTTTACAGCACTGCCGCACTACTAGTAGTGCTGACACTACGTCGTTGATGCCCGCCTACCCAACTAATGTCCGCGCAGAAATTATGGATACTCGAGTTCACGATACCATATCTCCGAAACGGTCCGTTCGATTTTAACGAAAGACCTATCAAATTAAAGGAAATATTGTCAATTTTTATACTACGAAGTTTCGATTTTTTACGTAGCTTTTTATAATTTATAAGACGGAAAAAATGGAAAATATCGGCATTTTTCACAATCTTTTTGGAAATCTCAACTTAAGGCAATTATTACAAAATATCTATTAAACGTATCAGCTTCAAATTTTAATAGCTTATATGAAGGTTACTTACAAACACTTTTGTAGAGTTTCATAATTTTAACGTTATTATTTTTTATGTTCTTGTAAATTTTGTAAACCTTTGTTAACTTTGTTATCTTGGGTTTAAAATTCCCGCTCAAAACAGTGTTTTGACTATCAATTGATTGTATGAACGAAAAATATAGTGTCTACAGAATATGATGTAATAGTGATTTGTGATGAATTTATATTTGTTAAACGTTTTTATTCCCGCGCGAGGGGCTGGTACGCAGGGAAACGCGCCGGGGATGGCTCGGGTTCTCCCACAAAATGAGTGCGATGTTGCCGGAATGCTATAGAACGGGTTGGTGACTCAGACCAACCTTCCCTTAAACTAGCAAACTTCACCCTGTCAACCTCTGTGTGCACCGAACGGCAACATCGCACTCGTTTTGTGGGAGAACCCGATCCATCCCCGGCGCGTTTCCCTGCGTACCAGCCCCTCGCGCGGGAATAAAAACGCTTAACAAATATAAATTCATCACAAATCACTGATGAAATAGTAGACAAATACCGCGAGGTTGGGTTAGGCTAAAACCGGGTTGTCGTTATTTTACGTAAGTTCTCCAAAGAGTAAAAATTAGTTATTTAAGCCTACGACTTCTCGAGTTGAATAAGTCAAAATCTTATCAGCTTAATATCGTAATGAATAATTTTAACAAAAGCCAACTTAAACAATGTTGTACAAACCTATTGTTTAACATTGGAAACGTCTT
This sequence comes from Stictocephala bisonia, assembly GCA_035578905.1. Classification (NCBI taxonomy): domain Eukaryota; kingdom Metazoa; phylum Arthropoda; class Insecta; order Hemiptera; family Membracidae; genus Stictocephala; species Stictocephala bisonia. Next base: position 211,824 of record JAQJVL010000724.1, read on the forward strand.
ACAAAGTAAAATATATAATGAGAAAACACGAAAGAAAGTACTATAAAAAGAAAAAAAAATTTGTTTGCCAAGCTCTCTTGTGATATCATATGATATGATCATGCTTTACAAGAGGGTAGATTTACAAGTTGATAAAAAAAAAAATACTAACTTATTTAAATCGCTAAAATCCTTGCCAGTTTTCCTGATTCAAACTGTTAATATATGTAAAATTATTCAGCTGCAATATTTTAATATAGAAAGTACCATTTGCAAATGATAAAAAAATGAAGAAGTAAAATTAATTTGCTAACAGAAAATCCAAATAGCAGCTTTGTCAACTTCAAATGGCCCAACCGGTTTTAAAGGAAACGTTGAAAAGTAGTTGTGATTTAGCACTGGCTTTAGGATTGATTGTGATCAAATTAAACGATTTGTTGTTTGTCTTGTTCATACCGGTCGGTCGTGGACCTGGCCCGATGCCCAGGCGTCGGAGTGGCTCGTGATGGATGTCAGCTGATGGATTGGCCAAGGATGAACAGTGGAAACCCAACCAGGTGTTGTTTATGCACCAAGAGCTCCTCCTGCCAGAATATATCTCGTTAACAAAGATAAAAGAAATGCAAAACTGTTCTCTGAGCTGATTATTTAGGAATCTTTAGTTGTGCACAATTTGTGTACATTAGCAGCGCGTAACGTTGCACATTTTGTAGTTGGAACAAGCCACTGTACAGTACCAACTATTTTGGTACAAAGTAGAGAAAACTGTACTTTGAAAACTATCTGACGATTACCGAAGCGAATCGTGTTTACGTGACTAGGTCACGCCGTGACCAACTGCCCCAGAAAATTCATGGATTCTGGAAGATATATTCTATTCATGTCTGATATTTGAAGGAAATTAATTGAGACAGTTAAATATTATATTTTAACAAAGTTTTCACAGATTTAATAGTATTTAACGTGAACCAACAGGTTAAATTTTTCATTTTATTTTGTATTTTAAGCTTGATTTGGTATGTTTGTATTGTGACAGAAAAGAAACGTTACGAGAGGATGACAAGAGCCAGTACCTTGTCAGTCCTTTTCTTTATTCCTCCGAATCAACGAGAACAAATGTAGCAGTTACTACTACATATTTATAACGGTGTACGTCAGTTTTAATCTACTTCAAACTGCCATTAAGGCGTTCGCTGCGGTACATAAGAAAACTATCTTTGTTTCTTTGTTCTCTACGTAATAACCTAACCCATTTGATCAATTGTAACCTCTATTATAGGATGTTGTAATAAGAGTGCTAGTTTGAAGGACTGACTTGTTAAATAATATTCTGTGTAATTTGGATTGCACACTTCATGGTTTGAAGAATCCTTGAAACGAGTTCGAGGTGGAATAAGGAAAAAAGAAAATTGAGAAGTTATTTATGTATTTGTAATGTTTTATCTTTACAGCCTACAGCTGTAAACTAAATTTTACTTAAGTTAATTTTTCTATTTAGCTCATAGAAGCTTTTATACGCGATTAATATTCTGAAAATACCTGAATGGAGAAAAAAGGACTAATTGATGTAAAATATACCACTGTATTATTTTTTGAATATGTACAACTGAGAAACAACAGAACAGAATAAATTTGAAAACTTTAGAAAATTTTACTACCACCTTCATTGAGAGAATATATTTTTATTAATTACGGAATAGGCCTTAAGAGATTAGGGTGATTGATTAGTTGGCTTAATGATTTTGAAATTTGAAATCATAACATGTTTCATACAATCAAATTAATTAACGGGTGGGTATCTTAGTGAAACTATCGGGTTGGGCTTTATGTATACTTACAGCATCATTATTCCAATATTTGTTATTTATCATTGCTCATGTAGAAATCTACTGCATACAATACTGTGAAAGAATGTTAAAGGTGTGCTAATCATTTATCATAAGAAAAAAAAACAAAAAAGGTGCCAGTATTGATCCCTGTGGCTTAACGAAAATATAGTGCATTACGTAAACGCGACTTTTTATATCGAGTCATTCATACGTGTAATACTTCTGAAGGTCAATTAATGTTGTTTTAATGATGATCACTACAGCAGAACTTACTTGTGATGCGACCGGGATCTTTTTTCAATAAGACCTTGAAGACGAACCAGTTTATCGGAGTGGAGTCCACGTGAGAAGGCCTTGTGAGGCGGACTGGTAGCGAAGGACGTCTGTCCATCTGTTGTGATTGGATGATTTACGGTTTAACTCCACTGTCAATCAGTCGAAGAAAACTACCTCTGTCATCCAATATAACTTGTCAAGCATTCTTCGTTCAGGAAAAATTAAACGTCTTTGAATTATTGTCTTGATGGCTTAACCAACCAAAACCAATCATGTAAACAGACTAGTCGTATATATGTGAAAGAGTTGCTTTAGGAAAGCACCACCATTAAAAAGTCTTTATAACCTGGACACTTTCGATTAATTTTAATAGCACAAATAACTAAAAGTATGAACATGTACTTAATACATCTATCAATTATAAACACGAATGGCGAACAAAATTATAGTCAGTTGTTGGGTGTCTACATTCTCGACCGTATACTTCCTTACATAATATAACCTTACTTAACGTATCCTATCCTAATTTAACTTTAAAACTGTTAGTTAGTTACCATATTAATATTTAGTACCAGGAAAGCCGATCTCCGATCGGGTTCATATCATCTAATCACTGACTTCCAATACCGAATTTAAATGAATCCCAAGATACTGAAACATGCTATGAAGCTGAAATTTAAAATACAGATCTTGATTCAAACAATGAAACAAATCTTATGACTTGTAATAATACTTTGCAAACAACTTCTACAAATAATTCTGGAAATACCTTACAAACTTCTAGCAACTTTCTTAATTACGATTTGCCATCAACCTCGGGGGTAACACCGAGGTTTGTTTGCAAAGTTAGAAGTTGTTTGCAAAGTATTATTATTACAAGTCATAAGATTTGTTTCATTGTTTGAATCAAGATCTGTATTTTCAATTTCAGCTTCATAGCATGTTTCAGTATCTTGGAATTCATTTAAATTCGGTATTGGTGGCTCATTTTTATTAAAATTAAACTTGCGTCGTTTTGGAGGACGTCCGCCTAGCATCTAAGAAAAAGTTAAAATATACTGAACTGAAGTTATCAATGAACTGTAAATTTATCTTACTTGCTGTAATCCGGCTCGAAGCACCATAAATATGCGTTGCGGTGCGTTGAAATTATAATAAAAATGAAATAAAGTTCGAAAATAACTGAATTGTGTATATTAGACATAGGTAAGAAAAATACAATAATATTTGGTTTGTTTACATTTTAACAGATTCAGAAAAACATGTGTTATTTAAAAAAATTAATTAAAATCATAACTCACATGTTGAAATAGTAAATAGTAAACATTAAACAGTGGTATTGACCCACCCGCATGTCTCCTATATTTTTACTGTGTACTTTTGGAATCGTGAAAACTCATAGAAAATGAGTTTTCTCAAAATTGTCACCAAATCCATTGGATTCCTGAGGTAGAAAACCTTTTATAGACAAAGTACGAAGAAAATCGGTAGAGCCGTTTTTGAAATAAAATGACTGGAAATAGGTACATACATACATACATACAATTCCTTGCTCGTTTTATAGTATAAGATTACATAGAAAATAGCTCGTATTTATGTTGTGGCCCTGTCTTAAAAAGGACCTGCTATTGTATAAAGAATACTGTAATATCAATATTCTGCAGAATTTATATATCGATAAAACTCGGCGTGTGATTCATGAGGAATTTAACCATGTCAGTGGTGGAGCTCACGCGCCCTGAACCATTTTTACCAAGGTGGAGATCTGTCGCCTTGAACCATGATAGTGGTGAAGATCTCCCACCCTGAACTATGTTAGTGATGGAGCTCTCTCATCCTGAACCATATTAGTGGTGAAGCTCTCTCACCCTGAACTATGTTAGTGGTGAAGGTCTCTCGCCCTGAACCATGATTAGTGGTGAAGCTCTCTTACCCTGAACTATGTTAGTGGTGAAGCTCTCTCGCCCTGAACTATGTTAGTGGTGAAGGTCTCTCGCCCTGAACCATGTTAGTGGTGAAGCTCTCTCACCCTGAACTATGTTAGTGATGAAGGTCTCTCGCCCTGAACTATGTTAGTGGTGGAGCTCACGCGCCCTGAACTATTCTTATGGTGGAGATCTGTCACCTTGAACCATGATAGTGGTGAAGATCTCTCACCCTGAACTATGTTAGTGGTGGAGCTTTCTCATCCTGAACCATGATAGTGGTGAAGCTCTCTCACCCTGAACTATGTTAGTGGTGAAGGTCTCTCGCCCTGAACCATGTTTAGTGGTGAAGCTCTCTCACCCTGAACTATGTTAGTGGTGAAGGTCTCTCACCCTGAACTATGTTAGTGGTAGAGCTCTCTCGCCCTGAAATATGTTAGTGGTGAAGGTCTCTCACCCTGAACTATGTTAGTGGTGGAGCTCTCTCACCCTGAACTATGTTAGTGATGAAGGTCTCTCGCCCTGAACCATGTTAATGGTGAAGCTCTCTCACCCTCTACTATGTTAGTGATGAAGGTCTCTCACCCTGAACTATGTTAGTGGTGGAGCTTTCTCGCCCTGAACTATGTTAGTGGTGGGGCTCTCTCGCCCTGAACCATGTTAGTGGTGAAGCTCTCTCACCCTGAACTATGTTAGTGGTGAAGGTCTCTCGCCCTGAACCATGTCAGTGGTGGAGCTCACGCGCCCTGAACCATTCTTATGGTGGAGATCTGTTGCCTTGAACCATGATAGTGGTGAAGCTCTCTCACCCTGAACTATGTTAGTGGTGGAGCTCTCTCACCCTGAACCATGTTAGTGGTGAATCTCTCTCACCCTGAACTATGTTAGTGATGAAGGTCTCTCGCCCTGAACTATGTTAGTGGTGGAGCTCACGCGCCCTGAACTATTCTTATGGTGGAGATCTGTCACCTTGAACCATGATAGTGGTGAAGATCTCTCACCCTGAACTATGTTAGTGGTGGAGCTTTCTCATCCTGAACCATGATAGTGGTGAAGCTCTCTCACCCTGAACTATGTTAGTGGTGAAGGTCTCTCGCCCTGAACCATGTTTAGTGGTGAAGCTCTCTCACCCTGAACTATGTTAGTGGTGAAGGTCTCTCACCCTGAACTATGTTAGTGGTAGAGCTCTCTCGCCCTGAAATATGTTAGTGGTGAAGGTCTCTCACCCTGAACTATGTTAGTGGTGGAGCTCTCTCACCCTGAACTATGTTAGTGATGAAGGTCTCTCGCCCTGAACCATGTTAATGGTGAAGCTCTCTCACCCTCTACTATGTTAGTGATGAAGGTCTCTCACCCTGAACTATGTTAGTGGTGGAGCTCTCTCGCCCTGAAATATGTTAGTGGTGGGGCTCTCTCGCCCTGAACCATGTTAGTGGTGAAGCTCTCTCACCCTGAACTATGTTAGTGGTGAAGGTCTCTCGCCCTGAACCATGTCAGTGGTGGAGCTCACGCGCCCTGAACCATTCTTATGGTGGAGATCTGTTGCCTTGAACCATGATAGTGGTGAAGCTCTCTCACCCTGAACTATGTTAGTGGTGGAGCTCTCTCACCCTGAACCATGTTAGGGGTGAAGCTCTCTCACCCTGAACTATGTTAGTGTTGAAGGTCTCTCGCCCTGATCCATGTCAGTGGTGGAGCTCTCTCGCCCTGTACTATGTTAGTGGTGGAGGTATCTCGCCCTGAACCATGTAAGTGGTGGAGCTCTCTCACCCTGAACCTTGTTTGTGGTGGAGCTCTCTCGCCCTGAACCATATTAGTGGTGTAGATAAGCAAATAATACTAATAAATCAAATTCATTGTTCAGTAAAATATTTACAAATATTTTCTTATTATAGTACTATTAATACTTTTCCTACATCCTATATTAACATGAGTTCCTAGACCCTACATGCGTCTAGGATTTCCTATATCATACCCACCAATCCTTCCACAGGCCAATGAAATCGTCCTGTTCTAGTTGAATTTTCAAGTGTTTCCTGAGAAATGTAATACTCGAGAAAAGGTGGTAAACTAAATGAGGAGTCACATACTTCAAAGAATGGGCAAACAAATCGACGTCTTGAGTGAAAATTGTGTTCTGTAACTCTTAGGCCACTAGTTCTCACCGAACCATTGTGGCCGTGGCGAATCTGAAAGCCATCAAGTCAGTAACAGCTGACAAGGTAGATAACTTCTACATGCACTTCCAGAAGGTGAGTAGAACCTTCACCTTGCATTGTGGATGGTATAAGCCTTAACTTTAGATATGACTGCAAAAGTTATATGAGAAACTAAAACTTGTCAATAAGTCAACAATCACCAGAGACAGCCACGTGTTCATACTTTCATAATATACTATAGGTCCCAAAGAAACTTGTCAATAAGTCAACAATCATCAGAGACAGCCACCTGTTCGTGCCTCCATAATAAACTATAGGTCCCAAAGAAACTTGTCAATAAGTCAACAATCACCAGAGACAGCCATCTGTTCGTGCCTCCATAATAAACTATAGGTCCCAAAGAAACTTGTCAATAAGTCAACAATCACCAGAGACAGCCATCTGTTCGTGCCTCCATAATAAACTATAGGTCCCAAAGAAACTTGTCAATAAGTCAACAATCATCAGAGACAGCCACATGTCGTGCTTCCATATAAACTATAGGTCCCAAAGAAACTTGTCAATAAGTCAACAATCACGGAAACTGGTCAATAAGTCAACAATCACCAGAGACAGCCATCTGTTCGTGCCTCCACAATAAACTATAGGTCCCAAAGAAACTTGTCAATAAGTCAACAATCACCAGAGACAGCCATCTGTTCGTGCCTCCATAATAAACTATAGGTCCCAAAGAAACTTGTCAATAAGTCAACAATCATCAGAGACAGCCACCTGTTCGTGCCTCCATAATAAACTATAGGTCCCAAAGAAACTTGTCAATAAGTCAACAATCATCAGAGACATGCCACCTTTTCATACTTCCATAATAAACTATAGGTCCCAAAGAAACTTGTCAATAAGTCAACAATCACCAGAGACAGCCATCTGTTCGTGCCTCCATAATAAACTATAGGTCCCAAAGAAACTGGTCAATAAGTCAACAATCACCAGAGACAGCCATCTGTTCGTGCCTCCACAATAAACTATAGGTCCCAAAGAAACTTGTCAATAAGTCAACAATCACCAGAGACAGCCATCTGTTCGTGCCTCCATAATAAACTATAGGTCCCAAAGAAACTTGTCAATAAGTCAACAATCACCAGAGACAGCCATCTGTTCGTGCCTCCATAATAAACTATAGGTCCCAAAGAAACTGGTCAATAAGTCAACAATCACCAGAGACAGCCATCTGTTCGTGCCTCCATAATAAACTATAGGTCCCAAAGAAACTTGTCAATAAGTCAACAATCATCAGAGACAGCCACATGTTCGTGCTTCCATAATAAACTATAGGTCCCAAAGAAACTTGTCAATAAGTCAACAATCACCAGAGACAGCCACATGTTCGTGCTTCCATAATAAACTATAGGTCCCAAAGAAACTTGTCAATAAGTCAACAATCATCAGTGACAGCCACATGTTCGTGCTTCCATAATAAACTATAGGTCCCAAAGAACTTCCTGAACACACCTTAGTAAGGTACTATACAAGAAATTTGTTCGATTATGTATTTTCCTTGATTAGATTGGATTATATTAGGTTAAGTTATTAATTCTTAACGTATCCTATTATTAATTTTCATTTTATTTTATTCTATTAAAGTTTACAAGGTCACTGCGATATAACCGATAATATCCCCAATATAGTCTTAACAAAAAATAAAAGAAATAACATTTTGAAACGACGAGGGGACACATTATGAAATACTAGACCTAGTAAAGTAGCCTAATGAACAGTTGCAAAGCTTCAATTGTGTCAGACCTGTCATCTGAAAATCTGACCAATAATGCTGTAGTTCCTTAGTTGCACTGGTAATTGGGCTATTAATAAATATCTCTTTCTGAGTGACAGTCGACCTTAGTAAAAATGACTACAGTCGTTCATCTACATTTATCACAATCATGATCCCCTCGTATTCACGGATAACTCTGCGATCGGCGTCTTACAAATAAATAATGAATGAATGAATAATAAATTTAAAAATTACTAAGAATAACACGTAATTTTATACATATTAATAATAAGAACCCAAATCAAAATCGTATCAGGCCTATATTATGTAAATCATTCAATTAACAGAAATGCCAAAGCTATGCAGACTTCAATCGTATTATATTTACCGCCTTTTTCCTCGTGTGAGTCCACTACTACCTATGTTGCCCACTAAGCAAGGACAACTTTTTGCACAAGATATTTGCATGGCTTGCTCTCCTCGGCCGAAGATTACTCGTCTGACACATATCTTGTCGAGGACGGTCAGCCAGCCGGCCGGCGACCATTTTGAAATCGCCGACCAACGGTCAGACCATTAAACCCGCTGATGTCAGAACTGCGAAAGTTGGTTTGGTCAGAATTGCTAATTTGTATTTGCAGATACGACGTAGGTGCTGATTATGTGTTCCGCCGCGGTTGGCGAGAGCAAGAAACACTCGCTACCTATCCCGCAGATCTCTAGTAGTACTTATGTAATTAAAGCATTTCCACATTTGAGTTCATTTCTGAGAGTGTTATTTAATTCTGGAACAGCCCGTGATTAGATATATATTCGAATTCAATCACTGAAATTAAACTTGATTAAAGTGGATAAATTATTCGGAAAACGAAAGTGAGTCGAGTCGTTGTTTTTATGATATTAAAAACATATTAAGCCCTTTTTTACTTTACGAAACATTTCTTGGTGTCCTGAAATGAAATAATACCATTTGCAATCAATATTTATAACTTATCAAGAAAATCATCGCCCTAATACTAAGAGGCTGTCGTCCATGTTGGTTTTAATGCAATAAGATCAATGTTTTTTGCGAATCCATGTTTTTGCATTATTTATTGACCAAAAGTTGTGTATGATGTGTCATTTTAAACCTCATCATATTCCACATTGTGTTTGTTTTTGATGTTTTGAATACATACGCCTAGTTTTAAAAATAGGTGGAGATAAAACTCTAAACAAAATATTTATACATTTTTTCTAATAGTTTTTAATTAGCACAACACGTGTTGGTACATTTACAGTATAAGTAAACGTCACACAACACAAATTTATTACAATATAACCACAAAATGCACAAATATATTACAATACAAGTACAAAATGCACAAATATTATGGTGATTCTTTTGTGAATCCCTCTTGTCTGAGAAAGGTGAGCGTGGTTCACTGAAATCGATCACCATAGTATTTTTGCCTTTTGTACTTGTATTGTAATATATTCATGCATTTTGCACTTGTATTGTAATATATTTGTGCATTTTGTGCTTATATTGTAATAAATTCGTGTTGTGTGACGTTTACTTGAACTGTATTTTTTTCTATAAAACTAATTAGGAATCCGCAAAGCAATTCCAACTTGCAATTTCACTATTGATCAAATACAATTTGTTTGGAAAAATCCGTTTTAAAATAACTGTTTAATTTGGATACACGTGGTCGTATGTCCGGTTCGAAAATAACATTGTTCTTATGAGATTAAAACCAACATGGCTGCAGGCTCTGCAAATAGGGACCACTTACTCATTGACATAAACGTTCACCCACTTCGGAGTGTCGTAAAATGTTGAAATTTATAATGAAGGTAGATTTAACTATGTCGACCCCCAAAATAAAAACATTTTCACACTTCAGAAAAATAGAGGTTGTTTTTAGCGGTTCAAAATCGAAATTTTCCCCTAAGAATAATATGGGAATAGCCATCCTTGATCAATTTGGGTAGCACCCGTGCTCATATTGCAAAAACAATATAATTGATTTCAATCAATGATATAATGCGTCGTAATAATAAAATTAATAAGAGTTGCTAAAAGCATGTTCTGCAATCAGTCGTATGATTGTCGAATTGTGTTACGTAAACATAAATCAGCTGTTGTTGCCAGCTGACAGAAAATACATTATTGACTATTTGTTTGGTTAGCTGCCATCAAGGACGTTGTGAGACATTATGGTTCCTATAGAACGTCTTTAGTTGTTTAAAAAACGTTAAAACTTTTAGTCAAGGGTAGCACTGAATTTATATGTATCAAATTATTCTCTTCAACATACATTATACTCGTGTCTGTAGAAGATAAACAAAGTATAGATAAACATTGGGCACATGGTTTATGACAATTAACAAAGAACACGTTATAGTTTATCTTATCTTAATATATAATAAATACATACAAAATATGCCCCGAATCTTTGGATAGTAAATTATTTTATTGCTGAATAAAAACTCAGTATCTTATGGGTGTATAAATCATAACTAAATCTTCAAAATAAATAAATAAAAGTACTGAATTAATAATTCTCCTCCAGCTTACCGCTAGGCTATAATTTTATGTAAACAGATGAACTGTTACACAGCAAGCATTTTTTATGCTAGTAGAAAAAGTAGCCTAGTTTTTTCAGAGCTCGACTTTTGACAATTTGCTCATAATGAACATGAGTAAAAGTTTTGCACTTTTAGTAATTTTTTATTTTGATTTGTTGTTGTTGTGGAAACAACGATACACAGAGGAAATGTATTATAAATACAAACAGTGGTCAAAAACATAATTCCCTATTGTTCTGATTTTAAATCTGAGGCATCGTATAAAACATAGACGCAGAAAAAGTGGTAAATAAAAAAATGTGAAATACTTTTGGGCACTTCAGTTGAGCCTTTCCTATTTATTTAAATAGGAGTGTATGTTTCTCTGATACTCAATACCGGTTTGTGTGGCATAATGGTAAGGCAGAGTTATTATAAATTAGAATAGCCTACGCAAAAAAGGCATTCACAAATAAGAATTCTGCGAGAGAGAGAGAGAGAGAGAGAGAGAGAGAGAGAGAGAGAGAGAGAGAGAGAGAGAGAGAGAGAGAGAGAGAGAGAGAGAGAGAGAGAGAGAGAGAGAGAGAGTGAGAGAGAGAGAGAGAGAGAGCAGTGGATGTCAGTGCAACATGAAGAATCATTAATTACTAGGGGACACCCCTACCAGCTTTTCGTGCCAACACTCTTTAAATCTTGTAAACACTTAACAATAGTTCTAGGTCTAGATATTGTTAAATACCCGAAGAAAATAACAGACATTAAAGAACTAATACATTATAGCGCTGGCGCTGTTTGTGAAAACCGAACATGAACCAATTTCAGGGAAAAGGAAAATCGCCCTCACCCATATGAGCGGACATTGTTTTTATAGCTAGTGAATGAAAAATGGAATATCGTCAAATTACTGTAGTTAATTAAAGCCCAGTTTCAAAAGGTAAATGAAATGTTCTCAGTTCAATCCTAGCCGTATTCCAAGAAAATGTTCAAAGAGATCCATTAATAAACACCCCCTGTTCATTTGACATTGGGCTATTAATTAATGACTCTTTCTGAGAAACACACAGGCCTTAGTTAGTTATTAGCCTTACACTCACTCATCTACAAATTCATTAGAAAAATCTTAAGAGCAAAAAAATGAATCGAAAATAAGATTTTGTTCAACAAGCTATACGAGTGATTTTGAATCAGTGGAAATGCATTTTCGTTGTTTAAAAGTTACGTAACATCCGAAAAACAACTTTCTAAAATAAATAGTATGTTTAGTAACTTAGGTTGTATAAATAATGGTGTACCCCAAGGGTCAGTCTTGGGACCCATTCTGTTTCCGATTTATATCAATGATCTTTGCACTGCAAATCTTCATGGTAAATTAACATCATTCACAGATGATTCGACCTTGTGCTACTTAAAATATGTTGGACGACGTACAATATGGAAACATATTGAATCAGATTCATGACCAATATGTAATTAACTCCATATTGAAACATTTCCTTGGATTTTCGAAAATTTTACATCTTAAGGAATAACTGTTTGCAATGCACAAGAAAATATCAACACCGTTGTTGAAACATTGTAACTCTGTATGTGGCTTTATAATACCTCGTTAGTTTATTATGCTTTCCACCGAAGTAAAAATCTTATACTTAATATACAACAGATAGAACATACTATTGGTATGTCTCATATAAGATACAGTCGTAACAAGATTGTAGAGTTTGTTCTTATGTTTGCGCAGTTTTTAAAAGTTGGCATAGAAAGAAAGTTGATTCAAAGAGTTTGCGTAATCCAGGTATTTAAATAATCGTCGTAAAGTCGTGTTGTTGACTATCGGCATTTATTACGACATATTGCATGATATAACAGTACATTTTATTCATGTTAGCCAAGGTCTTCTGTTTTATCAAGGTCAAACATCTCCCTACTCCGTCACGATCTTCGTGAATCACACTATATCTTATATTACCAAATGTCATAAGCTTTTCAGGAAAAAGGATTATTGAAATGTAATTCAAAGATAATTTTGTTTATATTCCTTTCGATTTATGTCCGCCAAGTATGTAGAGAATGGCAGCTTATAAGCTTCTAAATCGTAAACAATTAAAGCGCTTCAAGGCCAAACATATTTGTATGCTTAAGCTGTGTCTTTATTATATTTGGTATAAAACTATTTCATTTAATTATATGTTTTGCCTATTATTATCAAATGTTTACAAACTAAAATTAATTGTTTATACAATATAGTTAATTATCCTAAAAATTTGTCATTCAGTGGCATTATTTGTGCTTGAAGCGTAATTTATTACATTTAAATTGATAATCAAAGTTTGTGTTAAGCACTAATCACCATCTAGGCTTATTTACAGATATCGTTAAGCCTGTTAATTCACCTATAAAACTATACACGTACAATGGACTTGCTATAATCTAAACACGAATTCGAGACACTTTCTACTTTTTAGGGAACAAGGAAAGTAATTTTAATTTAGTAATATTTAAATACATGCCATATCAAGTTTTCTAAATGTTTAATAATACGCAATATTATTGTTACATACATAGTAGTATGTTTTGTTCATACACTGTATATATAAACGCATTTATTTATGTATTCATAAGACGCCGATCGTCAAGATATCGGCGAATATTGATTTCGAATTATTGTGATCAGTGAGTCTAGAAGAGCGATTTTAGTTTTTATTACTAACTAGAAAGTGTCATGAAATAATATCCCAATGACAAATGAACAGCCGGTGGTTATCAGCTGATCCCTTTCAAAATTTATTATGACTCTGATTGGGATCGAACTGAGAACTTTTAGCTTATGAAGCTGGGCATTAACCAACAACGATACCAAAGTCCATGTCGTTGTTATACACAGTATTTTCAGTTCTTTTTGGAGTTTTTACCAAGCAATGGGATACTTAAAAAGTTCTTAAGGATTGATTAACTTTCTTCTTCAATCACACTCATTCGAAGTCTATATTCGCCCAGATCAGCGTCTTATGAATAAATAAATTCATACTTATGTTTTAAGACAGTTTAATAAATGTATTCCTGACTAGACAAATGTTTTTACATATTATAAATACCTATAGAAAACAGAAGTTTGTAAACATCTTGAAAAAGAAAGGAGAGTCAAAAATATTGAAGCTCTGTGACCTACCAAATTGTGACGTCATATTTAGAACTGGGAACAGACGACTGTCTGAACGATTTAATGTTTTAAATTCTAAAAATAATTCTGGCAAAGGCCCGAATGTTGTTGTAGGCCAGGAAGCCACTTTGCCAACTGTTGTTGCTAAACAGTTTCACCCTAGACTGTTCAGTTGGCACTCCTCGTAGCCGAAGGTCGATAAATAGCTTCCGTTAGAAAGTTATACAACCTAAAAGAATTCCAAATTATATGCTAAAAAATATAAGACTGTGTAAAACAATTAATATCCTAAATAAAGATCGGATAGATTCAAACTAACTTTATACTATGCATAGTTCAAAACTGGCTCATAGATAAAAAAAAATCACCATACCTCTTAGATATGTCTGATTTACACCTGGCAGGCATATAAAAGACTTTAACTTTTTTTTCTAATAATATTTTTTTAATTAGGTTTCGTAGTATAACATCTAATAGTAAATGTTTTATTATAAGTATAATACATTTCTGAGTGTATTATATACTAAAGTGATTATAAATTTCAAGGTTCAGAGTAAAATTCTGAAATAAAATCTCGTTTTCTAAAATTTGATGAAATTTTAATCTGTACTTATAAAAGGCAAATACCACCGACTCATCCACTCATCGCTGTAACTAAAAAAGTACTAAGCCTACGAGGCCTTTTTAATGCCAAAAATTTTAAATGCCAAAACAGCGTTTCTCTAATTGGACTGTAGCGGCTAAATGAACGGTTCTACAACAAAACTAACACCGTTTTCTGCGCCTGATTTGAGACAATCTACAACTTTGGTCCTATGACTTTTTGCTCTATCTCACCTCATTCATCCTTAGGTAGAGCTAGATTTTCAATTTGTGGTATAAATCACTTTGGCTAATTTACGGCCTCTAAGAGTAGACTTACAGATTATTCTAGTCTGCGAAACTTTGTTATCTAGAAGTACATACTGAATTCAATGGGAAAATATACAATTTAATCTGAACATATGTATAGCCAGGTCACAGAACATGGCTAGAAACACGATATTTCACTGATTCAGTCAACTACAGTAATATATAAGACATTTACCACTCATCACCATTTCTCCAAAACTATAAGTCCTATTGACTTAACAATTTTTACATATGTTTATCTTTGCCTCTAGAGGCTCACTAAGAAAGGATTTTCTTCTCCGACCTCAGGACTCCGTCTCGCTGGCCTCCAAAATTTCCATGGCATGTATTCTTATGGAGGTATATTAATTTATTTGATTAACAGCTGTTAAATAAAAACAAATTGAATAAAATTGTGGTAGGATAATCTTTTAAAATTAAAATATAATTGAGTAAAGTAGTAAATTATTTATAACATCGGCTGTCCTAAATTGGATGGAATATTAAATAATTGTTTTTCAAAAATAAACTATTTAGTTTGATTTACTTTAAGTAATATTTTAATGTTCTTGAATTTTAGGAAGTTTTACTTATATTTTGATTGCAAGTCTTCAAACTCAATATTGTGACCGGCGAAGCGGGCGGGTTCAGCTAGTATTATATAATCCTCTTTTATGAATAAAAACAATGTTAAAAAAATGAAAATCTACACTTTATATCTCTAATAACAAAATTTAGATCTTCCATCAATATTAATTTTTAACATTCTTGAACAAAACGCAGCCTTAAAATTAATTATTGTGCAGTTCAATGTGTTTAAACATCTCCGAAATGTCAAAAATGTTTAGTTTAATTTTTGTAGCAAATTATGTGTAGTCGTTCTACACAAAACAATTGCCATTATTTGTGTAAATAATTAAAGCTACAAAATCTTTTGATATTTCAGATTGAAAACTCCAAAATAGGTATTTTATTTCTACCTTGTTTGGATAAATTTTATAATGTGTTTACAACGTTTGAAAATGAACCCCATCAACACAACGTTAGACATCGTTTGGAACTCGCTACACGTGACGCAAAACCTGCGTAGTAGAGAAACTGTGCGACCCGCGACCTCGGAGCGAACTTGTTTATGTAAGGAAGGAATGTTGCCCTCTGCAGTTGAGGTAAACAGTGTTTCCAACGAAGATAGTAATATGTAAAGAATACTGTCACAGGCAAATCTCCTTCTAATTTACTATAACTAATTAGTGAATATGCTTCAATTATTACTAATTTTTCTGATAATATTGTTGACGTGGTTGATGGTAAATTAAACACTGCGTTAGAGGTAACTGACTGTTTAAACGACAAAGCAGTTTTAATCAGGAAACTACGTTGGCTATGACCAATTAAATTAAATAACACAATAATTAAAAACTAAAGAATGACACGTATTAAATTCTAATTGCGATATCGTTCGCAGCTGGAACTGGTGGTGTTAAATGACATGGGCTATCACATTCTGAGCATGTTCATATTTACAAAATTTGAAGTTGACTCCTAGATCTTGGACCCAAAGTGATCTCTAATAACACTGAAACACTCTAAATGTGTGTTGGGTCAATATTATTTTAATGGAATATTCAGAGTAAATCTTTTTTAAACTGTGAAAACAATTCAGGGGGTAACTGACTGAAAACTCACCCTGTAAATATAAATATGTAGTGAATGTAAACGAGTAAAAAGGTGAACCTAGAAGATTAAAAGCTTTTAGCAAACGTCTAAACTTGTATTATATAACTAAAAATTCATAGGCACACTTACCTCATTTTAGACACTAAATAAGTGTTAACATTAAGAGGAACACTAAAAGCTCACTCAGTGTGAACACTGGTCTATGTTACACCATACAATTGTTTTCCATAATTTAGATAACATGTCCAGTAATTTAAACATGAGTAACTTTCTGATTTCATTAGAACAGTCGATAGAAATGGAATAATTTATATTGTTCAGTAATTGAGACCGAATTTGAACAGTTTTCAAATAAGTGACGTGGAAAAACTATCATTCAATTTAAAAAGGTTTGATCTTATTGATCTACATCACAGAGAAGAAGGAAACAGAGATCGTATTCAATAGTGCGATAAATGTGTATCTAGTACTACTTAGTTCTCTATTCTGCCGTGGCCAGTACCTTGTCAGTCCCCTCCTTACTACCCAAAAACACTCAAGGATAAACATAGTAATTATTACTTCAATTTTATAAAGATATACATCAGGTGTAGTCTGTAGATGACATCCCCTGAGGTTGCGGACAAAAGAAACCGACCTCTGTTTCTTTTTCTCTGTGGCTACATGAATGAATATGTTTTAAAAGCACGCAGAGTTGGCCAACCCTTATTAAATGTTTTTGGTATCACACGTTGAAATGACGACAAAAGAAATTTGATCAATGTAAACAAATTGTATAAGATAGAAATTGAGTACCAATGACAAAATATGTAAATGAAACTTAAATTTGAATAATTATTGATAAAACAGTTATAAAGAAGCAAGTATTTTCACTTTCAGCAAAAATATGTATTAGATAAATGTGTTCTGAGGTTGATTAACCAAGTCACCCAATCCACACATATCTAATAGACACAATATATAACACAAGATAAATGTTGGGCGACACTAGACAATATATTCAGTCACCCTTCCTACATACGATGTTACCTTGGCAAAATTACACCACTTGTTCACAAATGATATTTCTGACGATTTATTACGATTCCAAGGTACTTGGGGTGCATACGTGTATGGTAGGGTGGGTGGGTAGGTCATTAAAATTAAAAAGTGTGTCATATAGTCTTGTTCTTCCTAAGTCCGTGTTGGTTGTTTTTTACTACACTACAATGTTATTTCTGTCCAAATATTCTTTACAAAATGCTAACTATTTTATCTGGCACCTTTGTGAACACACTCAACAAGGAAACGGAGTGGAAATTTGATTTATTACATATATTAATATAAGCGTTACAATTGACGATCTAACTTAGGTCCAAGTAATGATTTGTTAAGATGCAGGGATGGTACTGAAGATCATCAATATCATTAGTAGATAGTTTCGACTGGTCATCTGACTAGTTATCTGTTGGTCAAAGGTCAAGTGAAGCAAAAATGTCTGTATTAGCAATGAATACATATCTCAGAGATGTACAGTATTCATTTATACATCCAGCATATACCAGACTGAACCAGATGACTATAAAATATATTGAAAAGTGCATTGTTAATATCTGTCAGGTTATATCGTTTGAGTCGCAGACTGGCTATGGTCACCCACGTGTACACTGTAACCATGGAGCAGCTGTCACTCATAGGTTATACAACGACCATGTGTTTAAGAGGTGCAGAGTGACAATGGCCACTCACGTATACATCGTAACCATAGAGCAGCTGTAACTCATAGGTTATACAACGACCATGTGTTTATGAGGTGCAAAGTGGCAATGGTCACCCACGTATACATCGTAACCATAGAGCAGCTGTTACTCATAGGTTATACAACGACAATGTGTTTAAGAGGTGCAGGATGGCCATGGCCACTCACGTATACATCGTAACCATAGAGCAGCTGTAACTCATAGGTTATACAACGACCATGTGTTTAAGAGGTGCAGGATGGCCATGGCCACTCACGTATACATCGTAACCATAGAGCAGCTGTAACTCATAGGTTATACAACGGCCATGTGTTTAAGAGGTGCAGAGTGACAATGGCCACTCACGTATACATCGTAACCATAGAGCAGCTGTAACTCATAGGTTATACAACGACCATGTGTTTATGAGGTGCAGAGTGGCAATGGTCACCCACGTGTACATAGTTACCATGGATCAGCTGTTACTCATAGTTTATACAACGGCCATGTGTTTAAGAGGTGCAGAGTGACAATGGCCACTCACGTATACATCGTAACCATAGAGCAGCTGTAACTCATAGATTATACAACGGCCATGTGTTTAAGAGGTGCAGAGTGGCAATGGCCACTCAAGTATACATCGTAACCATAGAGCAGCTGTTACTCATAGGTTATACAACGGCCATGTGTTTAAGAGGTGCAGAGTGACAATGGCCACTCACGTATACATCGTAACCATAGAGCAGCTGTAACTCATAGGTTATACAACGACCATGTGTTTATGAGGTGCAGAGTGGCAATGGTCACCCACGTGTACATAGTTACCATGGATCAGCTGTTACTCATAGTTTATACAACGGCCATGTGTTTAAGAGGTGCAGAGTGACAATGGCCACTCACGTATACATCGTAACCATAGAGCAGCTGTAACTCATAGATTATACAACGGCCATGTGTTTAAGAGGTGCAGAGTGGCAATGGCCACTCAAGTATACATCGTAACCATAGAGCAGCTGTTACTCATAGGTTATACAACGACCATGTGTTTATGAGGTGCAGAGTGGCAATGGTCACCCACGTGTACATAGTTACCATGGATCAGCTGTTACTCATAGTTTATACAAGACCATGTGTTTAAGAGGTGCAGGATGGTCATGGCCACTCACGTGTACGTAGTTACCATGGAGCAGCTGTTACTCATAGTTTATACAACGGCCATATGTTTAAGAGGTGCAAGATGGCAATGGTCACTCATGTGTACATCGTAACCATAGAGCAGCTGTAACTCATAGGTTATACAACGACCATGTGTTTAAGAGGTGCAGGATGGCCATGGCCACTCACGTATACATCGTAACCATAGAGCAGCTGTAACTCATAGGTTATACAACGACCATGTGTTTAAGAGGTGCAGAGTGACAATGGCCACTCACGTATACATCGTAACCATAGAGCAGCTGTTACTCATAGTTTATGCAACGACCAAGTGTTTAGGAGGTGCAGGATGGCTATGGTCACCCACGTGTACATTGTAACCATGGAGCAGCTGTCACTCATAGTTTATACAACGGCCATGTGTTTAAGAGGTGCAGAGTGACAATGGCCACTCACGTATACATCGTAACCATAGAGCAGCTGTAACTCATAGGTTATACAACGACCATGTGTTTATGAGGTGCAGAGTGGCAATGGTCACCCACGTGTACATAGTTACCATGGATCAGCTGTTACTCATAGTTTATACAACGGCCATGTGTTTAAGAGGTGCAGAGTGACAATGGCCACTCACGTATACATCGTAACCATAGAGCAGCTGTAACTCATAGGTTATACAACGGCCATGTGTTTAAGAGGTGCAGAGTGGCAATGGCCACTCACGTATACATCGTAACCATAGAGCAGCTGTTACTCATAGGTTATACAACGACCATGTGTTTAAGAGGTGCAGAGTGGCAATGGTCACCCACGTGTACATAGTTACCATGGATCAGCTGTTACTCATAGTTTATACAAGACCATGTGTTTAAGAGGTGCAGTCTGGTCATGGCCACTCACGTGTACGTAGTTACCATGGAGCAGCTGCTACTCATAGTTTATACAACGGCCATATGTTTAAGAGGTGCAAGATGGCAATAGTCACTCATGTGTACATCGTTACCATGGAGCAGCTGTTACTCATAGTTTATACAACGGCCATATGATTAAGAGGTGCAGAATGGCAATGGTCACTCACGTGTACATCGTTACCATGGAGCAGCTGTTACTCATAGTTTATACAACGGCCATATGTTTAAGAGGTTCAGGATGGCCATGGTCACTCATGTGTACATCGTTACCATGGAGCAGCTGTTACTCATAGTTTATACAACGGCCATATGTTTAAGAGGTGCAGGATGGCCATGGTCACTCACGTGTACATCGTAACCATAGAGCAGCTGTAACTCATAGGTTATACAACGACCATGTGTTTAAGAGGTGCAGGATGGCCATGGCCACTCACGTATACATCGTAACCATGGAGCAGCTGTCACTCATAGTTTATACGAGTGTTTAAGAGGTGCAGGATGGCAATGGTCACTCACGTTTACATCCTAACTATGGAGCAGCTGTCACTCATAGGTTATACAACGACCATGTGTTTAAGAGGTGCAGAGTGGCCATGGTCACTCACGTGTACATCGTTACCATGGAGCAGCTGTTACTCATAGTTTATACAACGACCATGTGTTTAAGAGGTGCAAGATGGCAATGGTCACTCACGTGTACATCGTGACCATGGAGCAGCTGTTACTCATAGTTTATACAACGGCCATGTGTTTAAGAGGTGCAAGATGGCAATGGTCACTCATGTGTACATCGTTACCATGGAGCAGCTGTTACTCATAGTTTATACAACGGCCATGTGTTTAAGAGGTGCAGAATGGCAATGGTCACTCACGTGTACATCGTTACCATGGAGCAGCTGTTACTCATAGTTTATACAACGGCCATGTGTTTAAGAGGTGCAGGATGGCCATGGTCACTCATGTGTACATCGTTACCATGGAGCAGCTGTTACTCATAGTTTATACAACGGCCATATGTTTAAGAGGTGCAGGATGGCCATGGCCACTCACGTATACATCGTAACCATAGAGCAGCTGTAACTCATAGGTTATACAACGACCATGTGTTTAAGAGGTGCAGAGTGACAATGGCCACTCACGTATACATCGTAACCATAGAGCAGCTGTTACTCATAGTTTATGCAACGACCAAGTGTTTAGGAGGTGCAGGATGGCTATGGTCACCCACGTGTACATTGTAACCATGGAGCAGCTGTCACTCATAGTTTATACAACGGCCATGTGTTTAAGAGGTGCAGAGTGACAATGGCCACTCACGTATACATCGTAACCATAGAGCAGCTGTAACTCATAGGTTATACAACGACCATGTGTTTATGTGGTGCAGAGTGGCAATGGTCACCCACGTGTACATAGTTACCATGGATCAGCTGTTACTCATAGTTTATACAAGACCATGTGTTTAAGAGGTGCAGGATGGTCATGGCCACTCACGTGTACGTAGTTACCATGGAGCAGCTGTTACTCATAGTTTATACAACGGCCATATGTTTAAGAGGTTCAGGATGGCAATGGTCACTCATGTGTACATCGTTACCATGGAGCAGCTGTTACTTATAGTTTATACAACGGCCATATGTTTAAGAGGTGCAGGATGGCCATGGTCACTCACGTGTACATCGTTACCATGGAGCAGCTGTTACTCATAGTTTATACAACGGCCATATGTTTAAGAGGTGCAGGATGGCCATGGTCACTCACGTGTACATCGTTACCATGGAGCAGCTGTTACTCATAGTTTATGCAACGACCATGTGTTTAGGAGGTGCAGGATGGCTATGGTCACCCACGTGTACATAGTTACCATGGAGCAGCTGTTACTCATAGTTTATGCAACGACCATGTGTTTAGGAGGTGCAGGATGGCCATGCTCACCCACGTGTACATAGTTACCATGGAGCAGCTGTTACTCATAGTTTATGCAACGACCGTGTGTTTAGGAGGTGCAGAGTGGCAATGGTCACTCACGTGTACATAATTACCATGGAGCAGCTGTTACTCATAGTTTATACAACGGCCATGTGTTTAAGAGGTGCAGGATGGCCATGGTCACTCATGTGTACATCGTTACCATGGAGCAGCTGTTACTCATAGTTTATACAACGGCCATGTGTTTAAGAGGTGCAAGATGGCAATGGTCACTCATGTGTACATCGTTACCATGAAGCAGCTGTTACTCATAGTTTATGCAACGACCATGTGTTTAAGAGGTGCAGGATGGTCATGGCCACTCACGTGTACATCGTAACCATGGAGCAGCGATCACTCATAGTTTATGCAACGAACATGTGTTTAAGAGGAGCAGCATGGCAATGGTCACTCACGTGTACATCGTGACCATGGAGCAGCTATTACTCATAGTTTATACAACGGCCATGTGTTTAAGAGGTGCAAGATGGCATTGGTCACTCACGTGTACATCGTTACCATGGAGCAGCTGTTACTCATAGTTTATGCAACGACCATGTGTTTAAGAGTTGCAGGATGGCCATGGTCACTCACGTGTACATCGTTACCATAGAGCAGCTGTCACTCATAGTTTATACAACGACCATGTGTTTAAGAGGTGCAGAATGGCCATGGTCACCCACGTGTACATCGTTACCATGGAGCAGCTGTCACTCATAGGTTATACAACGACCATGTGTTTAAGAGGTGCAGACTGGCTATGGTCACTCACGTGTCATGGGCTTTCGCAGAACTGACGTGCCTCAAATGTACGTTATCTAAGGTCAGATAACAAGTTTTTATTAACATTTGCCAAATAATTCCCTTTAACCTAATTTTTATTCTTCACTCTTGACCCAACCTTTTAATAATCGTACTATCGGTTACTGATAACATTTGCAACATTACTCTTCATATCAGTGACCTTTCCTTCCTATCTTGTAATTTGACCCTAGATAGTATGTTTGGTAGAACACGTTAAATTTGCTCGTTTAAAATCCACTAAAATCACTAAATTGGGTTATGTAGACACTGGGGAGGGAAAAGGAAGTGTATCAAAGAGTTACCTTTCCAAGAAATAAGGTTTTTTGTTGCACTATAAAAAGAAGAACAAAAATGTTATGGCCAATAAAATATTCTAAATTAGCTCCAAAATATCCCATTATCTCCACGTGAGCCACTAGCCAATGGAATACTACTAAATACAAGCACAAACAAGAATTTCTTCCAATTCCGAATTGTATTTTTATTTTAAATTATATTTTCAAGACTGAAATTTTAGTTTGGAAACGAGCCAAAAATGATAGTTACATAATTCCAAAATATCGGCAAATTTGCAAAATCATTACATTAAATGTGTTTTTAGAAATTTAGATTGACGCGTTTGACAAATTAAGGGATTTGTCGCGAATATATTTGCTATAACATTCTCTTGTACATGATTATTAGTTAGTATGATCCATAATACTACTTCAAATATTTTGAAATATAAGGGACTTTTGGAGTACAGTTTTCAAATCAGGCCCAAATTTGGAGACATCTGTTGGATATTATACAAACTTTGACGTATGAAGCTTTACAACTTGAGGAAGCTCGCCACAAACCTAGGGGAGTCCCTAGATGATTTGTGTATTGTTTACTAGGAACATGATGGCTGGCAAAGTATCAACAACTAAAAAAGGAAAATAGAGAACTTTGTGGTGTAGAATATATTTGTGCAACAAAATACTTCTAACTACACGTGCTATTAATTATCAATCACTGTTTAAAAAGTATATTTTTATTTATTAACAATATCAATATCGTCTTACCGCTAATTTTAATGAAAACGGTATTCTTGTATTACCTATAAACACCATTTCGAAACTGAAACATTTACAACGTCCTAGATCGACTGATTATTTAAAATGCTGACAGTGACACGTATTACGTATACAAATATTTAGTACATTATCATTCGAACTATCCAGATTTTAAACGTCGAAAGTTTGTGCGTATTTTAACACAATCTAACAACGTTCAGTTACGACACTTCTATTGCTACGCCGTAAGCTAGCGCTCCAAGTGGCCGGACCACATAACTACACAGCATTACCGTTATATTACGTTGGACCTTGCAAAGTAAGTGGAATACGGTAGTGACAATAGAAAAAGTACTATAATTCATTTGACACTTACAAATCACAGCTGTGGATGTAAACAGTGCAGAGTATACAGTGCTGCTGGCTGGCCGCTAGGATCGCTAGAGTCGTGCTTGTCTATCGGCGTATCGTGACTGTATGCTAATTGACTGCGATTTTAAGGCGAACATAAAATAATTACATTCGTTTCTGATGTTTGAGGATGAATTGTGTAGTCTGGTTACTAATTGTGTTTGAATTATGCTCATAAAGTGCTATTTTTAAATAGACCAACTGCTTAACATGAAATCCAGACTATGTAGTATTGAAATGATTTTCAGTTAACTGATAGTCGGTTCTCATATAGTCACAATCCAACGTAATAATAATAAAAACGTTTTTTGTTGATAATAAAGATGTTTTAAAATTAAAAAACAAATATTTATTTAATGTATATCACAAGTGCAGTTGGGTTATTAAGAACAAGTAGAAAGTTTAGTGATTGCTTTGTTACGTTATCCACATCGGACACTTAAAACTCATGAGATATTTCCTATTTCTTTAATTGGTCGGTAGTTGGTTAAAGCCTATCTTCATAATGTAAAAGTTATCATTTCTATCCCAATCAGGTTCACAACAAATTGTTGAGTGGTCAGCTGATAACCACCGGCTGTTCATTTGTCATTGGGCTTTTATTAAGGTCACTTTCTAAGGAATGGTCGGTCTTATTTTGTAACAGTGACTACATTCGCTACTCTTCACTCATCACACTTTTGAAGATCGGCGTCTTAAAAATAAATAAATAAATCATTGAAAACTAACAATTTGTCAACGCAAAATCTTTACTGAATGCAGATTACAAAAGGTATTAAAATTAATACAAAAATGTTTAAATCATATATTAAACAAAATATTGATTTTCCATAGAGCAAATGACCAGCAGCATGAAAATATGTAGAGTGGTATAGACCCACCCGCCCACCAATACACAGTACAATGTACAGTGCTATTGGCCACCCACCCACCAATACACGTACAGTGGTATAGACCCACCCGCCCACCAATACACAGTACAATGTACAGTGCTATTGACCTACCCACCCACCAATATACGTACAGTGGTATAGACCCACCAATACACAGTACAATGTACAGTGCTATTGGCCACCCACCCACCAATACACGTACAGTGGTATTGACCTACCCACCCACCAATATACGTACAGTGGTATAGACCCACCCGCCCACCAATACACAGTACAATGTACAGTGCTATTGGCCACCCACCCACCAATACACGTACAGTGGTATTGACCCACCCACCCACCAATACACGTACAGTGGTATAGACCCACCCGCCCACCAATACACAGTACAATGTACAGTGCTATTGGCCACCCACCCACCAATACACGTACAGTGGTATTGACCTACCCACCCACCAATATACGTACAGTGGATCAATACAAATGTATGTGTAGGGGTAGGTGGGTGGATCAATACCACTGTACGTGTACGGGTGGGTGGGTGGGGGCAATACCACTTTATGTTAACGAGTGGGTGGGTTGTTCAATACTACTGTACGTGTAGGGGTAGGTGGGTGGATTAATACCACTGTACGTGTACGGGTGGGTGGGTCAATACCACTGCATGTGTACGGGTGGATGGGTGGATCAATACCACTGTACATGTACGGGTGGGTGGGTCAATATCACTGTACGTGTACGGATGGGTGGGTGGGTCAATACACTGTACGTGTAGGGGTAGGTGGGTGGAAGAAGAACTGTGCCATCTACTAAGTAACTTAATTAACAAATCCTTGACTTAAGGAGTCTTCCCTTCCAAAATGAAAACATCAAAAGTCTACCCTTTACATAAAAAAGGTAACAAGCATGAACTACAAAATTTCAGGCCTATATCCCTTGTGTCAAAGGGGCAGTGTTATTTTGACTTTTTGAAAGTTTGTTATTAACTCAGTTGAACTCCCGATGACTTATACAGGGTATTGTTGGCCTACAGTAAAATAATAAGTAATTAAATAACATAGTTACAAACTTTTGCGATTTTATAATTATCAGCATAGTCATACTGTACTTAAATGATTAATAGAACAGCATTCTTCCTCATTGTCGTTATATTAATTGTCTCGCCAAAATGGCCTTGTCTAGTGGTAAATATTGTCATATTTTAATTGTTATGTTTTTAAAATAAATTATATGTCTTATACAATGCATATTCTGGTAAATAAATTTACTGTCAATACACATTTTCTAGTCAGTATTTTCCTTCCGATTTAAAATTGCAACAATTCCTGGTGAAATATTTCTATATGAGGGTATTCATAATACATATTTTAGATATCGAAAAAAATCAAAAGCATTTAATTTAGAACTCTTCTTTAGTATTAAATACAAGTACACTCGTATAATCTTATCATCAGTGCTGTATGACATTTCGAGTTTAACACTTTACTCTTAAGAGTTGCGTTCATCACCAGTCAAGAGTTTCCTCACTTTTCCACTTAATCTTGGAGGAAGAACAGATAATAATAGTAACAGCCCGTCCTATATGCGATTAAAAGATCGAAAATGAAAATATTTTATCTAGGATCCACTTTCTTGCGTTAAAAAGCAGCAAATCTTAGGCCCTTTATATTTTTATTACTTTTAAATTTTCTTTACTGTTGTGTTTAAGGTCCTACACGTCAGCAAGGTGCCATTTGTACAGATAAACTAATTATACACAGATGTATCGTGTCTTTCCAGACAATGTCACTTTATTTTTTATAGTTTGTGGATTGAACACTGCAGCGCGTCGAGCGTTTGTGGACTGAGCGTGGTTGTCAGACCTCACCTATCCACAGTCCAGTCCAACACTAGTGTACCCTACGGATTGCGCTCTCGTCTCTTCCCGTTCACTATTGCAAGAACACGGGCCTGCAGGTAGATTATTGTTCCGAGTAAACATTTTGAAATAGTTTTTCCTGTACCATATACGATCTGTGTAAAGTCAGTAATATTTGGTTATGTGGCACGTGCTAACAAGGGCTATTATTTCCTTCCCCCTGGGGTAAAGGCAACCCTAGAACGGACTATCGGGTGGTTTTAGAGATCTAAAGGTCCAACTCATTAAGCGCCTCCTTATCTTTTGCAGATGCGATGAAATGATATTCCTTGTATGAAGAACAAACCATACAAACTTACAGTGGGAGGAAAATCATTAAACAATAAAGTTCATCGAACTTGCGTATTTTTAGAAATTCGTCAAGAAATGAGTGATTGTGAATGGGGAATTAGACTTTTATTAAGGCCAACTTTTCCCAAGAAATGGTCGTTAATTAATAGTCCGACCACACTCGACTAGAGTGTTTTGGATGACGTGGATACATTGAAGTGCGAATTGTAACAGTGCTAACTGTAGACTTCCTGTGGACACTCGCGGAGTGATGAATCATTAACCGCGAACAATAAAGTGAGGCGGCAAGGTTGAACCGTGCGTCAATGTGCGACATCGCAGTGATTTGGAACTGTTTTAACCACATAAAACAAAAATATTGAAGAAGGAAATTACAAAAGCAAAATATCAATTTGAGGAAAGTTTAAGTACGGTTATACAAAATTTATTGAAAGCAAAATAAAATATCCTAAAAAATACGTCGAAAATTCTTTCCTTCATAATTTGGCTTCCAGTTAAAATTAATGTTTTTACTGGGGTCTACAGTTGACAATATTAGATAAGTGGTTAGGGTAGGCCGGGAGCGAGGGCTGTCAGGAGGGGGTAGAAATGGGAGGGGGACTAGTAGAATATTAACTACTATTCTATCTAAAAACATTCAGCAGTGATACTCTGCACTGACACGATACACTGCTGTGTTTTTTTTTTTTTATTATTTGACTTGTAAATCCGCTAAGCAAGGTTGTTAATTCATTTTATTGCATTTTGACCTGATTTTTTTTAGTTTTTATTGTTGTTAGGTAAGAGAGGACTTAGTAGTCCTACCTTCACCAATTGTTCACTTTTTCAATAAAGTTGTTTTTCATTTTATTTGTTTAACTTCATTTAAAATATGAATTGTGCAGTGAGGATATATGCGCGAAGTGATCTTTTAGTGTTGCATTTGTTAATTTGCTCTGTTATTTCGTACTGTATATAAGATAGATATATTTGTCTGATTTGACAGTAATATAATTTATTATACAGCTTAAACTATTTATGATGGTTTTAAACAAACTGTAGGTGGTTGGGACGACATTGTCTATCCAGGTTTTGAAGAGCAAATATTGTAACCCTTCAACGTGTCATTTGTTCAATGCTCTGCATTTGATGTACCTTTTTTAAGTCCTGTTTTTTTATTTTATTATTATATTTTTTGTGTGCAGTTATGTACATGCATTTTAATTTACGTGACTTACTATACAATATAAAAATAAAAAAACAGTAAATTAAAAATAAATAGTAAAAACGTGTCTTCCTCCTCATCTTATCTAGATTCCTCAAGCTGGATTCGAACTGACGAACCTCAGCGCTGTACCCGGCCACAGTACATTCAACACCGACGGCGACTCGGTATTATTGCGTTTATAGACCATGGCGTACTGAATACGCCAAAATACGCCGAAAGGTTGATCACATTTCCATGGAAATCCATTGTTACGAAAGATAAAGTTTAGTGTAATGTGTCGTAAAGAAGTTTTATTACAATTAACAACCCTTTTTATTATTATTGATCCTTCCATTTAACTTACCTTATAATTAAATTGACACAGTGCCAAATTGGTGTGCTGAAAAAAAAAGAGATCAAGCAAATACGGTATTTCTTAGAACTACTAAATGTGTTGCTCATTAAATTATTTCAGCTCATTAAAGAAGTGGTAGCCTTAGATATTAAGGTACAGTAAATATTTAGTCAAGGATAAAGTTGTAGTCTCGATTTAGCCATTTGACAGTAATAATAATTTGACATTTTTGATAATGTATATTGTAGATATCTATATTTATTAAATGTAAATCTTGTTAACATATCTTATAGACAAGTTATATAGAAATAATGTATAGCTTGCAATGTCTTATTTATTTATTCTTAAGAGATTGCCGAATATGGATTTCGAATGAGTGTGATGAGTGTAAATAAGCGAACGTAGTCTTTGTTACAATTAAAGCCGACTATTTATTATAAAGTTCAATTAATTAGTAGCCAAATTACAAATGATCAGATGGTACTGATCCCTTTCAACATTTTTTTACTCATATTTGAATTGATTTAAGAACCCTTAGCTCACGAAGTTGGGTTTTAACTATCAACACCACTCAAACCGACTATGCAGCATAACTAACAACACCACCCAAACCGACTATGCAGCATAACTAACAACACCACCCAAACCGACTATGCAGCATAACTAACAACACCACCCAAACCGACTATGCAGCATAACTAACAACACCACCCAAACTGACTATGCAGCATAACTAACAACACCACCCAAACCGACTATGCAGCATAACTAACAACACCATCCAAACCGACTATGCAGCATAACTAACAACACCATCCAAACCGACTATGCAGCATAACTAACAACACCACCCAAACCGACTATGCAGCATAACTAACAACACCATCCAAACCGACTATGCAGCATAACTAACAACACCATCCAAACCGACTATGCAGCATAACTAACAACACCATCCAAACCGACTATGCAGCATAACTAACAACACCATCCAAACCGACTATGCAGCATAACTAACAACACCATCCAAACCGACTATGCAGCATAACCAACAACACCACCCAAACCGACTATGCAGCATAACTAACAACACCACCCAAACCGACTATGCAGCATAACTAACAACACCATCCAAACCGACTATGCAGCATAACTAACAACACCATCCAAACCGACTATGCAGCATAACTAACAACACCATCCAAACCGACTATGCAGCATAACTAACAACACCATCCAAACCGACTATGCAGCATAACTATCAACACCACTCAAACCGACTATGCAGCATAACTAACAACACCACCCAAACCGACTATGCAGCATAACTAACAACTCCACCCAAACTGACTATGCAGCATAACTAACAACACCATCCAAACCGACTATGCAGCATAACTAACAACACCATCCAAACCGACTATGCAGCATAACTAACAACACCATCCAAACCGACTATGCAGCATAACTAACAACACCATCCAAACCGACTATGCAGCATAACTAACAACACCATCCAAACCGACTATGCAGCATAACCAACAACACCACCCAAACCGACTATGCAGCATAACTAACAACACCACCCAAACCGACTATGCAGCATAACTAACAACACCATCCAAACCGACTATGCAGCATAACTAACAACACCATCCAAACCGACTATGCAGCATAACTAACAACACCATCCAAACCGACTATGCAGCATAACTAACAACACCATCCAAACCGACTATGCAGCATAACTAACAACACCATCCAAACCGACTATGCAGCATAACTAACAACACCATCCAAACCGACTATGCAGCATAACCAACAACACCACCCAAACCGACTATGCAGCATAACTAACAACTCCACCCAAACCGACTATGCAGCATAACTAACAACACCACCCAAACCGATTATGCAGCATAACTAACAACACCACCCAAACTGACTATGCAGCATAACTAACAACACCATCCAAACCGACTATGCAGCATAACTAACAACACCATCCAAACCGACTATGCAACATAACTAATAACACCACCCAAACTGACTATGCAGCATAACTAACAACACCACCCAAACTGACTATGCAGCATAACTAACAACACCACCCAAACCGACTATGCAGCATAACTAACAACACCACCCAAACCGACTATGCAGCATAACTAACAACACCACCCAAACCGACTATGCAGCATAACTAACAACACCACCCAAACCGACTATGCAGCATAACTAACAACACCACCCAAACCGACTATGCAGCATAACTAACAACACCACCCAAACCGACTATGCAGCATAACTAACAACACCACTCAAACTGACTATGCAGCATAACTAACAACACCACCCAAACCGACTATGCAGCATAACTTTTATTATTCTTGAACGAAAATTTATTTGTTTCAAAATAAGTACAGATCTTACTCAAAGTATTTATGAAATATAGCTATAATTAAATATTTAAAGTAGTAGAAAACACTTTAAACTTGATAATATGTTAAAAAGGTCTTTTCTATTAATATGTGTCACCGATCTTAGAAAATGTTGTATTGGGTAGAAGTCTTCTTACAGGAGGGGAACCGGCGAGAATAACTTGCATCGCTTGTTTGAATAATCGACATATCGATGGTTCGAATAGGTCTTTTTCATGGTCATGTTAGATAGGTTGAGTTGCTAAGTTATATTAAGTAAGTTAAGTTAGTTTTGGTTATTATAGGTATGTTAAACGTGTCCTTAAAAAAGAAAAATTTGCTGTATTTTATTTGTGCAGATAATTTACCAAGGCTGCTGGCGTATAACCGGAAAGATCATAACGAAGTTGTGAAGCAATAGATACAAAAGGTATGCACGCGCAGTTTTGCGGGCTAAGAGGAGAGGCGCCAAGCTCGATGGAGACAGAAATAATCTCAAGTGCGAATGAATATTTCAGGTCAAACCCAGCCTTCGGCGCGTATTGACTGTGGAACAAAACGAACTACAGGAGGCAGTGCGATCACCTTTGCTGTAGAGATGCAATCACCTTACTCAAGAATATTAGTAGCATTAAATAACTTGGCATTTCATTAACATATTTTTAAAAACCACTTATCTATCATCTTTAAGAATATGTCGTTATTTGCATATCAATACCATATCAATGCCAATGTACGTGTATGAGTGTACGGATGGGTCAATGCCAAGGTACGTGTATGGGTGGGCGGGTTTGCTTATATAAAAACGTATTTCCTTTTTTTCTTTCAAGAAACTACCAGTTTGAATCTTCGGGAATTTTAATTTGTTGGTTAAAGCTAACGATAATTACTATTTACTGGAATAAATATTATCTAACAATATTAATTTCTAAGCGGAAGTTAATAATTATCTTGAATACACTGCTACACAGTAATAAAATTCACATAAATAATTATTACGAATAACAACACAATGCGTAAGCCATGCGTAGGCCATGCGTAAGCCATGCGTAAGCCATGCGTAAGCCATGCGAAGGCCATGCGTAAGCCATGCGTAGGCCATGTGTGAACCGTAAAAATAATGGCCTATATGTAAACCGCTATCTGCTGATACTACAGAAAAATGTAGACAGGCAGAGCGTTATGTCAGCGGCTAAAAACGAAAAAATATCAGCTGATGGACACCGTCCGTAAACAATTTCAATTGTATATGGGCTTTCGATCTGACGAAAAGTATACTTAATATACATTTGACAATACTGTATTACCCTTCGTTATAAACACTTACTATAGATATTCCATCCAACAAGAATATTTTGCCTGTAATTTGGTTAGTTAGTGAAGCCCGCAACAACAGCTGGTTGCATTACATTTACATGGAACTACACTAGCGCTCCACAATGGACCAGAAAAACAGCTGACATTTCGTGACTTAAAATTTAACATTGGATGGGAAATCTATTTGTGTATTAAATCAATGGTATTACTTAGGGCAACAAATAGATATTTCGTGTAATAGGAATATTTGTGCGAGTAATTTTATTAGTCAGTCAGATATGCCACAACTGCTTCAAACTTCATTACATTGCGTTATTGGACTTAACCAGTGCTCCACTACTGGGTCTCAAACAAAAATGTAACTGAGTTAGAAATACATCTGTGAGTAAAATTATAAAATCAATGGTCTTACATAGTTGAGTACCTAAGGTTTAAGTTGTAACGATTATTTCAAAAACGTTCCACTAGAATACAATTTTTATAAATATTTCCAAATAGACATGGTTATACTTCCTATATAGATTATGAACTATTATCATTTAATGGTAATAAGGATTCTTACTAGAGTTCTTATGAGCTAGTCACCATCTTGCATAATTGATACTTCTTCATGAACTAATGCTCTACATATTATCAGTTGAGATCAAACTCGGTTTTAATATGTAATTTGAATTTGATCCATTTCTTTATGTAACAATAACTCACTGCTTGTTTTGGTGTTGTTTTCTGAAGATAGGAAAATAAACGTTTGTGACATCAAGACCACAAGGAACTGAAGAGAACCACAAGTAAATGAGTACAAAATATTTCTGTATTTCTTTATTGCAAGAATAAACTTTCTCTTTCAGAAAATTCTTCAGTGGAACTAAATGAAAAAGATGTCAGTGTCTAAAAAAGTTATATGTCAAAGAGAATGTTCATCTGTTGATAAACGGTTTGTTTTGGACTTCAATACTGAAAGTTAAACTACGCTCAACAGCCAGTTAAATATCAAGTTTGTCAGAGCTTCTCGCGGGTCGCAAACAGAACATGATCGGGGTTTAGATTCAGTTACACGTTCTTGGTGCCAAGTTCTGGTTGGCAAAGAAACCGGTTAGGCCACTTCAATTTATCTTCTCTTACGCAGAAAAAGCCCATTTCAGTTGAGCAGAATCGTCCTGCGACATCGTTTTAGTACTCGCATGAACTTTATACGATGATTCGCGTTTTCCTTAAGTGAATTATGCCAAGTGTTGTTAGAGGAAAAGAAACACGCCAATCACTATACTGGAATTTGTGAGACAAATAAAACAACGATTTCTTTGCATACTGAAGATCCCTTCTACAAATTATTGCTCCTCAAGCTTGCTGATCAAAAATGTTACGATTTTAAAACATTTCCAGGTAGTTTTAATTTTTGTTTTTATTTCATCATTTTCAATGTAGAGCCACAGTTTAAAAGAGCTGCAAACGAAATTTCTGGTCTCTGAGGTAGTAAAATTAATAGTGACGTCCAATTTAGTCACATCAAAGTCGTTGGTCCCTAAACTATTTTTGGACGAACAACCCACTCTAATAGTGAAAGTTCCTGTGAACGTAGTAGAGTGCTTCGCTTCGTTTGGATCGTGGTTGCCACAGCTTCAGCTACGCCGATCTACCGGTTTGAGGACGGAAAGTTACCGAACTACTACGTTTTGCAGTTAACAGACAAGAATCATTGGCCTTACTTCGAGGACTCATTAATAAGGCCAGTCCTCAGGTTGTTAGACCTATTCAAGGTACTATTACTCTGCACGACACGATATTTTCATGTGTGGTAGTAGTATCAGATACTGAGTGACGTAGGAGAGTTGTTTAATAGTTACAGCGACTTGTAAAACATTTTGACCGTTTGGTCTCCTCTACTTGGTTCTTGGAACCGAATACCGGCAGAGAAGTGTGATTGCACTATAAACTTCAATCTAAGCATTATCTCAATCCGCTGTAGTACGAGAGTCATTGTCCGTTTGGCAGGATAGACTACTACCGAGTATCTCTCATTTCAGAGAGACGTTGTTTTCTCTGAAGAGACGAAACTACGTGAAACAACATTTCACGGTCTGTCAATTTTGTTTCGGTCTCTTTATAGCAAACAAAGTTTCTCTGAAGTGAGAGATAGGCAGTAGCTTCTTCGTACTAAATGTGCACTGGCTGCCACTCGAACAGAGTTACTACTCAGATTTGAACTTTACATTCTTACATATGAGACGCCGACACAACGTTGTTGGTATTTTAAGGCAAATATGAATGGTTATATGAGTGTTGAGTGTGGATAAGTGTAGCCTGGTTACTAACTGAGTTCAACTGTTCCTCAGAAAGGGCAATTTATTAATAGCCCAACAGCCAGGCAACTAAGGGACCTACAGCTTTATGTGGAATCCGACCCACGTAGTGCTGGTCTGATTTTCAGCTAATTTACAAGCCTAATACTCAGTTATCTCCCCCACACAACATCCGCACAATGATTACCACCCAACATGGACACCCCAGACTTCTCTAGTAGTGTCCACGCCAATAGCAACCATTAAGCGAACGCCATGTCGGTATTAAGAAGACCGAGAATCCAACCTATCGCCTACATTCTCCCAAACAATTTGTCCCCATGTACCTGGGTTACAGCACTGCGCCACCAGTGCCGACAGTAATCACACTTCTTTTATGATATTCAGTTCCGTCTATAAGTAGGTAAAGAGGCCAAACTAAACTCTGAACTTTATCCTGCCACTAAAGTTACAACCGAGAAGGGATCTTTTCCATTGAACACTACCACTACTTTTTTGTTTCCGTTCATTCACTAACGCTTTAAAAATATTCTATTGCTCTAAAAACTGGTTCCCAATAATTTTTACGTCTACTGCGGTATTCCTTATCCGCTAGTAATCCGATATCGATGGCCTACCTTATCGCATTCCAAGAACTTACACACGGAAAGCGCACTCGGCGGTAAGTCAATCATTGGATTTACCAGCTTGTGATCAACTTTAGTAGCCACCTAACCGTAATTGCGATAAAAAAAATCAGTAGTAGTAAAGTAATGGAAAAAGTAGTGGTAGTGATAGTGATGGTGAAGTAGTGGAAAGAGATGTACCCACTCCTAACACTGTATAAAATTAAACATTTTTATGAATGATATGATTTTGAAGCACCCATTTATGGATCGTCTAAATTAAGACGAGAAACAAATCTCCTGAAATCACCTCAAATAACATGTAAACGTGATAATACATAGAACTACGTAGCTTTAAAAAGAACGAATATAAATTTGTGAAAGCTGCATACAACCAGATAAAACTGACGAAGGCTCCGACTAAAATGCGTGTTTTAAATGTAACCACGCAAACCTTAAAATGAATAAAATTTAAGGAACCTTAGTGTCATATCTTGTAGTAATTAAATAATTTATAAAGAATTAACTTAGTAACTTTATTTCAGTAACATACATCATAATAACACAGTAATACAATGTTTGTGTTACCTAGCAACACATAATCAAAACAACTTATAGAAAACATATGTTAATTAATATCTATCATTTCTCCCCCTTGAATTTTGAACTCAACAGTTGGTTGACATGTCTCCGCCAAATCTCACCACTATCCAATTTTACTAAATATAAGGATGTTCCTTCTTTTCCAATGATTACACCAAATTTCCACTTAGGGTTTCCTCTGGTATAGCATCTAGCTTGAACCCTCTCTCCCTCCTTAAATACTCTTCGTAATGGTGGGCAAGAATTGACTTCATCTTTACGTCTTACTGGTATCATTAAATCAATTTGTGTCCTTATGTTTCGTCCAAACATTAAACTGTAAGCACTTGTTCCAGTTGAATTGGGAACTTTCCTCAGTTGCATAACCAGCCGTTGAATCTTCGTATCCATGTCTCCTTGTTCATCCATCATTGCAAAGAGCGATTTTTTAA
Source organism: Stictocephala bisonia (assembly GCA_035578905.1). Classification (NCBI taxonomy): domain Eukaryota; kingdom Metazoa; phylum Arthropoda; class Insecta; order Hemiptera; family Membracidae; genus Stictocephala; species Stictocephala bisonia. Next base: position 248,364 of record JAQJVL010000724.1, read on the forward strand.
TGGTCTGCACAAATCTTTCTGCTTGCCCGTTAGAGTGTGGTTGAAACGGAGCACATGTTTTGTGAACTATTCCATGCATCTTTAAAAAATGTTGAAACACGTGGGAAGAAAATTGTGATCCATTATCTGAAAATATTATTGTAGGAAGACCAAAAGTTGAAAATAGGTTTTGGAGTTTCTTAATGCACCACTCTGATGTAGTGGATTTAGTTTGGGTCACATCTACCCATTTTGAAAATGAATCGACAACTATAAAGTAGTAGTTGTTTCTAAAGCAAGGTCCGGCAAAATCAATGTGGATCCTTTCCCAGGGAGTTTCAGGTTGCTTCCATGGATGAACATCTGTTTTTGGAGGATTATTTTGTTTCAAACAACATTGTTTACATGAGCCTACCAAGTTCTCAATATCCTTGTTTATGTTCTTCCAGTAGCAATAAGACCTTGCTAACGCTTTCATTTTCAATTTTGTTTTTCAAAGCATAGGGTACTTGTCTAGGTTTTATGTATATTGGATGTGATCCTTCTTGAAGGATGAATTGTGCTTTGTACTCAGGGATGGAACCAATATCATTTTCAAAAACATTTTTGAACTGTTCTAGAAGTTTATTAAGTTCCGATCCTTGTGTTTCCACAACAGTCCTGATCTCCGCCCAGTCCAGTTTTACTTCCCTCATCCACTCTCTGCCAAAGATAGGATTCGCCATTGTCATATCTTGTAGTAATTAAATAATTTATAAAGAATTAACTTAGTAACTTTATTTCAGTAACATACATCATAATAACACAGTAATACAATGTTTGTGTTACCTAGCAACACATAATCAAAACAACTTATAGAAAACATATGTTAATTAATATCTATCACTTAGTTCCTAAAATCTTATGTTAAGTAATAAACAAAATAAACCAAAATCAATAAAACCCATCAAACTAATTTAGTCTGAGTTAAAATCGAAATATGTGCTTCAGATAAACTGTAAAAATATGATACACTTAATGAATAAATACGTCATTGAAACTGTACTGATGAAGTTATGATAGTGTGTAAGTTACCATGTTATCTATTTACAGTGAAAATATTAATTACTTCCGGACCATTACAGAATGCCGACTCACTCAACTGGGTTTACTGTTGCACTGAGTGAACAATAGTAAGCAGTTATTACCAATCACAGATTAAAGGGTGTGGAAAATAACATTAACTTGACTCACGATAATATCGTTTCAATTGGCGATATGTTTATCTCGATTTGAGTAGTGTATTCTTATTGCTATATCTATGGGTACATGCAGTATATAGTGAGATTGCTAGAATATACAAGATATTTAATTTAAAATGATCGTATATTTATATCTGGCGTAATCAAATAACACATAGAAGTTATTCAGGTCTTGCACAGCCATCTTGGAATATCAGACCTTGGAACATCAATACCACCGTACGTGTATGGGTGGGAGGGTAGGTCAATACCACTGTACGTGTAAGGATATGTGGGTGGGTCAATACCACTGTGCGTGTATGGGTGGTTGGGTGGGTCAATACCACTGTACGTGTATGTGTGGTTGGGTGGGTCAATACCACTGTACGTGTATGGGTGGGTGGTTGGGTCAATACCACTGTACGTGTATGGGTGGGTGGGTGGGTCAATACCACTGTACGTGTATGGGTGGGCGGTTGGGTCAATACCACTGTACGTGTATGGGTGGGTGGGTGGGTCAATACCACTGTGCGTGTATGGATGGTTGGGTGGGTCAATACCACTGTACGTGTATGGGTGGGCGGGTTGGTTAAGCTTAAGTGGTCATACAATTTTTCATTAGTACGTGTTTATTTTACTTAAAACAATGATCAGCTGTTTATACCAAACAGCTGGCAAAACTGAAGATTACGTCACAAGGGAGGGGTAGTATTGAGTGGTTAGTGTGTTTGCCAATTAAGAAAATTCATTTTAGATTAGTATTCAAACTAATCTAATCATGCTGGGACAAAATACGATGAACATTGTTTTTATAGAAAGACATTTTAAACAATGTTAAGCTAGTAGCACTTAACATTACCTAACGAAACGAAACCTAACCTAAAATAACCAACTTTAGAAAGAAGTTTTTATAATTACTTGGTGTTATCATAGTTAGGGGATTAATAACATAAATAAAGTTAGGAGATGGAAAGTTTAAAATTATCCTTATACTAGGCAACCCATACCCTGCCCCCCTCAATTGCGTGATTTTACTTACGGTCTTGTTACTTTGGGCGCAAAGTGTTCTATTGACAAAAAAAACAAAAAAATTGCTGCTGAAGAAAACATTGAATTATAAAATTACAAACATAGGAAAGCCTAAGTTGTAATTTTCATAGAAATATTTTGACATACCGTAGTGTATAAATTTGGTATGTTTATTAATACATTTTTTTATTTCGAGACAACATTTGTTTGTAGATATCCAACAAATTGTTTACTATTTTACACGTGTACATTTCTCGAATAAAATCTAAATTCTACATTGTTGAACGAATGATTTTCATAAGAAGATTCTCAGAATATAATAGTAATAGTAAATGTTGACTATAATATTTTTAATGTGTGTCTTGTTTAAAATAAAAACAACAAAGTATCGCTTTAAAAAATTATTAAAAGTTTTTACTATAACTTTTAAAAAAATTATATTTTGCAAATTTATGAATATCGAATAAGAAATGCTCGGAATTTAGGATATAAATTCAAATTTTAGTACTTGTGCGCTTCTAACTCTTGTATTATTTGTTCGCTTTATTTACTTTCTCTGACAGTATTAACCCATACAAAAATGCAAATTACCCAAGACCAACTCCGCAGTGGATTCTATATTCGGCTAATCAGAAGCCAATCAGTGTCACTGTAATTGGCGAGGATTTCATTGCCAATCACGCAGAATAATTGCAAGTCTAGACTAATTAAGATCGGATATCCCGGCCGATTCCTCAGTATGATTACGTTAAGCTAGGCGAGCCAGATCTGGACGAAGATTACAGGGGAGACGCCTGGAGTACATGCGTCGCAATCAGCTGGAGGTAAACAACCTGACGACTTTCTTTCATCACCCGTAGTCGGAAAATATGAAAAGAACCACAGTTGATTACACAGCATACCAACAAAAACTATTTAATAAATCACCAGTTTGATTCCCAATAAAAAACGACCCAAGTTATTAGCTCCCATTATGCTGATTTTTACTTTGGGTGGATTTAAACTTGGAGGGACTAGACGATATACTGGACTACAGATGAGGGTGGGCAGGCTGGACAGATGATATTGAAGGGGCTGGAGTGAACAGAAACTGGAGACTTTTGGGCTGCTTTCAAGCCAGCACATGTTCATTTTCCATACGGTTAGTTACAGCAACCATTTACTAATTAAAAAAATAAATAAATAAATAAAAAGGTGTAATGTATATTTGGAACAAGATTCAAAAGTCGTGTATATATTTTGTAATAATGCGCTCAGCATAAAACCAGCTGTCCCTAACTGTAAGGCTGGTTTTATGCGATTGACGTTGCACCACTGCCGCGCCGCGTTCATAGTCTGTTGAGTCAACTACGAACATTTATACACGAACGCGCTATAGATTGTGCTACTGGAAGGACGCGCGACTTCTAGACTGTGTTGTAGGAGGAGGTCCGCACTCGCTACATTGAACATACATTACGACACATTGAATACAACGGGTGCATTTATTTAGTGCGTTAAGTAGGCAGGTGTCCACTCTTTTCTCTGGGGGGGGGGGGGTAATTTATTTAGCAGTTTCACTGTCTAGTGAACTGGTATGTATATATACCTTTTGCGCCTACGTAAAAGTAGTTCAGTACACAAACTGAGGAAGAAGAGTGCATGGGTAAAAAGTAACGGGTAGACACTTGCCAGAGTATAAGGGAAGAGGGTAGACGACATGAGGGGAATCTGTTGTGGGAGTGGTTATATTCAGGATTTAAAGAAAACACTAGGGGAAACCCCTGCACGCTTCGCGTGCCAGCCCATTAACTCGCGCTCGTGACACATCGGCCTTCAGTCTCGTCCAGTGACTTTTGACTACAAATAGTTGTAGGTAAATTGTATTAACTAAAATCATATAAATTTATTTTCTGTACAGTAGCTCAATCACTGCACTTGACCTGCAACCTATTTGTAGTAGTCTATACTATAAACAAACAATGTTATTTCTTAGCACATTTCAAATGTTTTCACTCATTTTACTTAACAGCTATAATTACAGACAAGCAGACATCTATTGGCCTTTTTACTTTCTCCCATATGCGTTAGAACAGAGAAAGTATAGTAGTCGTCCAAAAAAAATGTTTACAAGTTGGTCTAAAAAACAATTTAAGGATATCCTGAATCCTAAACAGGGTTTTTTTTCTTTTTTAATGTTGGCTGTCTGTCCGTATGTGTGTCTGCCTGTGTGTATGTGCACTTCGCTGGAGACCAAACGCATAGACCAATTTCTATGAAATTTGGTATGAAGGTGCATTTAGCCAATATCTCCAGAGCATTTTTTTAACTTTTTGAAATTTTAGTTTTTTTTTTTTATTTTATGGGTAAAAGCACAAAATTTGAATTTCTCAAAAACGGCTATAACAGTTTTGATTTAGTTTTCAGGAAAGATGTAAATTACAATTCCAAATAATTTAGTTAAAACTGCATGTCTCCAGTTTGACTAGTTTTTGAGATATTGCAAAAAAAACATATTTGTGACTCAAACTGGTAATTTTCAAAGTTTTGATTTTTTTAGTGTTTAATAAAGGGGGAGAGTTTGTGCCAATTCTTTGGAACCATTTATTTTAAAGATCAAACAAAACTTTCACTGAATCAATCAAACTTACTCTCTCAAAAAAGAACTATAACCCTCTCGATATTACAAACATAACTGTTTAAATTCCAACAGCTGTCAAAGTTCATAAACATCATTGTTAAATTTGTACAAATGTTACTTTTCGATTAATTTAAATCTCTCCTCGTGTTATTTTTATGACCTAAAAACGTAATTTGAGGTTTTCCCTTACCCTTCAATTAGAAAATATTGAAAAATGTAGATCTTATTGCACAACTACGAATGGGGGGAAATTTATTGACACCTAAAACGTCAAAATTGGTCAATATATAAGAGAGGAGTTACACTAGAAAAAAACAGTTTCACGTATTATGTATAAGGATATGAACAAGTTAGTCAATTTTACGTATATTTATTCATATAATGCAGGAAAATCCCCAACACATGCTATTAATTGACCTTGAGATATTAATTTTACTTTTTATGGTCGTAGGAAAGATGAGCCCAAGTGGAAAAAGAAATAAGCAATAAATATTGTCAGTGTTTATTGCTCTTTAGTCCAGTGCTTGAGGGGAAAATAGTGTAGGGCTATGAAATCGGAATTATTCTGGATGACAGATTCATAAAAATGAGGAATTAAGCTTGTCTTGCCCTCTAAATAAAAAAATTAATTGTTGAAATGTGATTTTTGTTCTGAGGGAAAAACACACCTAGAAAAACTAATTAAAAACTTTAGATTCTCATATATTGGTACCATCAAATAATATCCATTTTTCAAAATAATATTTATAGTGTTTATAACGCTTAAATCCATAGAATCCGTCCCTAATGATAAACAATTATTTCTGTAATAATTTAACTGTTTTAATTGTTAAATGAACATTTTGTTAAAAATTGTAATCTTTATAAACATTTACTTACATGTTGTGATACTTTGCATTTTATCGACCCTAAAAATTACCTGTTATATATCGAAATACATGAAAATTGTTTACAGCATTAAATGTTATTCTAAACATTCATAAACAATTAATTATTTTAACTAGAAATACCGTAATAGTGACGTTTTATTAACTATAAAGTATGAATAGATTACAATTTCGTGGTTAATTATATTTCAACTAGTAACCATATTTTAACCCTTATAAATAACGTCTCCTGACAAAATTAAAACAATTGCACTCTGAGGTAAAGTTTGAACGGACATTTTTTTAATTATTAGAATCCTTCTAATTAAATAAGATTTGGAGTTTAATTTAATCGTGTGATTGGGTTTTAACTGATAGCGCCTCTTTTTTGTAATCAATTTTAACACCCAAATACAATTTTGAGTGATATTCATTGTTATATAACTACAAGATACAACAATGAATTTTCGACAGTTCCTACGCTTTGAAAAGGTGCTTTGTAACGCACTTAAACGATGAATTTAAACAATTATTTCTAAGTCATTCGTAAATAAATAAAACAAAAACTAAAATCCAAAGTAAAGTATAGCGTTTTTCTAAAAATGTTACACGTGATCTTTTTTCAATATTTTTGAAAAAAAAAGTTTTTTAAATCAAATATTAAAACTTAAATCACATATTTTTTATTGTCATGCATATTGAAATGGTCAGTCGTGTACAGTGAATAGATAGTACCTTATTAATGTTATTTTATAATACATTAGTTGTTTACTCGTGATTTTATACGGAATAAACATGTAAACTGTGATTGAGTTATTTTTTAACTGACAGACAAGCATTCGTTTTTTTGGAACTTGTATATTTATGTAAATATAATTGGTGTTACAGCATGTTTTGTTTTATACTAAAGCAAGACACTGTTTTATTTTTATCACAACTTCCGAACATTTTTTCAACAATATTTATCAGTGTTCATTTAATATATCTTATTGCGAAATGTATAAAAAGAGTTTCAAAACATTTTCCCCAATGAAAGCTTACAGTTTTTAAGCTACTTAAAATTAAATATGTTGCGAATAAAATATTGCTTTCAAGAAGACACAATTCGTAAAATAATGCGTAAAAAATAATAATATTTTATATTCACTTCATAAGTTAGTATTTATGAATAACTTATAAAAACCTCTAAAAATCTCTTTGATGCATTTTTTTGATACATTTCTCATCCGAAAATACTTAATACTGTAATTTACTTTTCAACAATACTTCCTAGTATATTTGTTGGTTGTAATTGGTTGTTTCTCTTGTTTTTTATTTCACAATTCCCACCTTTGAGAAAGAGAAGCAATAAAAGTATACATTGACATTATATGATTTTTGTTTTTGAGCCATTTATTGTGATGTAAATTCAATAATATATGAGTATTGTGTGTACTGTATATTATAAACAAAACAACTAACTGATTTCCATTTTAATTAGAATACAATAGCATATATTGTTTATAAAAACAGCAAAATAACTATTTTATTATATTAAATAAAGCCACAGTAGTTTACATTTTAGTTTACATAACTAATTGATAAGGCTATGTAAACATTTATATCCTTCCACTCGGGTTTGATCTCCACGACTCAAACTAATTTTACCAAGCCGTTGACATGTATTAGTGACACGTTATAAATTAAAATTGATGTTAATTATAAACAGGATAACTTTTGCGTATACAATTTTCACATAATTATTCCTTCGATAGTATTTTAATAAAATATAATAAATAAATTAACTAACAAGATTTAGGTCCTTCTTTAAGGAAACATGGAAAATAACGTATAGCTTATTTAAGCATAGCTTTTAAATAATAAAATTGTAAAAGCTAGAAATAATGTGTAATCAAGAATACATTTCAAGTTTGTGTCATTAATACATTATGCTTATTTATTTTTGATACATTCTTAAGACACTGATCGTCAAGATATGGGCGAATATGGATTTTGAATTAGTGTGATGAGCGAATGTAGTCATTGTCATAAACTAAGGCCGACTATTCCTGAGAAAGTGTCATTAATTAATAGCCCAATGACAAATGAACAGCCGGTGGTTATCAGCTGATCCCTTTCAGCATTGTTACGACTCTGATTGGGATCGAACTGAGAATCTTTAGCTTGTGAAGATGGGCTTTAACTAACTTCCCTACCGACCAATTGTGACTGGGATTTTGATTTTGGAAAATTTGTTATTATTTTATATTAATAACGTTAGCAGATAAACATTTCTATAACTTTTTGTACCTACTTAAATAAGAAACACAACAATCTGGCTTAGATTAAAATGTGACCTGTCCCTACGCAATGCTATTTTATTTATTCCAGAAGCCGTGGACAGGTATGTTGGTTGGTTGGGACAACTGGAATTAATATAAATATTTACTAAAATTTAAATATCTACACCTTACGATATGTCTTAGCTTCATCCATGTTCACAATAATTCTCATCCTTTCCGTCATCTAAATAACGTGTTTTTTTTTAGTGGTCGCAGATCTACCTAAGCAACTTGGATCTTCCCATTATGCAGGCGTTAACAGCAAAAAGAGAAAATGTAAAACAACTGAAACTGTAGCTTTCATTCCTAAAGTTATAAATCTCTACAATTTTCCAGTATAAAATATTAACAGTGAATTTGCTAGACGTTAAATAAAATATTTAATTTATGCACTTTGGTGGTGTGTTTCATTTCGCGAAACCCCCCAAAATAATGGGCCTATAATAATGATTGTATTCTAATATTTGAGGTGTCATTTGATAGGTAAGAACTGATCTAATAGGTTATAAGGTGATTATTGTAAGAATTTCAGATTAACGTAAATATGTTTAAATATGTGAAACTTTAAATGTCAAACGACGGTTTTAAATTTAAAGACTCGTAATTTCAACTAGGTTGGATCTTTAATAGTAACTGCTCGCAATAACCCTTGAAGGAATTTGAAACAAATCCTCCCCTGACTGTACATATTACAACTAGTGCAAATAGACTGATAACTTATTCCTTTAAGATTTTTTAAAGATTGTAAAGCATTAAAAAACCAAATTACTTTGTGCAAGCCATTATTAACTCATTACATAATGTAGAGGGGTCGTATAAATAACTAGGAGACACCCAGCAGGCTTCGCGTGCTGATCTTGTCACTCGCTACGTTCGTGTCACCTCTTCGACCTAAGTAGTAATTCTCACTCGCTGCGCTCGTCACACTCTGGTCTTCGGCCACGGTTTCTGACTCAAGACTTGTACTACATAGGCATTTAAAGTAGCACAATAAATAATTTTGTCTGTTTTTCTTATCAGTTCTTTTCACTATATGTAATTTTGAAGTACTTACCAGTGTTAAAAATAGTTCTTTTAAGATGTTATACTTATTAGTAACGGAATGAAAAAAGTTGAGTAGTCAAACATTTTAGACAATACTTGAAGCCATTTATTTATTTTTTTTTTTTTTACACAACTTCTCCCTTTTTTACGATGAAATTTAACGATTGCCGTGTTAAAAGGTTGCTCCTATTCGTAGATGCGCATTAAAGTATTCAATGTCGTATATTTTGACCTGAAGGGCTTGGGAAGCCCTCAAAGTACGTTTTTTGGCCCATAAAAATAACTCGGAAAGAGATTTTAATTAGTTAGAAAGTAACACCTCTTCAAATGTAAGTAGTGGCGTTAATTACATTTTAACAGCTGTTGGGAATGTAATTAATGATGGTTGTGATACTGAGAAAGTTATAAATCTGTCTTAATGTTAAAGAGAGAGGTAACGTAAGTAGGGCTCTACCCCGCTAGCCTATAAGGTTTCAATGGTAATCTAAAGGAGATAATTTATTTATTTTATTAATAATGGTGGTTAAATATAAAATATTTTATAATTAAATATAAAATGTTGTATTAGGCTGAGCAACAATGAACAATGAATGTTGATATTTAGACAGTAAATAAGTTGTATATTGTTAATAAATGTACAAACTTTATTATGATTTTACTTCAAACAGTTTAATCACTAATATTTGAATCAAGTAAAGTCACAAGGCCGAAGGATCACGAGAGCGCAGCGAGTGATTGGGTTGGTACGCGCAGCGTGCAGGAGTATACTCTAGTCCATCCAAATGTTTTATTTAAATTAACCCAAAGTAGATGATAATTCAGATATTTATTCCTATAATATTTGGCAACACATTCCTAATTTCACTCGAACATTAAAGCATCGATAATTTTACCCGATCGACTATTTCAGCCTAGTTGGAAGCATTTGTACTAAGAGCGCTTTTAGAGTTAGTTCATTGTGTTAGTAAAAAGGAATAAAATTTAGTCAATGATCATTTAAAGGTTTTATTTGTAATTTCTACGTGCAACCCTAGAATTTACAGAGAGACAACCCTTTTTTACTTAGAGATTGAAAAAAGCTTATTACGACCTAGGTGAACTAGAGAGTTAACTTCAAGTTTTCCCGAAATGGTATTAACTAGATTGCCTGCATGAGTAAGTACATTAGTGCGTGCTGTATCACTGTGACGTAGGCCAACATTGCGAAGCACAAAGAAATAAAACGAGTGCCTTTATCGAAACAAAGAGTCGAACCACTTAATGATTTAATCATAACTCTATTTGAGCTATGTTTGAATTGGGGCCGCTATTTAGCGAATCAAAATTATTTTTAATAAAATGATAATGCATCAGTATTTATTAAATTAAATTTGTTGGTAGCTATGCACTTTCTTGTCACTTCTGAAAATACGATTTCTTGTGAAAAATTACCTCTTGAGGGGGTTGATTTCAAACGTGTAAAACTCGTTTTCTACGGAAAAATCGAAAATCTAGTTTTTTATCTGATAGTATAAAACCTAATTTTTTAAAACGTTATTTTCGAATTTTTTATTTTATATATTTTTGTGTTGACAAGAGTACCCTACATAATTAGTTTTTCAATAAAATTATTTTTTGGCCCGAAAATACACTTTATTTACCTAAGCAAACATAACCTAACCTATCATAGTTGTCTTATTACACAAGAACAATTTGTAATTTGCGTCAAATTCGGGTGCCTGGTATCGCGGGAATATATGTGAATTTGGCTAATAGTTGAGAGTTTATAATGATCACGAAATGGCCGCTAATCGTGATTCGCCGCGACAGCAACTTTTCCGTTATATCTCAAGAAATAATTGTCATAGACCAAAATAGTTTTAAAATTCGTATTCAGTGTAAAAAACACATCACATATTAAAGGATGATTAATATATTATTTAAATTACTAAAAGCTGTGTCATTGTTTTTTTTTTTTTTCTAATTTTTCGGTAATATCCATTATTTCCGACAAATAAAAAGCATACCGCATGAAAATATAGCCAATTCTTGAACCATTTCAGGCAGTTTTCGAATTATGTTAGGTGACAAGAAACTGTATAATTACTATTATCTTTTTACAAAAATTAAATAAAAATGTTCTATAATTACAAAAATAAGTCGGAAAAGAGTTTACTGTATTGGTATTTTTTTTTAATTTTACAATCTTGCAATACTGTAACTTAAGGAAAATAAAAACATATACGAAACGATAAGTTTAACCGATAAACATTATATGAGTACATGATCATACCATAAACAAAATTGATTTCATAAGTAGCTACAACAAAGTCCAAAAGAGAACAAATTTACGTTTTTAATTTTACATTTCACTTGATTAGTTTTCTATGCAAAAGAACATCTTTTCTATTATTTAATTAAATTCCATTATATAAGTACACTTGTGTGACAGTATTCCTTCCGATACAAAACTTGTATACTCATTACACGTTAAAACAATTAACAGGTACTCACCAAGTAAAACAGTTCAATGTTATCAAAGAAATGACAGCGACAGGCACCACACAGATTTGAACAAGTTACAATCGTTGCCGGCACGGAACACGGACTGAGGCACAGCTTGGCTTGACCGCTCTTCGACCAGCTCCACCCCCCCTACTTCCCATACCGGCATGACGTAAACATTCTAACTTAGCCGAAGTTGCTGCGACGACAACAAGGGCCACTGACCATACAACTTTTCTCGCCGTGGGACTAGGAAGTGTCCGTCAGCACGTCAGCAGTGCCGCAGCTCTACGGTGGTTGCCTAAACTAGCATCAATTTCTACTACTCCATGAGCAATACGTTCCTTTCAAAGGAGATTTTCGCGTGGGTAGTTCTACAGTCTTCGCACAAACTATTCAAACCAAACAACGTTCTTAATAATATGCTATACATTTTTTAACATTTATAACATGTATTTCGTTTGATTTTTTAACCTTCCAGGTGCCACACTACTCACCCTAACTCCCCCCCCCCTCCCCAAGTGCCAGACCATTTGTCTGTCATGCCTGTGTGTTTAATAAAAATCGCTTATAACATATAGTTTACTTATTTTAGTAAACTAGAATAGTTAGGCTATTAGACATATAAGTTATGGTTCTTTTAGCCAAACGAAAGGTACAAAAATACAACTTCTATAATCGAATTTTATTCCATTAATAGTGATATCGATAGTAAAAACCGGTACAATCGATCGAAACTAACGGATTTATTGGCAGCCCGCGGGTGAGATTCAAATCAAATAAAAATAAACAATTGATTATTTTGCATTTCTATATAAATGCAGTCAGCAAAAATGCTAGAATTATGCACATAATATGGAATAAATGCACCACTATACAAAATATTCATAAACCAAAAACGAAATTAATTCTCACATAGGAAAATTCAGTGCGTGAAAATGTGTAGAAATCCACTTCCAATATATTCAATTGATCTTTGACACTGAAAGAAACTAGGCAAGGCGACTTAATTACATATAGTTTTCTATTTTAACCTATAACCAACAGAATGGGCTACATAAGCGCACCCCCAAACTATTATTCACCTCTGAATGAGTGACTGTAATTAAGAAAAAAACGGGCAATATGAATTTCACTGAATTCATAAATTTGTCTCATCTGCATTTAAGATTAAATTATTTGCATCAAACCGTTATTTTATTTTTGATTCGTCACTCAGCATTCACACAAAATCGTTTCCTTCAAACATTACTAGAGTATCAGCTGAAAATAGGTCAAATTTACCCATAAAATCTAATTTAACAAGATTATTAACGTACATTAAAAACAATAGAGGACCTAATGTACTTCCCTGGACTATCACGTATCTACAGTTTTGAAATTTCCCTTACTCCATTTACTGTCACAAATTGTTTTCTACTTTTAAAATAGAATCTGAACCATACCATTAATTCAAACTTTTCAAGTTTTTTTTTTAAGAGCAGGCCTGTTTGAATAGAAAAAATGCTTTTTCTGAAGCGAACAAATCTGGAGCATGCGATTACTTTTACTAACAGCAATATTAACATCTTTAACTATCTTAAAGAATTTTTCATTGATTTGCCTATTAATCCAAACTCACAAATCGTTGTCACTAGAGTGGGCGGGGTGGGTAAGTGTATAGTTCTGAAAGGGGTCTTGTCCGCACGATAATATCAAAAGAGAGTACATTTAAAATAGCCTGTCTGCTATTATACATGCACACATGTACTATTCAGACGAAGTCCATGTCCGGACTATTCTAATAGTTATGTACTTATTGTAGAAGATTGGAAAATGGCTAGCTAAATATCTACTCTTCTCGGACTAAAAAGTTAACCACTTCATGAGAATGCAGCAATAAAAAGATTATCTTACTCCCAGACGGTAAACAGCCTCCAAGCTGCAAATAAGAGCGAATGACTCACCCTCACACGCGAATTCACACACGTACGTCATGGTGGCACACCCACTCGTCCATACACATACGGTATGATGACTCACCCGCCAACCCATACACGCACAGTATGATGATCTACCCACTCACCCATTCACGTACGGTATGATAACTCACCAAACGACCCATAGACACGGTATGATGACCCACTCACCCTAACTTACTTACACGTAGAGTGCTGATCACTCACTCACCCTCCTAAACATTTACAGTGACGATGGCTTGATCAATAAGCTTGATTTCATTAATAGTCGTTAAGTCATAGTTTTTAAGAATTTTTCAATAGTCAACCGTAGTCTTTAAACATGTAGCCTTAATGAGTTTCTTATAGTATTATGGGTTAAGGGAGAAAAAACTAATTGTAAATATATACTAAGATAGAAAGTAATATTCGAAGACGTTGTGTTTGTTCCTTAAAACGTTATAACCATTGGAAGTATCCAGTCATAGTCAAATACCTTCTACTCACAGATTGTCTTTGATAAATATCCAGTCATAGTGAAATACCTTCTACACACAGATTGTCTTTGATAAATATCCAGTCATAGTCAAATACCTTCTACACACAGATTGTCTTTGATAAATATCCAGTCATGGTCAAATACATTCTACACACAGATTGTCTTTGATAAATATCCAGTCATAGTCAAATACCTTCTACACACAGATTGTCTTTGATAAATATCCAGTCATAGTCAAATACATTCTACACACAGATTGTCTTTGATAAATATCCAGTCATAGTCAAATTACCTTCTACACACAGATTGTCTTTGATAAATATTCAGTCATAGTCAAATACCTTCTACACACAGATTGTCTTTGATAAATATCCAGTCATAGTCAAATACCTTCTACACACAGATTGTGTTTGATAAATCATACTTGTAACAGGCGCCTTTCCTCCTTTGTAGATAAAGGCGTCTGATCCATTCCTCTGCTACTTTACTACTGGTCGAAGAAGGAATTCTTTGCTATTTAAATATAGATTAAGAATTTACTGGTTCATTGGCATTCAATCAAGATTAAATAGTAAATTTCTTTTGTGTAAGCGATGGTGAACTTTTTCTAATTCCAATTTAGAAACCATTTAGATCTTACGAAAAAACCAAAGAAAAACACTGCAAGTCTCATTACATGTTAGAACTGAAGTTGTTCAGTTAAATAAGATACCCTTTGCGAAAGAATTTGTGAAAACAAAAATTTGACAAAAGTTACTTTAAATAAATGTTATGATTGCAGATAACATCGGTGGTCAATCTATTGGACAACAGTCTTCTCAAATACAGATTCAAGAGATATAATATTCCAGAACTAACACATCTTTCCCAGTGGTTAATTATTCGGTTAATATAACCCTTGATTATATAATTAATCATAAAATCAATGGTGTAACAAACAGGAGATTTTAATTAATGGTCAATTATTTTTATATGAATCTATAACAACTAATTATGATATTAATACTTCATCTTTTCTCATTATTCAGTGTAACTGTTTAGTGAGTAGATTATAAATGAATATGTATAAACAATCAAAACACTTTATCTGTTCAATTAACTATTGATTATCTATCATTTTAATTGATTTGTACTTAAACTGCTTAAAGATATTGCAAACTACTGTCGGCGCAGAAATGACGTGTACTCGAGTTTGAAAGTTGTTTACTAAGAAATTAAGAGGCCTATGAACAATCCAATCACGTCATTTTTCCCTTAATTATTTGCACACTATCTCATTTGCATGTTTAATTTGTAATATGAGTTTTAATAATTGTTATCCTAGTTGGAACAAAACTAGGATAATAATGCTAGAGTTTAACTATTTTTCATTGTACATAATATTTACACTTTTATTACTCATAAGACTGTTTAGGTATCGCATTTGAATTGTAATACTTAGCTGAAAGGAATGTTTTCTATAAATCTTATACATTTCAGAATTTAAACTTCTTACTGATTTACTGAAACAACATTTTCTTGGCTTTTAGAAGTCGTACATCACTGAATTTACTTACTCACATAAAAGTACTGTATCGTAACTTCACATTTCACAAGGATGGCAACGTGACCGAGTAATAAGTTTTACACCTCTAGAAGCGAAAGAAAACGATTAAGGAAATCGGCAAGAACTTTTTTCTTGAAAAGTTAAAATTCTAAAATTTATGAAACTTATAGAACTAATTCATGTCAACAACTTATTAAAATATGAATGCGATATATGGACGGGTCTTTGATGCTCAGTGAAAACACTTAAAATTCCGGTACCTTTTTTGTTCCAAGTAGGACAACAATTACGAAATCTTATAATAAAATTTAAATGTATAAATTTCATTACGTAGACTACAATTAGACGAGAAAAACAACATCTTGGTTGGATATTTGATAGGAGTCTTAGTTTCTTAGTCAACAACCTTCAAACTCGAGTACACGTCATTTCTGCACCGGCAGTAATCTTTACATTGTTCTGTAAATACGTCAGTCTATGACAAACAGTTTGTGATTATTATCAGAGCAGGTGTATTAGAACACTTAGGCTGGTAGACAAATATATTAATGTGGGGGGGGGACAGCTGATTAGTTGTTCGATGACCGACTTGTTTTGGTAACCAACTAATCACTGAATCATTTTTCCGGCTATTCGGAAAACCGACATGTTGTTTTAACCGGCAAAAGATCTAAAATTAATGTGCAATAATAAACATGCTGTCGCTTGACTTAATAATAACAGTCAAGTATTATTATTTCAACTATTAACTTAAAATACTTGAATAATAACCTAAATACTTCATGTATTTGCATATGATGGGTTCATATAAATAAATAAATAATAAATGTTTTATTTCATGAAACAATATACAAATATTGCATAGAAATCGTCAAGTTTGTAAACAATTTCATTAAGTTATATATAAAAAAACATTCACTCAATACATAGTCACATTCATACTTACAATAGTCAAATCATTCATTCGTTTGAAATAATCCACTCCAGCACCTACGTCAGTCAGCCAATCACTAGGTCTCCCATTGGTGTGCCAAAAACTCATCTGTGCTGTAAAACGCTTCCGATATCAAGGCAGCTTTCAGACGAGTTTTGAACGCCTTCAGCGTTGGGGCACTTTTAATTGCGTTCGGTAATTTGTTGACAAAACGAGCACCCGCGTGTGAGGGCAAGCGCTCGTAAGCTACCGTCCTGTGTCTTCCAGTTCGGTAGTTGTCCCTGCCTCTAGTTTCATAAGAGTGTATTTCTCTACCTCTTATGGGATCGCATTTTGATTTAAAGAATACGCACGTTTCTAAAATATACAGGCAGGGTAATGTCAACATTTTTAGGTTTTTAAACGATGGCTTGCACGACTCTCTCCACTGCAGTTTGGTAATTATACGGACTGCTTTTTTTTGCAGAATGAACAGTCTGGAAAAGATAACATTTGCGCAACCACCCCACAGTGCCAGTCCGTATGACAAGTGAGGGTAGATTACTCCATAATATGCCGTCAACAGTATCTGGATCGGGCAATATTTAGAAAGCTGCCTCAAAACATAAATGCCTGAGGATACTTTGGAGCATATACTGTCTACATGGCAATCCCAAGTCAACCCCTGATCAAGGTGTATTCCGAGGAATTTTGCCGAGTAGACTTCTTCGATCTCAGTCTCGCCCACCATTACTGTTGGACTATGATCTGAGTCGCTTTGGCGCAGAAGGAACTGCATGAATGACGTTTTTGTCGCATTTGTTTTGAGATTGAGCTTGTTAAAATATTGATTGTTAAGCTCAATGAACGTTACCTGTTCCAGTTCTTCACTTGAGTTTGAGTTAAAACAGAGAGTCGTGTCATCAGCATATTGGACGAGACGCCCTTGATGTACTGATGAACCAACATCGTTAACGTAGATTAGAAAGAGCAGCGGGCTGAGTATGGATCCCTGCGGGACGCCGTATCTCAGTCGCCTCTCCTCAGATCTTATATTTGAGATCCCCACAAATTGAGTTCTATCCCTGAGATAGGATTGTATCCACTTGAGTGGCACGCCTCGTATCCCATAATTGTTGAGTTTGTGAATTAGAAGCCCATGATCAACACAGTCAAAAGCCTTCGTTAAATCGACAAATACACTTAGTGTACTTTTACGATTTTCAATTGCTTCTACTATCATATCGACCAGACACACTACTGCATCTGTTGTGGATTTTCCATTCCTGAATCCAAATTGATTTATTGATAGTAGATTGTGATTATTCAGGAAATTAACCATTCGGATAAGAAAGATTTTTTCGAATACTTTGCTGAAAGCTGGCAATATTGAGATAGGACGGTAGTTATGCTTATTCAATGGATCGCCCTTTTTAAAAACTGGGATAACTTTAGCTTTTTTCAGAGAAGCAGGGCACGTTCCTGTAAGAAAAGAGTGATTGATTAAGTATTCAAGAGGTCTCAACAAATGCTTATGGCATTGTTTAAGAAGCCACACCGAAAAATTATTTATATAATTTGACTTTTTTGATTTAAAATCACTGATAACTCGAGATATCTCCCCCTCCGTTGCCGGAGCAAGAACCATTGAGGCTACGGGGCTCGAGGACAATGAAAATAATCGACTCTCTAGGTGAGAAAATGCTTGATCGGCTTCATTTGAGGAAAAAAATCTGTTAAATTCTTCAGCGAGCTTTAAGGGGTCGCTGGTTTCCTTGTTATCAATTTGAAGCTCAATACGTTTGTCTTTGTGTGCTGAACTTTTATTGTTAATTATAGCCCACGCGGTTTTTGAGACATTTGTTGATGTGAGCATTGCTTTGTTGACCTCATAGGCCTTTGCAGCTTTAATGACTTTTCTGTAAGTCCTTTTGTAATTTCGGAAATAGATTTTGAATTCCTCGTTTAAAGTATGTTTTTTTATTTCGTAAGAAGTAATAATTTTTCTCTTGAAATAAGTATACCTTTGGTAATCCAAGAGCCTTTGCTAACCAAACCATGCATATTAACCCATCAAGATGAATACTAACCTGATCTCACTACAAATGAGTCTAATATTTATTAGTAATAATAGTAATTTATTATTATCCCTTCGGTGGTATAGTGGGTTACTTGTATTCCATTATGAATTTCTTATATTTTTTAACCTTTGGAATATTTATTTAATGTACATCGACTTAGTGCAGTAGGCACTCTCCGATATTATAAGAGAGGGATTCCTCCAGAACTACTTTCTTCTTAAGGATTGCTTGCTCAAGTGTGTTTGCCTTCCATCCAGATTCAGCTCTAGTGTCTTGTCCCTCAAAAATAAGAAAGGGAAATTTTGTATTTATAGTTTTAATTATGCATCATGATGGGGAAATTTAGGGGTGACGAATATAATGAAGAACATTGTTACACATATAAACAAAAGCCGGTGTGGATGTAGTGATAAGCCGTGTGCTCAGCATAATGTATCCAGATATATGAGGCGTTGGCCTTTAACCGTACTTTTTGAATGTTAGACGTTTTGGAGTAAATACAAAAAGTTTAATTTGATTTTTAAATCAGAAAAAGTAGGTTTTTTTAGGGGATTAATCATTAACCATTTATACAGCGATTTTAAGAAATTGTAAATTTAATAAGCTTGATACATAAAGGTTCTTCAGTATTGATGAAAAGCTTATTAGTTGGGTAAGGTTTTGATAGAATTTGACACCTACCATACAGTAAAAGAGATCTTAGTGCTTTTTGAATTTAACTTTTTTCTTAACTTCTATACATTTTAACTTTAACTGAATTTTAACACAGTTTATTTTAAAATTGAAGGTTTACATTTTTCTTGTTTTAAAATTGTATGCAGCTTTTGAAAATTTCATCACAATGAGCTAAATGTTTTGTTTTGTTTCGGTAAATTCAAAATAAGTAAACTATAAATAGATTTTTTATAATAACAAAAAATACGTTGTTTACTTAGATGGTTTAAGTGAAGAACGTAAAATTCCCACCAATTATAGCATTTTGTATGTAGTTTGACCACACAAAACTGTCACACTGATTACCAAACGCCCTGTATAATAAATTACTTTATCGTTATATTTGTATGTTTCCCAACTAATTAAATCCAATATTCAAATTTAAAATTATACATACAGTGAGTAAAACACAAACACACACACACACACACACATGGACGAATCCCCACTTTCGCTGCTTTCCATACACCTCGGCCTTTGGCCTCGGCATGTCACTTTGACTACAAAAAATTAAATTTTGAGGTGCTATTTGTACCCCTTAGGAATGGAATTTTGATAAATCCTTTCTTAGTGGGCCAATTCGATACTAAAGATAACTTCATTTAAAATTTCGTGTAAATGCGTTCGGTGGTTTTTTTGTGATGAGTGAGTGAGTCACTCAGTGGTATTTGGCTTTTGTGTATATATATATATATATATATATATATATATCTATATATATATGTAATGGGGTTTTATAAACCCCACCACGCCACTGAAGGGTTGTCACTAAAATAAGTTGAAACGTCAATTAATAAAATAAACTAAATGAAAATCACTTTACCATCAGAATATGCCCACAAAAAACACTGTTTTGTACAAATAATCTAATGCAACGTACTTTCCAATACATTTTCGTCATTGGGCTATTAATTAATGACACTTTATAAGGAATAGTTGGCCTTAGTTTGTAACAATGACTACATTCGCTCATCTACACTCATCACACTCAATCGAAATCCATATTCGCCCATATCTTGACGATCGGCGTCTCATGAATAAATAAAAATAAATAAATAAACAACAATTGTTTGTTAAAGAAACACAGATTTGTAACTCATAAACAAAATAAAATAGCTGTTTTAGTATAGTTCAGATAGCAAGCATAGCACCAGAATACACGATTGTTTTGTACTATACAGGGTATTCGATGCCATTTGTGTATTTATTACAAAAATACAAGCTATCGTTATTCTAATTTTACATTGACTTTTTTACGTTTATTTATATTTAATTTTTAGTTTTTTTTATAATATTGGTGATGACAGTGAAGAGATAGGTGTAAATGTAAACAGTGAATATCATCAATTGAATTGAAAAAATCCTGTCGGGGCAGAAATTATGTACACCCGAGTTTGAAGGTTGTTTTCAAAGGAACTAAGAGACCTACGAAAAACCTAATTAAACCACTGTTTTTCTCGTTTAACTGTACGTAATTAAATATGCACTTGAAAATTATATTACGAGTATAATATTTTTTATCTTGGTTGGAACAAAAAAAAGTACCGGAATTCGAACTAGTTTTCACTGTACATTAAATGTACACAATCATACGCCCGTGCATGTAGCACATTTATATTTTAATACCTCATTGATAGGAATGTTTCCTATGAGTTTCATTAATTTTAGAATGTTATATTCCCAAGAAAAAAAGTTCTTATCAATTACATGAAACGTTATTTTCTTGGCTTCTAGAGGTCAATATTTGTTGATAATATTTGTTCTTGTTGTAATCCTTATTACATATATAGTCACTATACATCATTTTCATATTTGTAGATAAATGCAGTGATTTTATATTGATTTAAATTAATATAAAGTAACTTTAAATTGATCAATTTAAATTGATTTAAATATATTTAAAATCACTCCATTTACTTACACATATGAAAATGATGTATCGTAACTGTATATGTAATAAGGATTACAACAAGACCAAATATTTTCTATTTTATGACCTCTAGAAGCTAAGAAAACAATAGTTCACGTAACTATTCAGTTTTGTTTGTTTCCGTTATTTGCCGGAATATGCCCCCACTACACCACGCTACACTTCCCCTCTTGTCACCTGCTGTGTAGTATACCTAATGAGCTAACTTGTAATGTAATACCTTGGAAGAGACGTGTGAGGACTTACAATTATTTAACTTATCGACATTATGGTTAAGGCTGTCATTAATGACTCATGGTACTTCACGCACGGGTGGGCGGGGAGTCAATAGTGGCGTCCGTGACCATCAAAACCATGCTCATCATTTAGTAAGATCCTGTCGTCCATGTTGGGTTCAATCCCTTAAGAACAATGTTATTTGCGAATCCATATTTTTTCGTTATTTACTGACCAAAAGTTATATATTACATAATTCTATTTTAGACGTTATCTATATTAGAAATATGTCATTTTAGACGTTATCATATTGCGCATTGTGTTTACTTTTGATATTTTCAATACATACGCCTAGTTTTGAAAAATATGTGAAAATAAAAATTTAAAACTAAATGTTGTTATATTTTTTTCTATGAAACTAGTTAGGAACCCGCAAAGCAATTCCAACGCAGAATTTCATCCTTATCAAATGCAATTTGTTTAGAACAAATGCGTTTAAGAATAACTGTTCGTTTGGATACGCGTGATCGTATGTCCGGTTAGAAAATAACATTGTTCTCGTGGGATTAAAATCATCATGGCCGACAGCCTCTGCAGACTTTTAATGTTGGGTAAAATCATCAAGAATGACATTTACAGTTTAACATATTTAACCATGAAAAAGTATTAAAATATTCAATTTTTTTATATAAAATCCAACTTATGGTCCACTAGACTTTCCAACGACACTTCAAGTGTTACGGTACGATTATTATTAAGAACTGAAAACGAATGAAATAGAAACCCGTTTTTTTGCGTTTTTCGCGGATCGAAACGGCCCCCTTAAGGCAAGCAAAAAGATAGCAATCTGAAGGTCATAGGTGAAAGACTTTTGAATGGATAAGTGGCTGGCTGCACGGCATTGTTCTGACGCATAACAGACTCAATAGATTTGTTGGCAAGAGACCATGAAGGCCCGCTACACACCGATTGTGACTGTCAGATTGCTGGTATATAATACTTATCAATCTGTCGGCACCGGTGGCGCAGTGCTGTAACCCAGCTACTTGGGGACAAAGTGTTGAGGGGATTGTAGGTCATATGAGAACCAACACGGTGTTCGCTCAATGGTTGCCATCGACTTGGACACGACTACAGAAATCCGGGGTGTTCATGTTGGGTGGTAGTCAATGTTCGGATGTTGTGTAGGAAGGAAACTGAGTGTCAGGCTTGTAAGTTGACTGAAATTCAGATCAATACTATGTCGTTCGGAATCCTCGTAAAACTGTAGGTCCTTAGATACCTTGGATATTGGACTATTAATAATTAGCCTTTACTTAGAAACAATCCACCTTAGTAACAATGACTACAGTCGTTCATCTACAGTCATTGTAGTCATTCGTTCCTTATTTCGCACATACCTCTACGATCGGCGTGTTAACAATCAATAATAAAAATGAATCGTCAAGTTATCAATGTAAAGATATTGGTAATTCCTTGGTCTAAAGCTCTCAAATTCTTTTAGAGTAGGAAAAGTGTAATGTTTTGATTCAGTAATAAATCAATAAATCAAAAATAAGAAATAAATCAAAGTTAGTTTTAATTTCATTATACTCGTGTTTTCCAAATTTAATCAATAAGATACATTGTGTGTGGCGAGTTTAGGGAGCGGCTACTGCTCTTCTTATTTGTAAAGGCGTGTAAGTAGGTTGCGTGGGAGGCCCTGTGCCCTCTCACAACTACATCCCACAACTTTATAGTACTCGACTAACACTCTATCCACTGTAAACAATGACACTCGATTATTGACCGACTTAATAGTAGAAGTAGCATTTACTTTTTTATTTTTTAAATGAGTCTATGGAGACAAGCATGTCGAACCCAATTATGTTAAGTAACCTATTTTAAACGTGTTTTAAATTTGATTTGATTTTGTTGTTGACGGCTGAAGATTACTTAAATAATTAAAATTGCTGCCTTAGATTACCATTGAAACCTTCAAGTCCAGTAGAGCGGAACGCTACAATCGAATGTGAAGAAAACCGTCCTTACAACCTTTCCCGGTTTAACATTATGAATTTTCTAACCTCCTCAATATTACAAACACCATTGTTTACATTCCAACAGCTGTTAACACTTTTTGTAAATAATTATTTACATTTGTACAGCTGTTACTTTTCGAATCGTTTAAATCTCTCTCTGTGTTATTTTTATGCCAAATTACGTATTTTGAGGGCTTCTCACACCCTTAAGGGTGAAATATTGAAGAATTAAGACCATATTGCACAACCACCAACAGAGGCAAATTTACAGCTCAACAACCTTTTAAATTGGTCGAGAAATAAGGGAGGAGTTGCGGTAACAAAGAACGGCTTCACGTTTTATACAAGGAGGGTCGCCGTTAACGGAGCGTAAAGAATTACTAACCTATAAACTTTATGTCTGCCAACAATTAATTACTGTTCACTGTGTCAATTATTTTATTAATTTAGTTTTCTTTTAAAAATTGTGTTTTCCAATTTTTGCGGCGATAACCGTGTTTTCCGTTCTATGAAATAATCACATCTGGTAGTATAACTAAATTATTACCACTTTAAATCAGTAAATGTTATTCTTCTTACTTGAGTGTAAACTGCAATTACCACCTAACGTAATAAATAAGTATTGTTTTATTGTTTTGAAACAACTACGTTTTGGCTCGTGTCTATTGGGATACCTCTCTTGACTACGATGATTGCTGCACTACAATACTTATAAAATACACTTCAACCACGTCTACGTCTTTATTGCTTGTATACTTGGTTGCAAACAACTTGCAAAAACAATTATTACGTTAGGTAATGCAGAATAATTGGCACAGTGACAGTATTTCTTGACAGACTTAAAGATTATTTGTTGCTAATTGTTTATGTTCAACAATGCCATGATTCTAAACAGCTGGCCATGGTAACAGTGGTCTACTAGCCCACTAATAACAGCTATGACTAGACCTGTCTGTATTATAACAAATCTTGGCTATATGTAACTCGTTTACGGTTCGGTATAAAAAAAGTTACCCAAGTATAAAAAGTCTTTAAATTATATTTAATATCCGAAATCACTATAAAATATTGGATTTTCCATTAGTTGGCCATTATATTAGAAAATAGCAGCTATTAAAAAAATTTTACCAATATATTTTTAACGCTCTCCTAAAACAAGGGAATGTTCCCCATTTAAAGAGTATTGTCAGCTTTATAGTTGACCTTTTTGGTATAAACATAACAAAAAAAGGTAAATACCTATGATAAACTGATGTGGGTTTTCCGATAATGTATACCTATATTAGGCCTACTTAAAACGTAACAAATTTCCTGGATGTGAAAAGAAATATTTTTGTGTGTCATCATAAATGATATTAAAATCAAACAATTTACCAGTGTGAAACCGGTTGATTTTAATATTTTTGTTACATCGAACTGTTTACAACAACGAAAATAATTTGTGTTGAGGACAGCTCTGCAAAGATTCAATTAACACATTAGGTTTTTAGATGGTTGTGATATATCTAGTTTTTCACTATAGTTGTGATATATATCGATATTTCCTTACTCACATGACATATGTGATCATATAAATAAAATGTATTGTAACGATTTCTCAACAGATTTTAGTATAATTTATTGAAATAAAACTCACGTATTATTTTGTAAAATATGCTTGAGATTTTTCGAAAACAATGTTTTCATCATGCAGTTGCTTGTTGCTCTTGATAGTGAATATATTGTTTTTAAAAACCACAAACAAATTTTTTATATTTTATTGGAATATGTGAGTTTTATACCTACAAATTATCAGAAATATCCAATAAGTGAGTTTTCTTCAACATAAGATATTCAGTCATTAGAGATCATTTAATTAAACAAAATAATAAGAGAAAAATTGTTATGAGAAAGTATAAGAAAAGTCTTTTTCAGATTGCAAGGAACCTTATCGCTTGGACCAAGGGCAATAGTTGATGTTCTGGAAGAGTTATCGGGAAATTTACTTTGTAGTAAATAAACATAGTTTTATATGACGTCAATTTAAATGAGACTCAAGAGGCTTTAAATCTCCAGTTACTGATAACACAAGTACACTCAACACTTCAGCTGTTCTGATAGCTAATCTCTTGAGTCATATTCATTGTTGAACAACAATACTACGTCAATAGTGTGATTAAGTTTTGTATTAGGTTTTATTTTCAGAGCTTTTAAATTGCAAAAGCAAGGGATTTGCATAATCGCTTGGTTAAAGTTAAGAGAATATTACAAGGAAGCATTTAAGGAGTTGCAACTGTTGACTCTGCCAAGTCTACATTTTAGGGACAACCTTATTCTGTTTGTGTAAGTGTGCTATGACCAGTGGTCGAGACATACACACATTTAACACGTAAGGCAGGGATACCTACCGAATTGGGAGACACAGGACGGCGGTTTAATGGCACTTGCCCTCACAAGTAGTGGTTCACGAGCACTTGCCCTCACAAGTAGTGGCTCACGAGCACTTGCCCTCACAAGTAGTGGCTCACGAGCACTTGCCCTCACAAGTAGTGGCTCACGAGCACTTGCCCTCACAAGTAGTGGTTCACGAGCACTTGCCCTCACAAGTAGTGGTTCACGAGCACTTGCCCTCACAAGTAGTGGTTCACGAGCTCTTGCCCTCACAAGTAGTGGCTCACGAGCACTTGCCCTCACAAATAGTGGTTCACGAGCTCTTGCCCTCACAAGTAGGGGTTCACGAGCTTTTGCCCTCACAAGTAGGGGTTCACGAGCACTTGCCCTCACAAGTAGGGGTTCACGAGCTCTTTCCCTCACAAGTAGTGGTTCACGAGCACTTGCCCTCACAAGTAGTGGTTCACGAGCTCTTGCCCTCACAAGTAGGGGTTAACAAGCACTTGCCCTCAAAGTAGGGGTTCACGAGCACTTGCCCTCACAAGTAGGGGTTCACGAGCACTTGCCCTCACAAGTAGTGGTTCACGAGCACTTGCCCTCACAAGTAGTGGTTCACGAGCACTTGCCCTCACAAGTAGGGGTTCACGAGCACTTGCCCTCACAAGTAGGGGTTCACGAGCACCTGCCCTCACAAGTAGGGCTTCACGAGCACTTGCCCTCACAAGTAGTGGTTCACGAGCACTTGGCCTCACAAGTAGGGGTTCACGAGCACATACCCTCACAAGTAGGAGTTCACGAGCACTTGACCTCACAAGTAGTGGTTCACGAGCTCTTGCCCTCACAAGTAGTGGTTCACGAGCTCTTGCCCTCACAAGTAGTGGCTCACGAGCACTTGCCCGCACAAATAGTAGTTCACGAGCTCTTGCCCTCACAAGTAGGGGTTCACGAGCTTTTGCCCTCACAAGTAGGGGTTCACGAGCACATGCCCTCACAAGTAGGGGTTCACGAGCACTTTCCCTCACAAGTAGTGGTTCACGAGCACTTGCCCTCACAAGTAGTGGTTCACGAGCTCTTGCCCTCACAAGTAGGGGTTCACAAGCACTTGCCCTCACAAGTAGGGGTTCACGAGCACTTGCCCTCACAAGTAGGGGTTCACGAGCACTTGCCCTCACAAGTAGGGGTTCACGAGCACTTGCCCTCACAAGTAGTGGTTCACGAGCACTTGCCCTCACAAGTAGGGGTTCACGAGCACTTGCCCTCACAAGTAGGGGTTCACGAGCACTTGCCCTCACAAGTAGGGGTTCACAAGCACTTGCCCTCAAAAGTAGGGGTTCAGAGCACTTTCCCTCACAAGTAGTGGTTCACGAGCACATGCCCTCACAAGTAGGGGTTCACGAGAACTTGGCCTCACAAGTAGTGGTGCACGAGCACATACCCTCACAAGTAGGGTTTCACGAGCACATACTCTCACAAGTAGGAGTTCACGAGCACTTGACCTCACAAGTAGTGGTTCACGAGCTCTTGCCCTCACAAGTAGGGGTTCACGAGCACATTCCCTCACAAGTAGTGGTTAGTAGTATAAATAGTCCGGTTTGAGGCTCACTTTTCTGGCCTCTGATTGGTCGAGAGCGGTCACGTGACCGGATCCAAGATGGCGGCCGGAACCGGATCCAAGATGGCGGCCGGATCCAAGATGGCGGCGCCCATTTCCCGCCAAATTTTCTAACCTCACTTTTCCTAACCTCAAATTTCCCGCCAAATTTCCCACGCTTTTCCCGGAATTCCCCAAAATTCCCGATTTCCCCCCAAATTCCCAAATTTCCCTCAAATTCCCAAATTTCCCTCCAAATTCCCACATCATACTATATGAAATACACTGTTAACCTTGTTATACTATATAAAATTCATTGTTAACCTAACTTTTTCCGTGTTATACTATATAAAATGCACTGTTAACCTTGTTATACTATATAAGATACACTATATAAAATACAGTCTTAACCTAACTTTTTCCATATTATACTATATAAAATGCACTTTTTGTCCAATATGGCATCTTTTTCCATGTTATACTATATAAAATGCACTTTTTTTGTCCAATATGGCGTCTTTTTCCATGTTATACTATATAAAATTCACTTTTTTGTCCAATATGATGCCTTTTTCCATGTTATACTATATAAAATGAACTTTTTGTCCAATATGACGTCTTTCCCTCCTAAAATTCCTCATCCAACATGGCGGTCTTTCCCTTCGGGTACTTCCGGCGACCGTCGGCTACCTTCGTACGCTCTTAGCCTATGATGCACAAGTCGTCTGCTGGTCGGGCGCGCATGCGCATGGACTTGCTACTCTGTGGATTATTTCATATATACACTATAACAAATTAATATTTCATACACTACTCCATATACTCTATGTGCTCGACCCGATCGTAGCGCACCTGGTGGCAAAACTTAGCGCATCCTTTCGGAACATGGTGCCTTCGGAAGGGAAGTCCCCGGTGGTAATTCTACTTCTCAAATTCGGTCTTTATACTATATAAAATGCTAAAGATGGCGGCCATTTACATATGTACTATATAAAATGCTTTCATGTACTTCCGGCGACCGTCGGCTACCTTCGTACACGTCGTCTGCTGGTTGGGTGGGCATGCGCGTTGTTACTCATATATACACTATAACAAATGCAATATGGCTGACGTGATCGCAGCGCCCCTAGCGGCAACGTCAATCGGAGCGGACCTGGTGGCATCAGCTGTGAGTGGGTGACGCATGCGCAGGGAATTGCTACTCTGTGGCAATATACACCATAACAAACGCAATATGGCCGGGCTTTATCGTTGTTATCACTAAACTTGACCTCTAGGGTTAACATGTGGTTGATATGCACGTGGAGCGTCCATGTTGTGCTGATTAATGTAACACTGACCTCAAAGGTCATCTGTTATCACATCTGCTTCCGTTACCCCATGACTGTCCAACACTCCCTTACCTCCTTCCTTTCTTATCACTCGCACTAATGGCGTCAATCGGTTCACTTGCCTCTCTCGCTGCAGTGG
Organism: Stictocephala bisonia; assembly: GCA_035578905.1. NCBI lineage: Eukaryota > Metazoa > Arthropoda > Insecta > Hemiptera > Membracidae > Stictocephala > Stictocephala bisonia. The sequence continues at coordinate 277,215 of JAQJVL010000724.1, forward strand.
AACTTTGTAAAACCTTTAACAACCTTTTCGAAATTAAACAATTAAACCTTCCAAAATCAATTCAACAATACTTGATACAAATTTACCTTTCTAAAAAAGACGGTCCACCACAGTATCACTTTGAAAACGTGAGGCTGGACACTTTTCTAAATTGGCCAGTCCCATTCCTCAACCCACATGTAATGGTAAAAGCTGGCTTTTATTATTTAAATTATAGCGATGCAGTTCGCTGTTTCTCATGTGGTATACATATTGGATGTTGGGAAGAGGGTGATGTTCCATTTGATGAGCATAAAAAATACTCTCCAAACTGTAGGTTTGTTAATGGCCTACCTTTAATTCAATTTGCTGGTAGAGATGTTTGTGGAAATAATTAGTTGAATTTTGCAACTAACAGTGCCTGTACCTTTCGAACAACTGTATGAATGTGGCTCTGGGGTGTAAAAACCCGTATCCAAAAGCGAATGTGGCTCTGGGGCGTAAAAACCCGTATCCAAAAGCGAATGTGTGTTGCTCGTTAGGTAAGTCTTTACAATTGGCAGGGAGGCAGTAAACTTTATTTCTATTATTTTTATGGTCGACTGTCACCGTATAGAGCGAGGTTGGGGCTCTATACACCAAAAAAATCCAAATAAATTGTTAAACTTTACCTAAACCCTTCCATTCTTCCACTATGAGTGTAAGAGAGCAGATAGCAAGGGAGCTACATGCACCAGTTAGAAAAAAATTCCCTACTAGACCTGTAGAAGTTAAAGGAATAAAAGACTTGTTCCAAGCTGACTTGGTCGAAATGATACCATACTCAAAGTTTAACAAGGGCTACAAGTACATTCTCACAGTAATCAACTGCTTTACCAAATACGCTTACGCAATACCAGTCAAGGACAAGTCTGGACAGGAAATCGTTAAAGCCATAACACCCATATTAAAGTCCAATAAAATGAAACATTTACAAACAGATGCGGGTAAAGAATTCTACAACGTAGGATTCACAAAGCTAATGAAAAAATATGGTATAAACCATTACTCGAGCTACAGTGATAAGAAGGCGTCCATCGTAGAGCGGTTCAACCGTAGCCTTAAATCATTAATGTGGCGAAAGTTCACGGAGCAAGGTAAGTATCAATGGGTCAAGATACTACCTTCTTTGTTGGAAGAATACAACACCAGAAAACACAAAACTATTGGCATGGCTCCAAGTCATGTGAACAAAAGAAACGAAAACATAGCATTCTGCTTGGAGCAGTCAATTACAAAGATTGGACATTTCGATTTAAAAGTATCCAAGTCCATGATGGGTGAATTGGAAACACCGTAGTATGAAGACTGAAATTTGGCGTACATTTCATAGAATAAACTCCAATCACCTCGGATATTGTCGTAGGGATAGTAACTTGAATTGAGGTATAACTTGATATCCATTAAATCACAATGGTCAAAACCTGACATGTTCTTTTTTATGTTATTTTTCCTATCAGTTTGAAACGCTAGTATCACATAGCGGGGTTTCTCTATCTGCGATGACGTTTTTACAGTCCAATTATGTCTCTTTGTGGGAGCGTGGGATATTCGTGACACTCCCACGACCTAAAGGGAAGATGAATCGGTGTGTCTTTACCGACGAGTCTTAAAAGTTTTTCTTTGTAACTATCGGAAACAGTCAAGTGTGGCACACGCCAGTACAAGTCGGTTATTTCCAGAGTGTGTGATAGCGCATCCTCTGATAACATCACATCCGTGTTGTTGGCTGACCGCAGCAGAATCAATTCTTGTTTTATATTTACAATAATTTTCCTGTAATCTTCCATGAAACCAAAGAGTAATTTTAATGGAACGGCAAAAGTAAACTCAGTTGTATTTTTTGATGACTCTGGACCGAACCAACAAGCATTTTCCAATGCATTTGTTTCATTCTGTCTAAGTGACAGTAAACTTTTAATAGTTGATACAACACCCAAGTTTTTAGTACGGTCCACTGTTATACCAGAAATTTCGTATCTAATATCTTCAAACAAGTACGCCATAGCGTTATTAATCAGAGACACGTCTGCGACTACACCACCAACCTTTTTGGCTGTAATTTTACCAGAAATATGCAGAGAACTTTCAAACGGAGCAGTAATAATGTCCTGTTGACTGACGGCGATACGTATTTCATCATTGTTTTTGAAAGTTGAAGAGGCGTACGGTTTGTGTGTGTGATACTCACAGCGTGTAATAACATCGCTGTATTCGACTTCTCCCTCAATTTCCAACATTTTTTACTTTTATTTTAAATCATAAGGACCTTAAAAGCTTTCTATTGCTCGATGTTAACACCTGGAGTGTTTTAGGTCTAATGACCTGTTTTGGCACAGTTGTTTCCCTAAATACTAATCCCATTGCTTCGTCTTAAGTGTAAGCGTAACGAAATTGTTTCGTTTCTAAAGTTTATCAACTTCCCTTGTTGATCTCTCAACTCACAAGTAATGTAATTCAAAGCTTGCACACTCACAGGTAAATATATCACGTTATGAGGTGTTTCAATTATTTTGTAGCCAGGTGGAACTGACGGATAAAATTCGTGTATTATATGGCTTTCCTGACCGTTCTGATACGAGCCTCTTGTCACGTTACATGTGACTCGAACGACATTTACTGAGTTAATGTTAACTTCATTCTCAGACATGTGAGTTTTATTGGCTTCGTATACAGTTTTATTAAAACCGAGCAAGGTAGCCAGGCTGTTTCCTGTTTCAAAGTGAATGGGCTCGCTACAATTAATTTCGACTTTCAAAGTACTATTGTTTGGTTTTAAACTGAATTTTACACCAGTTTTTATGTTATTGTTAATGTAATTCTCTAAATCGCTAATCTCGTAGGAGCCAGTCGGAATTTTCATTACAGTGTCCCCGTAGTGGAATGTGTCGTTCACATTTTCTTCTACATTCGGTATTGAGTTGTACGTTGTGAGATCGATCAAACCAATTTCCCAATCACCTGTCGATAAATCGATCGAAGGAAATATGTCACAACTTAGCGTTGAACTCTGTCCACTAAGGCAAAACATTATCAACGAAGAACTCTAAACACAAGTGCCCGCAAAGTACTGAGTCAAAATTCTGTTGTCTTTCATTGTTATACTTTATATTAACACTGGGACCCCAATACATAATCAATTCCATAGGAGGACGCAAGTTACCAAAACTGTCATAGTACAAAACCTCGTTACCTAGCTTTTTATAACAAACCCAATGTGTTCCTTCCCCCTGTATACTGTCCAAATTAATAATTGCGCTTTCGTTCAATCTAGGTTTATTCGGAAGTGTGTCCCTCATGTAAACACCTCGAAAGTGTGGAATGTTTAATTTTTTAGCGTAGGTAACGAGTTCGTGGTTTGATAGGGCATGTCCGGGAACGTAGACTAATTTGAAGTTTTTTTTTTTCTTCTTGCAAGTGCATTTCTTCTTGTTTTTAGGTGCATTCTTAACACCTCGGCCTACCCAGGGTCTTAGATACAAGCCCTCACCCTTCTTTCTCTTATGAGAACCGCCCAACTTTGCTTTCGCCTTCATGGCTGTTGTAACTACCCAAGCTGTGGCTTTCTCACCCACAGACGAATCTGATGCCTTAAACCTTTGCCAAGCTCGTTCGGCCAAGTCTCTGTCAGCTTGCGCTCTCCGCACTGTGTCTGAATACTGTGAGTAGGCTATGTCGTGGGCCTTGCAGGCTTCATCCAGACCGTTTATTCCCTGATCACCACGAGCTAATCTCTTCTTTAACTTGGTGCCACCCCCACAGTACCTGTATCCTGGCAGGTGAAGTTCCACTGGCAGTAGATCAATACCCCTGTTTAAGGCTGTTCCAGCTAAACTTCCAATTCCTTCGAGTGCACTAGATACAAGTCCTCTTCCACGACGTGACGATTTCTTCTTCATTATATGTGTCTCTTACGAAGGTTAGTTGAAGAATGAAGGGACTTAGCTATATTTCACTTTATATTACCCCTCACCTTGTTCACCGAAAATTTCAGTCCAGTTTATGTAGTTATCGGCAGTCAGTGTTTCTGTACTCCGCCCTTTAGCACCATGAATATGGGAAAAAAGTACCTGACCGAATTTTCTAAGTTGTTTTTCAGATTTAACGCTGTTTTCATAAATCCGCCCCTCCAGTGCACTAACCGTATCTTTAAGTGATGTCAGCACTGAACTTATAGTTGTTGTTTGTTGACCTAGTATTTCCAAAATATGCGATTTTGCTTCGGTTAACACTTTTAGGTTTACAGCCTCGTCCATTTCTTTCGCATCTCTAATAGATTTAATTCCCATATTATCAAAGTCCCAATCGTCCTTGCGTTTCTTTGGACAGTTTGCCAGTAGATATGACTTGGTTACAGCATCTTGATTATCATGTGGGTCAGCTACAGAAACTAAACGTCGCTTTTCAAAACTCCAATAACTACTAGTTTTAACAGGAACGGCAGCATCTACGTAACGTTTGGTCGCCGCATGATTCGGACCTGTAGGGTCCTTTACCCTTGTTATAAGCCTATCTCCTACGTTGACTGTTTTTTGTTGGTACAGTACACATTGTTCACCTATAGTTTTTAAATTCACGGCATCTCCGAGCTCCTTTGGTGATGCTAAATTTTCTATTCTTTTGTTACGTGCAGAATAGCTGTTTTGTAAGTTTGGCATTGTGTTAGCCTCAAAGTATGTTCTCGTAACAACATCGTTGTCTGCCACGGGCACACCGACGTTAACCATTCGTTTATTTTCAATATCATAGTTTCCTTCAGGTGTTAGTTTAAAACCTTCACCCTGTGGTCCTTTGCCACTTACATTGCCCTCTGAGGGCAAGACACGTCCAAACTTGTCCACAGACATAATCTAACTGATGAAAATATACGTATGAAAATACTTTTTATACACAAAATAAGTATCCATGTTTACTAGTCGAATCTCAACTGACTAATGATTTGTAACGGCTATTACCAGCTCCTGATATAATTTTAGCTTCTTTTAATTCTTCGATTATGTTTTGAATTTCGTTCCTATGGTTAGCATTTCCGGCCTCTGTCGAAGCTATAATAAGTTTTAGTCTATCACATAATTCGTTTGGATTGTCCCAATAGGAAATGTCACGTGATCTAAAGTCTTTTAGCCCTTTACCGTACATTTGTTTGGGGAATAATACGGAAATTATGTTTTTATATTTTATGGACTTTGTCGGTCGGTTAATGAGATTATGAGGTAAATAACCTTTTCTATGCGCATTCGTTTTTATCATTACATCTTTATAAGCGTCCAAATCATCTTGCGTGTATACCTTTTCATCAGGTTGTCTTTTAAATAATAATTCGTAAAGGCCTTCGGTTCCTCTGTACTGTACATTGTTCAAGTGGATGTTTCCTTCGTTGTCAAATGTAAGCAGTTGATTACCCACCATTAATTTATCACCGTCTATATGTGGTCCGTATATGTTGTCCATTTTATTCTTAACACCGGCTTCGTCTTTCAAAAGTTTTAACATGTATTTTTGTGTTATGGGCGCATTAAATGTCTCTAAAACGTACTGTGACGCCTCGTGAAACTTTGCGGGACTTTGTATCAATTGGCTAACTGAGGGTGGAGGGGGAGACGATGTTTCAAACACTTGTGTGTCTTGAATAAACGATGGTCCTTTAGGCGTTGACATATAGTCTGGCTTAAAATTATCCTGCTCGTCTACACTGAGGTCCATAGGCTCCTCCTTTGGTTCATTTTTTATATCTGCTTTGTTTCTAAGTTCAGTTAAAATTGGTTTGTACTGTTTTTCTAATGTTTGTTCGGTATACATGTTACCCAACTTGAAAGCAAGATACTTGCGGCGGACAGCATCTTGCAGCTGTATAATTCTTCTCGTAAGAGTTTGGTGTTTACTGTTTTGCGACATGTTACAAAGAGTTTGTTCTAGTTGTGGACCACACAGAGGCTTGTCACTAACTGTTGTTGAAAATTAAAGTAGGTCGTATTTATATTACGAGACTAGAAACTTGTCAAAGCTAACTCTGTATCTCCCTTTATCCAATTCACAGTCCTTACTAATACAGAAAAAACTGTACTTATCTTTCCAAGCTAAAGCGCACATTTCTCGAAACTTTTCAAAAGTCATGTCCGTATTTACATGATCATTGTAAACATGTTTGAGATTTGTTTCGTCCTGTTTGAATAAAATAATCAAGTTTGTATTATCTCTCACCAACTGTTTGGGTATCCTACTATAGGTTTGTCCTATATAAAAGGAATCAATGTTATTATGTCGACCCATGGTAAAGTAGTTGCGTATATTATCGTGTTTTTCACATGCAATGTCGTCAAAAATCATAATAGAATTGTTTTTAGCTTCTTTAGGTGGTATGACTTTAGTGTTTTCATCAAATACAAAGTATCCAATTTCCTCGGGTAAAACACTTTTTAAAAATTGATACTTGGGTTGATATAGGGACTTTGAGAAAATGTAAACATTTTCGAACCTTAATCCGTTTGGATCGAACAACATGTTGAAAACAACGTTCGTTTTACCACAATTACTAGGTCCAGCCACTATGCACCTTATAGTGGATGGAAATAATGGTCCGTGTTTAATGTCACTACCTGTGCGTATAGTGTACATGTCAAAGTTTTCGATAGGTAGCTTTGTGTCCTGTTCAATAACACGCATTGTTGAGTTATGAATGAAAGTGTAAGGGAAGCCTTTATTTATACCAAGTCTTTCTTGTTCACCCATGTATTGTGTTTACCGTCATATCCTGCCCATTTAACTAATACTTTGTTTCCTTTTTTTCTAAGTACTTTTTCAACCAGGTATACATCATCTGTTTTGGATTTTTGTAGCTCTTTTTCGTAGAAACTTCCTTTGATGACGTCACCAGTATGGTCTTTGAGGAGGTAGGTTGTAGGAATAGTAGTTTGGACTTTGTACACAGTAAATATCTCGTTAGTCCAGTTGGGTAGGTATCCTTTGTCAAAGACTTTTTTATACTTACTTATCCTCACCTTGTCGCCTACTTTAAAACGGACCTTTTTATCCACTTTCTTGTATTTTTGTCTATTTTTATTAATGTTTTTTCTGACTATGTTTTCGTTTCTTTTGTTCACATGACTTGGAGCCATGCCAATAGTTTTGTGTTTTCTGGTGTTGTATTCTTCCAACAAAGAAGGTAGTATCTTGACCCATTGATACTTACCTTGCTCCGTGAACTTTCGCCACATTAATGATTTAAGGCTACGGTTGAACCGCTCTACGATGGACGCCTTCTTATCACTGTAGCTCGAGTAATGGTTTATACCATATTTTTTCATTAGCTTTGTGAATCCTACGTTGTAGAATTCTTTACCCGCATCTGTTTGTAAATGTTTCATTTTATTGGACTTTAATATGGGTGTTATGGCTTTAACGATTTCCTGTCCAGACTTGTCCTTGACTGGTATTGCGTAAGCGTATTTGGTAAAGCAGTTGATTACTGTGAGAATGTACTTGTAGCCCTTGTTAAACTTTGAGTATGGTATCATTTCGACCAAGTCAGCTTGGAACAAGTCTTGTATTCCTTTAACTTCTACAGGTCTAGTAGGGAATTTTTTTCTAACTGGTGCATGTAGCTCCCTTGCTATCTGCTCTCTTACACTCATAGTGGAAGAATGGAAGGGTTTAGGTAAAGTTTAACAATTTATTTGGATTTTTTTGGTGTATAGAGCCCCAACCTCGCTCTATACGGTGACAGTCGACCATAAAAATAATAGAAATAAAGTTTACTGCCTCCCTGCCAATTGTAAAGACTTACCTAACGAGCAACACACATTCGCTTTTGGATACGGGTTTTTACGCCCCAGAGCCACATTCGCTTTTGGATACGGGTTTTTACACCCCAGAGCCACATTCATACAGTTGTTCGAAAGGTACAGGCACTGTTAGTTGCAAAATTCAACTAATTATTTCCACAAACATCTCTACCAGCAAATTGAATTAAAGGTAGGCCATTAACAAACCTACAGTTTGGAGAGTATTTTTTATGCTCATCAAATGGAACATCACCCTCTTCCCAACATCCAATATGTATACCACATGAGAAACAGCGAACTGCATCGCTATAATTTAAATAATAAAAGCCAGCTTTTACCATTACATGTGGGTTGAGGAATGGGACTGGCCAATTTAGAAAAGTGTCCAGCCTCACGTTTTCAAAGTGATACTGTGGTGGACCGTCTTTTTTAGAAAGGTAAATTTGTATCAAGTATTGTTGAATTGATTTTGGAAGGTTTAATTGTTTAATTTCGAAAAGGTTGTTAAAGGTTTTACAAAGTTCCACTGCAGCGAGAGAGGCAAGTGAACCGATTGACGCCATTAGTGCGAGTGATAAGAAAGGAAGGAGGTAAGGGAGTGTTGGACAGTCATGGGGTAACGGAAGCAGATGTGATAACAGATGACCTTTGAGGTCAGTGTTACATTAATCAGCACAACATGGACGCTCCACGTGCATATCAACCACATGTTAACCCTAGAGGTCAAGTTTAGTGATAACAACGATAAAGCCCGGCCATATTGCGTTTGTTATGGTGTATATTGCCACAGAGTAGCAATTCCCTGCGCATGCGTCACCCACTCACAGCTGATGCCACCAGGTCCGCTCCGATTGACGTTGCCGCTAGGGGCGCTGCGATCACGTCAGCCATATTGCATTTGTTATAGTGTATATATGAGTAACAACGCGCATGCCCACCCAACCAGCAGACGACGTGTACGAAGGTAGCCGACGGTCGCCGGAAGTACACGAAAGCATTTTATATAGTACATATGTAAATGGCCGCCATCTTTAGCATTTTATATAGTATAAAGACCGAATTTGAGAAGTAGAATTACCACCGGGGACTTCCCTTCCGAAGGCACCATGTTCCGAAAGGATGCGCTAAGTTTTGCCACCAGGTGCGCTACGATCGGGTCGAGCACATAGAGTATATGGAGTAGTGTATGAAATATTAATTTGTTATAGTGTATATATGAAATAATCCACAGAGTAGCAAGTCCATGCGCATGCGCGCCCGACCAGCAGACGACTTGTGCATCATAGGCTAAGAGCGTACGAAGGTAGCCGACGGTCGCCGGAAGTACCCGAAGGGAAAGACCGCCATGTTGGATGAGGAATTTTAGGAGGGAAAGACGTCATATTGGACAAAAAAGTTCATTTTATATAGTATAACATGGAAAAAGGCATCATATTGGACAAAAAAGTGAATTTTATATAGTATAACATGGAAAAAGACGCCATATTGGACAAAAAAAGTGCATTTTATATAGTATAACATGGAAAAAGATGCCATATTGGACAAAAAGTGCATTTTATATAGTATAATATGGAAAAAGTTAGGTTAAGACTGTATTTTATATAGTGTATCTTATATAGTATAACAAGGTTAACAGTGCATTTTATATAGTATAACACGGAAAAAGTTAGGTTAACAATGAATTTTATATAGTATAACAAGGTTAACAGTGTATTTCATATAGTATGATGTGGGAATTTGGAGGGAAATTTGGGAATTTGAGGGAAATTTGGGAATTTGGGGGGAAATCGGGAATTTTGGGGAATTCCGGGAAAAGCGTGGGAAATTTGGCGGGAAATTTGAGGTTAGGAAAAGTGAGGTTAGAAAATTTGGCGGGAAATGGGCGCCGCCATCTTGGATCCGGCCGCCATCTTGGATCCGGTTCCGGCCGCCATCTTGGATCCGGTCACGTGACCGCTCTCGACCAATCAGAGGCCAGAAAAGTGAGCCTCAAACCGGACTATTTATACTACTGTGGTTCACGAGCACTTTCCCTCACAAGAAGGGGTTTACGAGCACATACCCTCACAAGTAGTGGTTCACGAGCACTTGCCCTCACAAGTAGGGGTTCACAAGCACTTGGCCTCACAAGTAGTGGTTCACGAGCACATACCCTCACAAGTAGGGGTTCACGAGCACTTGGCCTCACAAGTAGTGGTTCACGAGCACATACCCTCACAAGTAGGGGTTCACGAGCACTTGGCCTCACAAGTAGGGGTTCACGAGTACATACCCTCACAAGTAGGGGTTCACGAGCACTTTCCCTCACAAGTAGTGGTTCACGAGCTCTTGCCCTCACATTGTATTATATTATTAATATATGTATTGTATTTTTGAAATAATTTTCGAAGAATCGCAGTAATTATTTTGATAGTCATACTTCATGAAAGGCAAATAGTTATAGTTTGTGCAAATTAAATAAATTTAGTTAAATTAATAGTTCTTTATCAGTATTGGAAAAACACATTAATTGTAGACTATATTGTAACATTAAATTCTAAAGAAGATATGTACTATTTGAAATTAGTTAAAGTTATAGATCAAAGTCTTGTAAATACTCTAATAAATAATACATTAAGTCTATTAAATTGACAATGCGTTTTTGAAGAACAAAAATTAATTACCTGTAAAGTGAAATATTGTTACCTTTTTAATCTTAATACGTAATTGGCATAATTGGATCATCACAATGAGGCGCTTCAGTTACACTTAACTTAGTAGCTAAACTGTTGTTGGAAAATGATAAATGCTTATTAAATAAATAAATTTTAAATTAAATGTTTACTGTCTTCGTATGGATAAATTTCACATCAGTTCTATCTCCAATAAAATGTTGTTTGTATTTTTCTCAAAAAATTTTAGTCATATTTGTATGTTAATTGGTGAAGTGTTAATAATTCCTTCTCCGGTTTGGTCAAAATTTGATTAGAGAGATTTAGATTTCTGCAACTTCTTAAAAATCAACGTTCTTAACTTATAGAGTTATGACTGTGTATGTTTTCACCCTTTGAAATTTGTGTGTGTGTGTGTGTGTGTGTGTGTGTGTGCGTGCGTGCGCGCGCTCGCGTGCGTGCGTGCGTGCGTGCGTGCGTGTTAGTGTGTGTGTGTGTGTGTGTGTGTGTGTGTGTGTGTGTGTGTGTGTGTGTGTGTGTGTGTGTGTGTGTGTGTGTGTGTGTGTGTGTGTGTGTGTGTGTGTGTGTGTGTGTGTGTGTGTGTGTGTGTGTGTGTGTGTGTGTGTGTGTGTGTGTGTGTGTGTGTGTGTGTGTGTGTGTGTGTGTGTGTGTGTGTGTGTGTGTGTGTGTGTGTGTGTGTGTGTGTGTTAATATTGATTAAAACATGATATATAAATAGCGATAGTAAAGTTAGTGTTTTTGTTTTGAATGCCATGGGAGTTGGGCAGTCATTATTCATTTTTAAACCAATAAAAGAACACCAACTATTTTTATTTTTTTATAATTAATTCGTTTAAATCATTATCATTGCTACTTTTTTGTAAATAGTTATATCATCTGCATATAGATATGGTTTTATTGATTTTGAGATCACTTGGAATAGTAGATCATTCCATCATATAGCTGTCTATACTTACCCTCCAAGTATTGGTATCCAAACAAACTGAATTCCATTCAATAAAATGAATTAAAATTCAATATTAAATACAATATAAAAATACTATGAGTTATAATCATTTATAAAACTGTGGAACTATAAGATTAATTAGTTCAGTTATCAAACCATCTCAATTCCACCGGGGAATTAATCAAGAAAAAACAATGTTTACATAACCTTGAGACAGCCAAATTATGCAGGTGGTTTTTGCTTCTTCTGCCAGTAATTTTATCTAAATGAACCTTGTGTAAACGAAGTTATAAACCGGTGACTTGTTAGTGAAGTGATTCACAATAAACACCTGTGACTATCAGCTGTTCAATAAACATGGGGTCATTGTTAAGTCAGATATCAGACCACGAAGGCGAGGACACACATCGCATGCTTACAGTCTGTTTCCACCTGTTCTTGCCCCTGTGTTATTTTTATTATACATTAGGGAACACCCCTGCACGCTTCGCCAGCCAACCTCTACGCTCGCTGCGCTCGAAACCCCTCGGCCTTCGGCCTCAGCATGTGTCTTTTGACTAAAAATGGTAGAGGATCAATTGCATAACGTAAAATCAAAATATTAAATTTCTTTACAGTAGTTCACCCTCACTACTCACGTTGCTACCTGTTTATTAGTATAAATACCCAATGGTATCACTTTGGTTTGAATTCATTTTTGTTTAACAGCTGAAGATTAAATTCATACTGAAGATTAAAATACATCAGTAGTGTAGCGTCAAACATACAAAATAAACATGTTTATTTATTTACAAAACAGCTGTTATTAATTTACTAAAAATCAACCCAATATTATCCTTATGGAACAATCTCTTAGGGGTGGTTTGTACCCCTTAGGAGTATTTTATCAAGATGAAAATACTTTAGTTTTCTTATTTAAGACATAAGAAACAGTGTGAAAATTTTCAGCACTCTACCTAGATAGGAAAATGGAGAATTAGTGATGATTAAGTGGGGGATTTGCCTTTTATATGTAGAGATTAATAACATCCAGTTGTGTGGTTAGGGCAAATTTTTGCCTGTTTGTAGACGATATTCCCCTGAGCATTGCCAACACATTATTCAAACAGTTGGAGATAGTGATTTTTTATTTAAATTCTATTTTACAGTGGTTGTCTGAAACCCGCTTAGTATCAATGTGGTCAAAACCAGAGTGATAGAGTTTTCATTGAATATAATGTTGATGTGTGTCAGGTGGTAGTGGATATGAAGATGAGTTCGGATTCCAGAGTAAAACTTTTTGGGCACTATCACAAATTCAAACCTTAACTTTCATGTTTGTAAAAAATTAAATCGTACATTGTTATTGCTTCTTAGATTGTCGTATTTTCCTGAGCGTAGAATTCTTCCAGCTTATTATGGATGTTTTTTCGTTTACTGTCCTATGGAGTTTCGATTTTGGGGTCATACTAAAAAATAGTAATGTACTACACAAAATCTAACTGTTGGATATTGTTTTTGTAACATCTAAAGTTTGTTTTACAACTTGAGAAACTTTTTGAAAAGAAGTCAGTTATTGTCAGATGTATTGAAAACATACAACTCTAAAATCAATATGCACTTTATACTGTAACTGTAAATTGGCTTTAAGTAAATTGCAACGTTCTTCTCAGTAACGTGACAGAATACTCAGGTAAAACATGGACCCACTTGACGATGATTTTCATAACACGTCGATCCGGATAGTGAAAATAACTGCGAAGAAAAACGCTGGATCGTTGTTATGAATGATGACATTTGCAATGACTGCATTTTATTGCTGATACATCAGGTCAACGACTGGCATAAAGTTTTGGAGTAAACAGAATGTGTGTGTTACAACAACGGAAGAAAATTTATTTGAATTTCTCAATTTACGATAGAATTTACAGTTGAAAAACTACTTTATTAAGGTGAAATTAGGGCCAAATTGCCCTTTCTTACATTTAACCTCTCAAGACTAACAAATTACAGTTTTTTTACAAATAAACCAATAAACTGGGAAACGTAAAGAAATTGCTTGCTTACGTGGTGAAAATTAAAATTCCTTAAATTATACTCATTATTAATCTACAACTAAACAAAACAAATTACATAAAAGATGCAGATAGAAAAATTAATAAAAATACACAATCATTTTCCACTAATACGCACGCACACGCGCACACATCCCGTTATAACATCAACACCGAATAAGGCTCAGTATACACAGCCATTTAGTTGAGAAAATATCTCTTCAGCTCAAACAAAATCTGAGCCCGATTCTCCGTTATTTTCAGATAATCAGTTAAAGAATTTCAGGCTCGACAGGCAGTAACTGTAAATGATTTTGTGGAATTTTTAGCTAATCTTTGGCCCAGTGAGAGTCCTAATTAATCCTTTTTCTATTAATTATAATTTTCAGCACAAGCTTTTATAGCTCAAGGCTTATTGTTTTAAAGCATATTTTATGTATATAAAATGTAATGTTATAAGTATTATGAAGAAGAATAATGATTTTTCTGCAGTGTAAACAAGTAAACACCACATAAGACAAGTTTTATATAACTGCAAACATTTACAAACAATGATTTCGGTAAACAGGACCAAATTCAGACCATGTACAACGAGTAAACTTGGTTTACCGAAATCAAATCTCAAATTATTTGTACTATTGTACTTGTATTACTTGTATTAAATTTCTCTAATGAGATTTCAGATGCTAGCAGTTTAAGTAATGTACTAAATAAAAAACTATTCTTAACTAGGAAACAGCCCTTGCTTAGCTACAGTGAGGTACTCTACGCTTGCTTACCCTTCCCTCCATGGTTCCCTCTAAACTATCACATGAATATAAAAATCTGAGCCTGCGGCCACCCTCCTGTATAAGAAATTTTTATAGTCTAGAAACTCTTATAAATCTACTTTAGGAGGTGTGAAGTAGTAAAATTATTTCACAAACATTTCGCAATAAAAACTAATTAAAACAAGTCTTTGTGTGTGTTTTTTTCCTTATTAACTATTTGAAATAAATTAACTAATGGAAATGTAACTTGTGTGGTAAAGAGGAAACGTTGAGGGGTGTTTCTATCCCTTAAGAATGCAATTTCGAGATATCCTTTCTTCACGGGTCTCTTTATTATATAATCTAAATTTTCTCCAAATTTCATCATAATATGTTCAGTGGTTCTGGACATTTCGTGAGGAGTGAGTACATCGTTTTTTATTTTATATATTAAGATTAATTGTACTAATATGCCATAGGACAATTTACAATATATCGTTGTATTTTGATATTATAAGATAACACAGCATTGTTAGAAATATCACCTTTCCTCGTAACTGACATAAATCATCCACCACAGAGCCTACTTTTAAAATAATTAGTCTCTCGAGCCATATCATTTGACATACGTGGTTAGTTAATATGTGTAAAAATCTATATTTGTGTTATAACGATAATTGCGTTACAGATATCGAAGTAAACATTTACATGGCTTCATGACAGTAAAAAAATTTATCTACGTTATATATAGTGAAAAATCTTCTTTAAACTATATTAATTTTATAAACTATAAAATACAGTACTTTATAAAATAAACCTTATTAGAACAAATTTATATGAACGACTATTGATCAAATGAAAACAAAATGAAAAATATGAAGGTGAAGATAAGGATGCTTTGGCACGATGTACGATTTGGCACGACTTTAGGTTTTCCAGATTTAGAACAAAGAAACGTTCAAAAATAAACGTCGAAGTGAAAAATTAAAGAAAGATTAATTATGAGCGTACGATTAAACATGCTTGACCACAGTTGTGCTGTTATTGATATCCCACAGTCGTTCTGTTATTAATATCCCACAGCTGTGCTGTTATTGATATCCCACAGTCGTTCTGTTATTGATATCCCACAGCTGTGCTGTTATTGATATCCCACAGCTGTGCTGTTATTGATATCCTACAGTCGTTCTGTTATTGATATCCCACAGCTGTGCTGTTATTGATATCCCACAGTCGTTCTGTTATTGATATCCCACAGTCGTTCTGT
Organism: Stictocephala bisonia; assembly: GCA_035578905.1. Taxonomy (NCBI): domain Eukaryota; kingdom Metazoa; phylum Arthropoda; class Insecta; order Hemiptera; family Membracidae; genus Stictocephala; species Stictocephala bisonia. The sequence goes on from JAQJVL010000724.1 coordinate 292,681, forward strand.
TATTGATATCCCACAGCTGTGCTGTTATTGATATCCCACAGTTGTGCTGTTATTGATATCCCACAGTCGTGCTGTTATTGATATCCCACAATTGTGCTGTCATTGATATCCCACAGTTGTGCTGTTATTGATATCCCACAGTCATGCTGTTATTGATATCCCACAGTTGTGCTGTTATTGATATCCCACAGTCATTCTGTTATTAATATCCCACAGCTGTGCTGTTATTGATATCCCACAGTCATGCTGTTATTGATATCCCACAGTCGTGCTGTTATTTATATCCCACAGTCGTGCTGTTATTGATAACCCACAGTCCTGCTGTTATTGATATCCCACAGTCATTCTGTTATTGATATCCCACAGCTGTGCTGTTATTGATAACCCACAGTTGTGCTGTTATTGATATCTCACAGTCGTGCTATTATTGATATCTCACAGTCGTGCTGCTATTTATATTCCGCAGTTGTGCTGTTGTTGATATCTCACAGTCGTGCTGTTATTTATATCCTACAGTTGCTGTTATTGATATTCCACAGTTGTGATGTTATTCATATCCCACAGTTGTGCTGTTATTGATATCCCACAGTTGTGCTGTTATTCATATCCCACAGTCGTGCTGTTATTCATATCCCACAATTGTGCTGTTATTGATATCCCACAGTCGTGTTGTTATTGATATCCCACAATCGTGCTGTTGTTGATATCCCACAGTCGTGCTGTTATTTATATCCCACAGTTGTGCTGTTATTGATATTCCACAGTTGTGCTGTTATTGATATTCCACAGTTGTGCTGTTATTGATATCCTACAGTTGTGCTGTTATTGATATCCCACAGTTGTGCTGTTATTGATATCCCACAGTTGTGCTGTTATTGATATACCAAAGACATTAAATGCCATGTGGTGGTCCCGAAAAGTTCCAATTTTAAAGGATGTTATAATCTTGACACTATCTCTCGGGCGACTTGAAGGGCAATAGATGTGGGCTGTACTATGGCGTAAAATAATCTCGTTCTTAAAAACATTAGCTATCCAATTAAGCATTTCCAGCAAATAAGATAAACGGACAATCTTTTATCAAGTGCCGTAGTTTTGTAAAGTACTAGTAGTATCAGAGATGTATGGCTCGATAAATACTGTTCCAATATACTTGTGTTGTAGGAATGATTCTATTAAATAAATCTAATGATAACTAATATTAATATATTCTTAGCTAATCAATGTTTGTTTTATTTTCATAAGTTTAAGAAACGCCTCACTCTGATTTTAAGCGCGTGAATTGCATTTTATAAAAACTCAATCTGATTGAATTTGGTTGGTAACTGCTCCACAAATGTTTTTACGTTACGTTATTTTTTAACGAAACCTGTTTTTTCTTCACAATACAATATTACTAGCCGACCCGTGCGAAGGATTCGCACTGTATTCTCTTTAATCCCTCTTAATTAATTAAAGTGCACACAGTATAGTTAGTAAAATTAAATAACATGTGAAATAAATAAATCAATTATTGTAATTGATTTATTTAATTCACATGTTACAGCTGATCGAATAATGTAAATAAACATTTCAAGTTTAAATTACTTGCAGAATGATATAATAGGTCGTTTTTCCAAAAAACTATTGGAAAATGAGAGATTTGTATATTTTCATCAAGTAGTGGGTAAAAAAAGCTTTAAAATGACACCTCATTTATGAAAATTGGTGAAGAATTAAGGAAGTTATGGCGTACCGACAAAAAAAGTACTTTAGAAATTATAATATACTAGCCGACCCGTGCGAAGCATTCGCACTGTATTCTCTTTAAATCCCTCTTAATTAAAGTGCACACAGTATAGTTAGTAATATTAGAGTGCAATTTAACCTAATGTTTGTTTTGATTTATTTAATTCACATGTTACAGCTGATCGAATAATGTAAATAAACATTTCAAGTTTAAATTACTTGCAGAATGATATAATAGGTAGTTTTTCAAAAAAACTATTGGAAAATGAGAGATTTGTATATTTTCATCAAGTAGTGGGTAAAAAAAGCTTTAAAATGACACCTCATTTATGAAAATTGGTGAAGAATTTAGGAAGTTATGGCGTACCGACAAAAAAAAGTACTTTAGAAATTATAATATATATGATATAGATAGTATAGGTAACAGATCTGGTTTGCCAACAAACGATTAACTTTTTTCTCATAGTCAACCCTTGAAAACCCCATAGCCTCAAGTGTTTCACATAACTGAATGAACTTAAAAGTGCTGCTCTTGGTATCTTCAACGATTCCAATTTTGTCTTCACTTTCTTCAACAAAAATATCGTCAGAGGTAGCATAAACACTATCCATGTCAACAACATCATTCTACTAAATTGGAACTTAGAATTGCGAACGCATGTTGGAGATTGAAACAGGCACTAAATTCCAGGGTAATATAGATGCCACGTATGCGCTTTAATATTAAAGTCACATTTCCAGCTTTCAATAAGCCAACCATTATTGACAGCTTGTTTTCTATCTCACTATTGTTCTTCAACTCATCTATGACAAAGGGGTCCTCTCAATAGTATTGGTCGAGTAAGGTCTCTACTACACCTCATCACGTACACATGAAAATATTGCATTTATTATTGTCATACCCCAGTCCCAGCTGTTTTCTTAGTTCTTACAAATAGACCGGAGGTTCTTGAAAAATTCGGTTATTTTGGCTACCTGATCGTTCAAACGTTCAGAGCACACGGTGAGGCAACGAGGCCGGTCAAGGTCGCGAACTTGTTTGCTGGTCCGTGAGCATCAAAGCAACACAGTACAGTTCTGATTCAACGGTTCCTCTTCCACAAGTATTTATCCTGCAACTGTTACATTAATACCAGAAAGTAGCTTTCTTTAAGTAACTATTATAATAATTGCGTATATAATATTAAATTGTAACTGATCCTTTAGTATGGCCGGTCAAAATTGCGATATGCTTTCATCACAGAATATAATACAGATCACAAAATTCATATCATGGTCAAGTAGCCTTTAAGCAACTCATACAATACGTTTTGTTGTTGTATGGAAGCCTCTAGAAAGTGTATAGAAAGTTTGTAATTGTTTTTTACAAAATGTATCAATATTGAACTAAAGCAGCGTTAAATTGATGATCGGTAAGGCCATACGTAAACTTACTTCTTTAATGATATATTTGAGTACGTAGTCTGAAGGTTGTTATGAGCTGTCTGTGGATGAACCAATTAAACTCAACTCCTATAATGTTTTTACCGAAGAATTTCTGTTAAGTGTGTGAACCTTACATAAGTTTTTCACTACAGTTCATGTCAGACTGCCTACCACTTGTAGATCCTTCACCATAGTTCATGTCAGACTGCCCGCCATTTGTGGATCCTTCACCATAGTTCATGTCAGACTGCCCGCCACTTGTGAATCCTTCACCATAGTTCATGTCAGACTGCCCACCACTTGTGGATCCTTCACCATAGTTCATGTCAGACTGCCCGCCACTTGTGAATCCTTCACCATAGTTCATGTCAGACTGCCCGCCACTTGTGAATCCTTCACCATAGTTCATGTCAGACTGCCCGCCATTTGTGGATCCTTCACCATAGCTCATGTCAGACTGCCCGCCACTTGTGAATCCTTCACCATAGTTCATGTCAGATTGCCTGCCATTTGTGAGTCCTTCACCACAGTTCATGTCAGACTGCCCGCCACTTGTGAATCCTTCACCATAGTTCATGTCAGACTGCCCGCCACTTGTGAATCCTTCACCATAGTTCATGTCAGACTGCCCGCCACTTGTGGACCCTTCACCATAGTTCATGTCAGACTGCCCGCCACTTGTGAATCCTTCACTACAGTTCATGTCAGACTGCCCGCCACTTGTGAATCCTTCACCATAGTTCATGTCAGACTTCCCGCCAATTGTAGATCCTTCACCTTAGTTCATGACCGACTGCCCGCCACTTGTGGATCCTTCGATAACCACGAAAGTCTTTCATTCATTAACTATTAGTAGATGTAACGAATCTTAATAAAATTAAATTGTAGACTCGGAGTGAACCAACCTCAAGACTGAAATGACCTAACAAAGAATCACACCATGGTCGTAAAGAAATAAACAAACTCTTTATGAAACATCAAGTTATCGGTTATTTGTAACTAGGTAAGTATAAAGAGGCACAGCATTATTTCAGGTGTGTGCTTGTTTACATCGATGCACATGGAAGTAAATTTAGTGTGGTCTAAGAATGAATAAACATTTGGAAGGGAATTTTGGTAGCAGTTAACAATGAATGAACTGTATGATCATGCAATTGTAGTGGACTTGATTAAAAGCTGAGGAATACTATCAGAAATATTTGAATTCTTACTGTGGCGTAATGCAGGCTTGTTCTGAGAACGAGGGAAAGCACCTAGTACTTTCCTTCCAAACGACTTTGAGTTGGGAGATCGGGTCACAGGAGAAAACACATAGGTCACGAGGAAATCCCTGGTGCCTGTATCCATAGTAGAAAGTTTATGCATATTTTTTGTCAAACTACACTAATTGAAAACAGAATTGAAATATGAGCATACAGTAACATAAAGCTTCCACCCCAAGAACATTAGTGGATACAGGAGGCTGTGATCTAGCAAAGTCCGGTATTGCCACGCGCAACGCCACCATACGGTAAAGAAAATTGACTTTTTAAGTCATTCAAAGATTACCTTTTATGAGGTTATAAAAGTATTAGACTGAAGTTTGAACACATATATTTCTTTACGATGCATATTCGCAGCTCCTCTCTGAATCAAAAATTTAAAAAAGGGGTTTTTAATAATAAATTTATTTAAAACACTATTGATATTCTCCCTTATTCACCACCTCAATTCTCTTCTTACTTATAAATGTTATATTAAAATTTAAATATTACATTGTACCTATAATTATGGGGTATTACTCTACAAAATAACTTTTTATTTTTAATTTTTCAGAGACATATAAATTTTTTAATTTTTATACACACTTTTTAGGCAGAGTAGCTATTTAGATTCACAATGTTTTCCTCTTTAAGTTGTATGACTTATATAATTTATCATTTAACAAAATGCTGGTAGAACTGTTTCAATAATAGTGTGCAGGCTGTTTTGTTATTTACGTTATCGGCGTATTTGTGGTCGGTACATTACATTACTTTTAAGGTTAAAGTACCGTGCAGCCTTCGAAGAATATTTTAGAACCCGGAAGCTAAATTCTAACCCATCAAAAACCGAAGTGATCAAGTAACCCATTAGCTTATCAAATTTCAAAATCTTTCTAAATTGTGTAAAACTCCATCATAGTGATCACGTGGATAACGTTGATTGATCGATGTCGTTTAAAAGCCACCTTAAAAAAAACAGTAGCTAAAATCAAAACAAGAGCAAATGTACTAAATCATATTGCTGAAACAACTAGCGGAGCCAACTCACACGTCCTGCAAACAACTGCTTGTCATTGGTTTGCTCAGCTGCTGAATTCAGTGCTCCTGTATGGCAGCTGAATTCAGTGCTTCCGTAAGTAACGTGCGCACTAAAACGATTGATTGAAACTTAATAATCCTTGACTCCCGATACTGTGCAATATAACACCTCCAGAGATAAGACGTCAGGAGGCACTACTTCATATCTCATAAGAATGGTTGAGATTCATTAATGACTTTAATAGGAATAGTAATTTCGTTGTTCGAGAGAGGATAAAACTGAGCTTATTCTCTAAAGCCACTCTTCGTCACTCTTATTCATAAGACACAAATATTTATGTTTAAAAAATTAGTCAATTTCATTGCGCACATAAACAAATAGAGTTTTAATAAACGTGCTGATGTATCAGTTATGTTTGGATATGATAAAACGATTCGTCATAAAACAAATATGTCAGTTATTATTCCAAAACCGTAAACATCAATATTATCAAGTCATATATTATGAAGAACACTTTCTGTCGAAAACATTCCACGCTCTTGTTGATTTATGTATGTTAGTTGATTTTCGCTACTTTTTAATACACAAAAGTTCGTATTAAATAGCAAGAAAATTAAATGGTCAATATAATTAGAGTCGTTGGGTGTTTTATGGAATCAAACAACTGATTTTATGTTTAAGAAGACTTCATTGATACATTATTTAATCATGCTTAGCATTTAAAAAATCTGATATAAGCTGCAGAATGCAGATTATTTTTATTTCTTTTTAAATATGTCTGAACTCCAAATTGTATCATCTTATAATGATATATAATAAAAAGAATTATCTGCGAGAGCACCATTTCGTAACAAATTTAACTGTACAGCAGTGATTGAAAATTCCAATACTTTTTGTTTTTGGATTTAATGAAATAATATTTTGTAGCAAAAGAAGTATAATTATTTTTTTCGGAGAAACCACTACGGACATGAAACTACGGAGCCCAAATACCCATCCTACGTGTATACTTTGAAACCTGTCACCATTTTATGCCATGCTTTAAAAAATTGTATTTTATCTTTTTTTCTCGGTTAATGTTCAAAGGAACGTCTTCCATACGATCCACACAGATCTTAGGTGGGATTTTGATGTGGGTCTTTCTTTTTTCACGTTTAATGTATTCAATACAATTAATTTTAGTACTAAAGTTAAACGTTTGTTCTAGTTAATATGTAAGCTAAGTTTGTTTTTTACTCAGCTTATACCAAACTTCTCAGAATCAAATTCTCTTCAAATTATGAACGAAAGTTTAATGACTTTATGACCCATTTAACAAAGTTATTGTACACTAAACGTAAAAAACGGATTTTCATGGCCCAATTTCGTGCATTAACCCCCAATTACTTAGAAACTAATAAATATAGAGTTCTGAAACTTATTTTCAGCTTTCTTATGTCAAACTACATAAGAAATAATGACATTTTCGTCCTAATTTATTTTTTCGTAAGTTGAGTACAATGTTATTTTATTGTTATCCATGAATCTTAACGAAATGTTTCGCTAGCTGTAATTTGCTAACGAAGCTTTTTCGGGTCTATCTTTATATAACAGTTCTTTACTTTTAGTCGTAGAATGTGCTGTTTAAGTAAGTGCACCAGGACTGCGCCGCATACCGAGGCCTAATGACAGGGTCCAAAAAGGTCTACTCCGGAATGCACCGGTACTGCGCCGCTACAATCTTAGTTACCCTAAGTAGAGCGGAAGGGTGTAAACAAACCATGAACAAACTACACGTCAGTAAAATTGTCGCCGACTCCCTCGATACATTTTTGGGCTCTAGATTCCTCAGATTTGTGGAGAACGACGAACTTTTGAGAAAGCTTACACAGTAACCTCATGCGATCGTGTTAGTCTCCTCATCCGAACATTTTTATCTTCATTGAATCCATCAAAGAGGCTCAGCTGGACACGTACATTGGCATTAATGATGTACAAAATCACGAGTCGTCTTGAAGAAAGAAAAAACTTAATATTTCAAAAATTTATTGAAAGAAACTTAAAAATGGCCAAGTAGACATCGTACATTTATTTAGATATGTTGCGCTAAAGGTTGTTTGAAATACAGTAGTATGTTTTAACTTAACTATATTTAATCATTTATAATTATTTCATTACATTTTCTGATTGGTTTATGTATTTTCGTAATTTATATCCCTTGAATTTTTAAATTTAGAGTTTTGTTTATTAATCTTTCTAACTAAATTTGTATTTTTGTAAATTTTAACTTCATAATTTATAGTATTGTATATTAAATTGTCTGATTTATTAATGAATTTTTGTAATACTCATCTCTTACTTTTTATATTTTGAATTTCGTCTATAGAATTTTCTGACTAAATTGTATATTTTTGTAAATTTGTATTCAACTCAATAATTTATAATCTCGTACGTTACTTTTACGACCTAACTTATTTATGGTCGTAATTTTTTTTATTTTAAAATCTGCCATTTTGTTTGTTCCTTCTTCCACCTAACCTGTGTACTTTTGTTATTTGTAGTTTTGTGATTTCATTTGTAATTTTGTACATACAATTATTAGAGTTTTTAACTGAATAGTAGAAATTTTTATACAAATATTGTATTTGTTGTTAACGTTTTTATTTTTTAAGTATAATAATTATAGCTTGTGGGTATTTAATCAAACCTAGTTTATGTTCCAATAGTTTGATTTTCAAAAATATTAGTTTAAAATAAGAAACTATAGTATATAAATAGACGAGTGTTAAATTTTATATTCTATATAAAAATAGGGGAGGGAGTGAGGGAGGGAGGGAGGGAGGGAGGGAGAGAGAGGGAGAGAGAGGGAGAGAGAGAGAGAGAGAGAGAGAGAGAGAGAGAGAGAGAGAGAGAGAGAGAGAGAGAGAGAGAGAGAGAGAGAGAGAGAGAGAGAGAGAGAGAGAGAGAGAGAGAGAGAGAGAGAGAGAGAGAGAGAGAGAGAGAGAGAGAGAGAGAGAGAGAGAGAGAGAGAGAGAGAGAGAGAGAGAGAGAGAGAGAGAGAGAGAGAGAGAGAGAGAGAGAGAGAGAGAGAGAGAGAGAGAGAGAGAGAGAGAGAGAGAGAGAGAGAGAGAGAGAGAGAGAGAGAGAGAGAGAGAGAGAGAGAGAGAGAGAGAGAGAGAGAGAGAGAGAGAGAGAGAGAGAGAGAGAGAGAGAGAGAGAGAGAGAGAGAGAGAGAGAGAGAGAGAGAGAGAGAGAGAGAGAGAGAGAGAGAGAGAGAGAGAGAGAGAGAGAGAGAGAGAGAGAGAGAGAGAGAGAGAGAGAGAGAGAGAGAGAGAGAGAGAGAGAGAGAGAGAGAGAGAGAGAGAGAGAGAGAGAGAGAGAGAGAGAGAGAGAGAGAGAGAGAGAGAGAGAGAGAGAGAGAGAGAGAGAGAGAGAGAGAGAGAGAGAGAGAGAGAGAGAGAGAGAGAGAGAGATCTGAAACATGAATACTACAAGATTATTACTTCACCTTATTTAGATTTCCCCCTTTATTAAGGATTTCTTGTAAACTGCAACCAACCATTGTTTGATTTACACTCACACTCCCCTCTCTGAAATAATTTGTTTCGCTAAATTGGGAATCAGTATGTTTACGGACGTTTTTTAGACATGTTGAATATTCATATTTTATCCCGTTCAATATTCATAAATATACTACGTATATATTTGCATTTGAAATTTTAACTAAATCATTTTAAATAGTTATGTTATATTCATTAGCTGTCTATATTGATTTACATTCTAACTTTACATTGACAAAACTTTGAATATTTATTTTTATTGGTTTTTCAATGGCAAAGACATAAATTATATATTATTTAAATGTTTAGTTCTCTTATTATCGTTTAATTATATACTTTACAAAATATAAATAACATCTTATATATTTTACAATATCCTGTGAAAGTAATCTCATTTTGTTAATGTGTAACAACCGTCAACAAGTTGAATTGACTTTTAAATTGATTTAGGCTTGTTTGTTTCGTACACGAAGTTTGATCATGACCTTAGAGTCAAGTCGTTTAGTGTCATCAATTGGACATTTTGTTTTTTACTCTTTCATCAGATGAATTTTATTAACTGGTTTGAAGATTACTAGTATATAGTACGTATGGATTTTTCATGGCAATTAACCATCCATCCACCCATACACATACCAATACACGTACAGTTATTGGCTCAGCCAACCGCCAATATACGTTAGGTGGTGTTAATCCACCACTCCATACACATACAGTGGTATTTACCCACCTATACACGAACGGTGGTATTGAAGTGTAAAAAATTAGTTCAGAAATCGTTAATTTGTTGAGTGTCTACACTGTTTTACTGCACTTTCTTCAAATATATTAGAGGGAGATACAAATGTTTGATTCCAAAGACGCGTGTATAATAGAAATCTTTATGGTAAAACAGAAAAAAATATAGCAAATTGTATGCCTTTGATCTGAAATGATCAAAGCTAAATTTTCCAATATTGCTGTGTGTTTATATTTAGTCTTTTTTTCTCTCTCTTTTCAATATTTATTCAATAATGATTTAATATTCACAATCATTTGAACTATTAAAATATCTTTAATAATGAACTTTTGTATAACATTATGATTGATAAAAATGATAAATTAACATTAGATTGTTTCCTGAAAACAGATTGTTATTTTCTTATGAAATATTTATGTTTGTGGTCCCATTTTCCTGTGCAATAGGTTGAATTTTCGCATTTTAATAATTTTACTGTCAGAGATATTGAGTTGATAAGGTTTTCATATACAGTATTTTATTTCGAAGTTTATACTTATAGACGTTTGTAAGAAGATGCAACATTCAGATAGAATCGACTTTAGGATATAAGTTTCGATGTTATAGATTATTGAAATGTATTGTTATAATTGTTTATTAATTTTTTTATTTGTAATAATTATTGGTTATGTAATTCTAAAATGATTAAAGTTTATGTTATATCAATTTATTAATGTTATTTATTAGTTTAATAATTGTAATTAGTATGGTATATTGAAGAAATTTAATTTCAGTTTACCATTACAATGTTAAAGGTTTTACGTGTGGTAGCTGCCATAGCTGGGAGATCCCAAAATCGTGACAGTCCAGCTACAAGGTTTGTTGGTCATTTACCTAAAGGATACGTACAGCTTTAAATATTTGCTGTGGACGCGAACAACATCATCCCCTGCTTTACAATAATATTCTGTCGGTGGTAATGATGTGTCTCTTGAAAACTATCACATTTTTTCAAGAGACACTGAAATCTTACGTTTGTAAACCTATTGGTGAAGTCCAGTTGGTATACCTGCTTACATTGTCAAATTTTGTGGAGACATGTTGGTAGACCTTAATCTCCTCTTACAGTCTGGAAAGAATCTAAAATCATTCCTGTTTCAAATCCGGTAATAAAAACTGTTTTAGACAATTTAGCCATTTCTCTGTTAAAAAGTCAATCAAGATATTATTTTATCGAAAATTACTATTTTTGTATTCATAACTTTACATATTGATCGGCATGATATCTAAGTATAGGTATCAAAATGTTGGTGTTATGAACAGTCAAGTCAAGCTTTTGTTAATTTTTCTGGATCCGCAAGGCTCTAATTTGGGTCCATTTTTATTTGATATTTCTATAAACGATCTCACATGTTAAATTAGTCGTGTAAATGTCTTTTATAGACGATCTTAAGGTTTATAGACATGGTTACAGTAATATGGACATTGATATTTTGCATTCGTCAATGTATCAGTTGTATATTTGGCGTTGAGAGAAAAGGTTATTTTTATGTTTATTCAAAACTTCATCTACATTGTACGTTCATTGCATGTGAGTCTCACAAGACGTAAAGATTTATTTTTTACATAGTCTTAATAACCCGAATGTGACTTACTACAGGTTTATTTGTTTAGTTAGGTATATATCCCATTATTGTTCAGTTGTTTCTCCATACAAGTGAATTTGTAGTCTCTTTTTGCGATTATACACATACAGGGTGAGGCAGACCACTTGTGCAGTATGTATAGTGGGTGAACGGTTTTGTTTATAGGCATAAAATAAAATGCTTCCCTATAAACAGCACACGGTGAGTCCGTTAAATATTTTTATCAAGATCTATGTATTGTGACGACCTCGACTGTGTCGTAGGTTCGTCTCTCGAAATTGTTAAATATAAACATAGGGTAGTTTAAAATTTTTAAAACATATTAATACACCATTTTTAAAGGTCTTGGTGAAAGAAAATCACTGACGTAAACAAAACTGACTTATCTTAATTCGTTTCACAATGGCGGACGTTTTTGTGTGAAATTTACGAAATACCTTACAACTTTCTTACCATGTGAGTTATGTCCATCCCAATTACAAATCCTTACTAAAAAAAATCAACATACTCTAATATGCCACATGACTACACTTATGTACTTACCGCACACTTATGTATGTACATACGTGTTTTGATATTTTGTATGTAATCTTAAACACCTCGTTAAGACAATCAAAGTTTGTAGATTAAGTCTTGGTAGATTAAAAATTATAAAACCCCTAGTTCGGTGGAAGAAAACAAAATAAAATCTGTTTAGCTAAATAAATTGGACAAGAAAGGGGTTTTTTAATGAGTAACTTTTTAACTTCCAAACTACCTTGAATTGTTTTCATACACATATCAATTCTGGTTAAACATTAAAAAACAATGTACTGAAAATAATACAGTAATAATAATCTACGCAATAGATAGCACAATTTTGGTCCATTTAATTTGCGAACGTCGTAAAAATAACAGAAATCTAAATAAAGTATTTCACTACTTAACATGTGCTAGTTAACAGGGTTGCAATTTGAACACATGTAAACTAGTTATGTGAGATATTTAGGTTTTGGTTATTTTTTTACTACGTCCTAATCAGATACTAAGCAGACCATACCGTTTAGTTCTTACAATTTTAAATGTTTAATCAGAGTCGATATGAGTGTAAAACGTGAGGTACTTTGGACAGTTAAATTTCTTCACTTTTGTACGTAATTTAATATGATTCTTGAATTTGAAATGAGACTAAATAAATATTTCAGCTAAAATAATTGTTTGCATACTATGAATGGCGTACTAAATTTGTTTTAGTTTTTTTTAACATTTGGAAAGAAATATAAGTTGCTTTGTACACAGCACTTTTAACTAAAAAAATCTTTTATTTTGTTTACTTCCGTCGAATTAAGAGTTATTATAAATGTTTAATCTACCAAGACTTAAAACTGTTTACTTATGATTTTAACTAATTACAGAAAGATTTGAGAATTCACCTTCAAGAGTGTCCAGAGTAATGAAAAACACTGGGGAAGTTACGTTAAAAAAGCAGTTACTCTTATTTCTCGAAATCCACGGGAGGTACAAAAAAAATCAAATACAAACTACGTTTATCTTAACGAGATCTTTGAGTTATGTCATACAACATGATGGATGTAACTATTTGTAATTGTTTGACTTATAGGAATTTTGAGTTTTTCAAAATTCGGTTTAGGAGACCAATATCAGAATACGCATAAATACGCATATTAGAGTAAAGCTGCTTTTATTATGAGTGATATGGGGATGGACATTTCTCTAATCGTAATAAAATAGAGGGTATTCCTTAAATATGAATATTTCCAATAAAAAACCTCCGCCATTTTGAAATGAATTAAGGTAGGTAAAATTTTTACACCCATGACTTTTAAAATGATGTATTACTTGTACTATATTTACATTTATAATTTCCGAGATTCGAACCCTCGACCCTTAGTTGTGAAGGACATTTTTAAATAGATTTTGATGAAAATATTTATGAACTCGCCATGTGCTGTTTATAGGGAAAACATTTTGTTTTATGCCTCTACACCAACCCGTTCACCGCTATACTTACTGTACGGGTGGTCTGCCTCACCCTGTATATGAATAATCTGGAAATAAAACTAATGTAGAAAAAAATGTTTAAAAATGTCTATGTTTTTCTTTTTTTAAAATTATAACTGTGACTTAGATTACCCTACAGGTGACGTTCGTGCCATTTTTGCGTAAGTCAGTAATAAGAAGAAATTATGATTGATATGATTAATTTTTGTTCGATATTAATAATAATTTGATTGATAGTCGTTTCTATTGAGTAATATAGATTCTCAAGTTCCTCATAATAAATTAGTTCAAACCCTAGTGATTTATATTTATAACTCCTTTTTATATTTCGCCCTGTCGCATATTTGGATTGTATGACTTTTATTGTTTTTTATTCAATACTACTAGTTATTATTTCCTGGAAATGTTTAAAATTTCGTAATTAGTTTTCTTAATTTAAAAATGTTCATTATGTTTTCTAAGTTTTATTATTTTTAGGAAGTATTTACTTTTTGTCGCCATATTCTAAGATCAGTAATAATTTAGTTGGTGCATTATATCCCTAGTACAGTAATTAATTTATGCATTCCTTATTTTTATTATGGCTGCTCTAGGATTGTCTTGCAACATATTATGTAAATAAATAGATAGGTTAAGTATTGATGCGAAAAGGGGTATGGGAACATTTTGTGATGACAAGATTTGTTGACATAAAAAGGATGATTGTAACGTCACAATTATTACCTTTGTATACGATGCGTGATGATTTGTGATGACAAGATTTGTTGACATAAAAAGGATGATTGTAACGTCACAATTATTACCTTTGTATACGATGCGTGATGATTTGTGATGACAAGATTTGTTGACATAAAAAGGATGATTGTAACGTCACAATTATTACCTTTGTATACGATGCGTGATGATTTGTGATGACAAGATTTGTTGACATAAAAAGGATGATTGTAACGTCACAATTATTACCTTTGTATACGAGATCGTTTATCATCTTTAGTAGGCATGTAGTTATAACGTGCGGTTGTAGCGGGGCATTAAAACGGCACAAGCGATGGATGTGGCGAATGATTGTAAAATTGTAGTGGATAGTCGATCCCATCTATTTAATTGTCCCATAATTTTCGAACGAATTGAACGAACTAAAAAAATTAAACTTCATAAAGCCTTAAAAATATGTTTTTTGTGAATTCAAAACTTAACTAATTTTAAATAGTAGACATATATTTTTAAACATACTAATAAAAAAAATTCACTAACATGTTTTTCATAGGCTTAAACATATACCATTTTATGTTATATCGTCAGATGTACATTTTTTAGTGCTTTGGTAAAGCGATCTTTATTTATCACATTGGAAAGTAAGTTAAGTTATGAATGGACGATTAATTTATTAGCTTAACTGTCAAAAAGAGAAATTATAGAATTTGCCAAATATATCAAATGATATATGTAATTTACATTAGCCCGTGTAGACCTTGGCCTACTTAAACTAACAGGTTTCGAGGCGTATATTGGCCATTAAAAAGAAAGTTTCTTTAAGATTGGATCAATTGATTTGTCTGTCTCAAAGGAAATCCTAAATTAATATTCATACTGAAAATAAAAACATAAAACTCGTCTACATAAAATGAATAAAAAATAAATAACAAGATGGACTTTTGAATTGTGGAGATTTTTCAATCGCTGACATTTGACAGCATACAATAAACAGTTTTATCAAACTTTATTATATAACTAGGTAATAGCAAGTTTGTTTAATTTACGTTATAAAATAAATGTATAGTTAAAAAATGCGTGAACTTCAATAATAAGCTTTAGTCATAATTTAATAATATTAAAAATTATAAAATTTATATTTATAATTTTTTCTAAATGAGTTTCGTGGATTTTGCAAAGAAATATACTATGTATATAAAAATATTGAATATAAATTGAATTTTGGAATTTACGACACGTAATTAAATTTCTAATAGTATTATAACCTGTGTTCATACAAATGCAATAATCATGGTAATACCCTAGAGATAAATAGTTTATTGATAAAGGTTACGTCTCAAAAAAAAAAAAAAAAAAAAAATTATCAAATCGATCTATAATATAAGCGACAATGTATGGAAAATGTTTAGATTTTGTCAGTTATAAATCAATCTATACATTTTCAATTTTAAAATAAATCAAAACCCCATTCGGTTATAATTATGATTAATCTTTATTTCCATATTACAATGATTTGCATAGGAATCGTCAGGAAAATACCATACATTGAAATCAATTGTTACAGATCAGAGGAAGAAAGAGAACCCCGACACACCTCCCGAATCTGCTCAGTGGTGTGGCCCATAAACTCGCCCACGGTCCATAAAAGGACCGCTGCATCAAATAAGTGCCTTACAGATCTCTTAAACCTTTCACTGTCGCTCTCATGCCTTATGCTTTCAGGGAGCTTATTTCAAAACTTAACACCAATCTGTGATGGCAAGTGTTATGGACCTGTTTTATGCTGTTCTGTACGTGCTCTCTGAGCATGTGCATGAGCATGAACGTCAATGCCCCTTACAAGTAAATGAGTAAATGATTTATTTTCCAATATTTACAAATACACGAAATACAAAATTCTTGTTTGGAAAAAAGACTGGCCACTTACACAGTTGTGTGGCCAGTTTAAAAAATTAAACGACAAGAAAATAAAACATCTAATATGAGTCTAGCTCCATTGAAAAAACAGAAACTCCACCTGCTGTGCTTGCAAGTACAAATTGAAATTAAATTCTAACAATATACTAAAGCAATTACTATTACTCATTTACATAAATGACATTTACCAATCAGAAAATATGTTAATAAAACTAGTTACATAATGACGTTACATAACAAACTTATGACGTATTCACTTTTTAATCCTACCTCATCCATCGTCTTCTTCCAATGCTCCAATGGGAACATTCTTCCAATTGGAAGGTCGCCCAGTCATAATTATACCATAAACTCTTTGATGTTATGACAACTCATATGCCGCTAAAAAACATTTAAGGCGAGTTTTTAACATGTTGAGGCGTACGAGCTTTTGTATTTTATTTTTAACTTCATTCGCCAGTTGAATGGGCCTACAGGCCTGTGCGTCATCTTTATTCAACGAGTAAAGTACCGACCATTGGCTCAGTGGGGATTCGAACCTTGGACACTGCCCTCCGTAGTCCGAAGGCTTAGCCACTGAACCACCTTGTTACATAATCTGGCAATTTGTTAGGATATGAATACAGAAGCGGGAGGCGGGCTGGTTTTCTGAACCACCGTTCTGTGTTTTCCCGTTTGGTAGTTATCTCTCTATCTTGTCTAAGCTTGTATCTCTCGGTCCCTTGCTAAAGCACATTAAGACAAGCAAAATAAAACCATTTCCAAAACGTAAAAGTTCTTCATGGTAAAATGTTGAACAATTTATTTTGATAGGATTAAAAAAATGTCAAGACACACGACTCGCAAAATTTCAAATGTGCGATGACAATAATAATAAATAATTCTTTATTTAAAACAATATCACAATTTACATGTTTTGATTAATATATTACACAAATCGGTAAATTATAGCTCAGAGAAGCCTCTAGGCGTAGCTCGTTTGGGGTTCCATTATATTATTAACTAAAGTAAACTAAGAAAATAGGTACAAACAGTGTAGTAATTAAATTCATTAAAATTATTATATTAGATTACACAGAGAACACTCTTGCTAGAATAGGCCAACATACAACTAAAACATGACAAACAGAAAATAAATAAAAACTAAACACACGACCAACCAAAAATACTTACTTACAAACACACTCCATGTCAATACAATTACAAATTAGGTTAAAAACCAATAATCCATGTTCACAATAATGTTATACTGTAGTTTACGAAATTTAAAAATACCAATCAAACACGAAAAACAATACTTTAAATGTAAAAATCGTCTAGAATTTTCACAAACAAAATTTATTTAAATTAAGATTCAATATCTTGAATGTTTAAAAGCAGCTTTTTTAATTCAGCCAAATAATCCGTGGTATCACTGTCTATATCTATATTTGAAACGTAACAATACAGATGTTTTGCTATTTGTATAACAATAACATATTTGATTCATTTTTATAAATCAATTGATTTTATATAAAAAATACCCTTAAGTATTTGTTTACACATAAATATAAAATATTTTTTCACCTTATCTCTTAGTTTTTCCTTCGAAGAACCAATTAAATGTGATAACTTAAACTGTAGAGCCTGATTTGCCCAAAGTAAGAGTGTCCAATATCTAGGCAACCTTGTAAACGAAAATGTTAAATGGAAAGAGCATATCAAGTGATAGGAATCATTTACTATTTACTACGTAAGTTTTACTTTTTACGACATACTTTTTGTGACCAGATAACGTAATTCTTCGCGTGTATTACGTATTTGTTCATTCACAGTTTATTACAGTAATGGCCTTTTATGCTATACAGGAACACATTAATTATACTCAGCCTTTATTTAAAATCCAAAAATCTTCCTTTAAATAGTGTGTAAAAAAAGAAAATCATAATATTTCCCTTTATTTTTAAAACTGAGAGTATTTCCCTTAATACAGTTGTTTGTGTTTAAGTGTTAGTATTAATATTTTTAATCAGGAGAAATTTAGGAGTTACGATTTATCAGGCTTAAGTCACACGACATTTATAACATATGCTCAGATTGCCAAAATCTAATTCTTCTCTTTATTTAAAAAATTTTTTTTCTTAGCATCTAGGTTTTATAGTGAAATAATTGAAGACACCTTTGTTTTAAGTCAGATAATTAATTCTTTCAAAAATGTCCTTAAATAGAATGTTTTTAAAATGTCCAAGGACAGAATAGACTGTAACAGACTCTGTCTGCCTACTTTTTCAATTTTCTTTTTCAAATGTTTAATTTCTGTAACCCCTCAGAAACCGTTGTTTTTGTTTTGTTTGCGTGTATGTATATTTTATGAGCAACGATGTTTTTCTTTGTATAAAGTATTGCTTCTTTAGTTAAACTTCTAACTATGGCACACCATCAGGGAACGTCATGCTCTTGAGCGGCTGTATTATTTCCAGAAATTCTATATTCTCGTCTCTAATATACTGTAGAGAGAAAAAAAGATGAATTTGTTCAAGGGTTCCTGCCATACATACAAGTAATCTTGTAATCAAATGGAATTCATTTAACTTTATTTAAATTATAAAACACAACTCACCCCTACCAGAACTTCCTCATCAACGTTTACTAACCATGTTAAAATGTTTATTAATGAAATTTTTCAAAAATGTATTATGAACAGTTTATTTGTGATAAGATATTCACATCTACATCAACCAAGAAGGGCTGCGGTTTTAAAATAATGTTGAGCAAATATGATCTAATGAATCTTATGTTGAGATGAAGTAAACTGAGACTAAAAATCAGTAATTTTCAAATGGCCAAACTAAGATGTCTTTTTTTTATTTCGCCTTGATCCCTGCGTTAATAAAAATACGTTGAGTCGTGAATTGGACGATAATGGAAAGAGGCTAATCTTAGTTGTTTTGTGGAAGCCTATGCGTTAAAAAAATATTTTCAGGTCAATAATTTACACCTTTATATTTAGCTAGACCTAAACGACAACCGAGATATCTTGATTTTTCAGATAATCAGCAAGAACCAAGACACGCTGACCCTTTAAATTCGCATGTCTTCCATAATGTTCAGTCAGAAACTACACTTCCTTCACTTTTTGAGAGTTTATTCTGCATAGCTATTAGGTCTTTTTTAAGCTCTTTATTTTCTTTTCGTAGAGATTTTATTTAATTCAATATCTCATCATAGTTATCAGGGTGACAGTCCACTGGAGCAATACCTTTATAAGATATATCTTTGGGAAGTCGTTATTATGTTTCCTTACATTGATTTACTCCTACTTTTAACCGTTGCGAACTCCTCTATTAAGTCTGTAACTTTTATTTGATCACCGTTCAAAAGTTCAGCCTTGATGTGTTGAAGAGCCAACGAGTTTAGTTTATATTCATTTATTCTGGATCTAAGACTATAGTTTATCTTTTTAGGACAGAAAATTAACGTTCTGCTGAGCAGTTTGAAACAGCTGTGCACAAATACATACGAAGAGCTATGTCTATGTTCGGAAATGTCAATTGGAGATTTTAACTCTAATGAACTTTATCATCGATAAGGGGTTCCACTTAACACCGCCACTCTTTAGAAGGCTAGAGAAATGTATGCACTCATTTACAAATGATTTTTTTAGAGCATTTTCATAAAAAGATTTACGTTTTTCAGCCCGTTCAATAGGATGACGGGCCTAGTTTCAACTGAGGACGAAGATAGATTGTTAAAAGCTGAGAAATTATCTGCAATAACGTCACAAGCGTTTTAGCACTTCAGTAAAGCTGGCTTGAGTTTCAAGCACAACATATGTTTAAATTTATAACGATCTGTAAGGATGGCTTCGTTTTCATTGGTTTCGTCTGCCTGGATTTTACTTTTTTCTGCCATTTGCAACACGTCTATTACTCTACATCACACAGTTTCTTGGTCTTTCTCCATACACATGAAAAATACCTCTAAGAGAGTAAACGAAAATTTACTAAAGAGACACGCAATCTAAGTACTATCTCTAAGGGAAGTGTCCACTTTTTGCAAAGTTTGACTAATGTGTTCAAATCTGTCCGATATTTCTGACCAAAGTTCCATCATAATCATTGTATCCAATCTATTCAAGCATTTCAGGAGTTCCGTTGTTTCACTCCTCACTACTCTTCATATGTCTCCAAACTCAGAATCACACTTTCTAGGTTTTCACATAGAGCTTTTACATGCACGTTCACGATCACTCTGCCCTGTTTCTGACAAACCCTTGAGTGTTTTAATTTTGTCTTGAGAGAAGCAAACTAGATATTCCCATCTCTTAGTAGATGCGACAAATAATGTGTATATGTTCTGTATTAGGTTAAAGAAGGTGCATGCTTGCGGACAGCGACTTGCAGCACATGTGCCTACAAGATTTAATTAATGGGCCGAGCAAGGAACAAACAATGCTTTAGAATTTTCATCCTTCATTCTAGCTTGCAAGCCATTGTAGATACCTGGCATATTGCTCGCGTTATCGTATGACTGCCCTCTACAGTTTGCTAAATCAACGGAGTTTGAAATTAACAGAGACATTACAGCTCTGGCTAATTACTCGGATTTCTGCCTCGTATTTGGTAAAAACAAGATGAATCGTTCAACAGGAATGTCATTTTCTTATACATACTTCAAAACAAATGAAAATTTATCAGTGTGACTTATGTCAGGCATTGAGTCAGTCCACTATTATGGAGTAATACTTGGTCTGTTTCAGCTCGTTAATGATAACATATTTTACTTTTCAAGATAGCAAATTAATGACTTCATTGCGAATGAATGATGAAAGATAAGACGTTCTCCCTGAACCTGGATTACCAAGTTTACGTATATGTTCAGAGAGGAAAGGGTCGAACTCGGTCATTAATTCTAGTGACGTCATATACTCGCCGTTGTCCAGTTTGTTGTGAAACTGTAATATCTGAACTGTTTCTTACTTGTACAACTGCGGCGTCGACGTTATTCAGTTCGTTATCACTGCTCAGTTCAAATTTACCCGTTTTAGCGACACTTGTTTCTTGATCACTATTTAACTGTCTGGGCCTCTATCTAACACGTTGTGTTGTTGCAATGACAAGCAGCCTTCCCCACTTTCGCTAGGCTTATCAAGAGGTTTAAAAAAAACCATCCACCTTTTTATAAGTGTTTAACAGCTTAGTTTCTTTTTCGTTCTTTTCACTCGCAAGTTTGCGATAACCCTAACCACTTAGTTTTCTTCGTTTATCACTCATTATTGTTACTAATGGTAAATAAAGAGAACTTAAAATTAAAATAAGTATTAACACAAAAATAAATCAAGGAATAAGCATTACACGTTAAAAAACGATCACGCAAAACACAACACACAACTTAACGTCAACCATATAAGATCTATTTGACAGACAGTGTTACCAGCAAGACAATACTAAAACGCTGTTGCCAACTGTTAAATTTACAACGTAAAATAACCTGATACTGTAAAATTATAAAAATGTTAACTTATGAGTGGAAAGGTTAGAAAATTAATGGCATTTTTTTTTAGTTACGAGCAAGATTGTAAAGCGAACGCCCTTTGATTGCCGTTTTCAGTAACCGCCGTCGCCCCGTCGCGTTTCCTGCCGACAGTTAAAGTAGCACAGTTGAAATCCGTCTCTGAGTGTGCGCAAAACCTACGTGGACTTGCTATGACAGACTTATTATACGCGGAGATATGCTCGTGGGCTAGTCCAAAATATCAAACCGATCCTACGTTCACGAGCTGTCCATATCAGCATGTCCGCGTAAAAAGCCCCCCCCCCTACACGCGAGAAACTTGCTCATGGGCTATGGATGACCATGGAGAGAAAGATAAGAAAGCGTAGAGAACTACTACGTAGCGAAGCAGTTGGTTAGCTAATTATATAGGTAAAAAAGAATATATAGGGAATTGTGTTTATGGTAGTTTGACATTGAACTGTCATATCAATAATTAATTACTGTCCTAAAAATGATAAATAAAAAAATTGACACTTACTAACATTTTTGATCAAACTAATGTCTTGATTATTAAACTTAGATTTTGCATTTAGACACTGGAAAATACAACAGGGAATACATTATTGGGTAGCTGCACCCCAAAATAGAATGGACGAATTAACTAAAATCGATTCAAAAACAATTTATTGTAATCATTGTGGTCAAGCAAAAAAATTATCACCGGCCTTACACAAACATCTAAATATCTTATTTTGACATTGCATATATTTGTAGTAAAGTATTGATGATATTTTTCAAGCAATCTACAACACGGCTATTTTACTAAAAGTATTTTATTTTGTTGATTACCTTCGCTACCGCAAAAGATGATAGTTTCATCCCTGAACTTATAATGTAACCACTACGTAAGTCATATTCAAGAAATAAAAGTTTTTTAATTTAATTTCAATAAGAAGATTATTTTGGTGATGCCTTAATTGGGCTATGACAAATAAACGACAAACATTTAACGAAACCTTTGTAAGAAATGGTTGGACCTACAAACTAGTAGTTTGTAACAATGACTACATTCGCTCATCTACACTAATTACACACACATTTAAAATCCATATCCACCTATATCTTGATGATCGGCGTCTTAAGAATAAATAAATATATATTTTGATAGAAAGTTTTTTATTAATTTAATCTTGACCTATTGCCCTCGTAACGGGTATTATTATGGGAGATTAGTGTCACTTTAAGGGTTGTTCCTTTCCTTTAGGAATGGATTTATGAAAACCTCTTTCTTAGATGCAGTACGGTACCTGAAAATTAAAGTCGATCAGGCTTACAGTTTTGGATATCTCACGATAAGTCAGTTAAAAGACTGCTTCTATACAGATTTTAATACACACGTGACAAAAATACACGACTAAATATAGAAATAATACACACATTTTGCATGTAAAATTTGTTTGAGAATGTGCATAGAGTGCATTTTTAAAAGATTACTTATCGGTAAGTTCAACAGTGCTACAATCTATTACATACCGACACACTGGTTCTTCTTTGTGCCACATGACGAACGGCTCACTCACTAACAATGTCGCACCACACTGACGACGGTGAATGCACGTTCAACCGCTTGTTATGTACTGAGTCAGCTAACACGTTCGCGTACTTGTCACCATCGTAATGGCCAATTGGATGCCATCCGATTACTTATCAAACAACATAGTTCCTGGCACTGCAGAAAACCATGTTACGGACTTAAGTAAGGCAATGAGTCTATGGTGTTGGATATAGTGTGTATTTATTAATTAAAAGACGCGATTGTCAAGAGGTGAATAAATGTGATAGTTGAAGGTGAACATTTTCCCACAGTACTTGGGGGAGGCGTGTTGTTTGCCCACTAGGGTCGGTTAAAAAATCAAAATTTCGAATTGTAATACGTAACAGGTCCAAAACTTGCGTATTTATATGTAGAACAACAGAAAAATAAGGAAAAACATATCTTATATCTTCGGTCCCACATAGGGCCTCAGATTTAACACAAATAAAAATTGTTGGTGTTTTTAAAACGTATTAAAAACATTGTGAGTTTTCTCACGTAATAAAAACTGAAATATTACCTTTGTAACATGGTGATAACAAATATAATTTTTTTTAATTTTATTTATCAGCAATAAAATCTAAAATTAAAAAACTCAGATTTAGGTCACATAAAACTCTTTTAACCAGTGTGTTTAGTAAAATTAATCAATAGTCGATGGCTAATATTACGGCCCAGTAAAAAATCATAATGTTTACAGGAAGCACATTACAACATTTATAACATAAGACATCAGTTAGAGAAGTGATTTCTGACTAAGCACTGGTATTCCCACCCAAGAGAGTAAGGTTGCTCTAATAAACGCCATTCCTGTTCTGGTCTCCACAAACTTTCTCAGAAGATTCGGCGACAAGTTTATCACATCTTTCCACGGGTTAAGTGTGGCGTGGGCATTTCAAACACCGATAGTCAGTGGAGGCTTTGTCGAAATAAGTGCTACACTATCCACTTTTCGTACTTTTTCCATACCAACAACTAGTCAGACAATT
The DNA here is from genome assembly GCA_035578905.1 of Stictocephala bisonia. Classification (NCBI taxonomy): domain Eukaryota; kingdom Metazoa; phylum Arthropoda; class Insecta; order Hemiptera; family Membracidae; genus Stictocephala; species Stictocephala bisonia. The sequence goes on from JAQJVL010000724.1 coordinate 316,710, forward strand.
AACTCCGTCTAGTCTGAAGCATTCAAATTAATACTGGGTGCGAGAAATTTTCTCATAGTCTTGCCTTTTGGTGATTGAGTTCTAGCTTTAAGAACTATTCTGTTAAGAAGCCTCAGTATCTCTCTTACATCTTTCGTCTACAACTAATAACATGTTCTCAAGATGAGCAAAATAAGCATTTCTCTCAATCACAAGGTGAACTTTTTAACAGATATTCATTTAAAAGTTTTTAGATATGTACAAGATTAAAAATCTTTAGGACCAAATTTGACAGAATTATCTTTCTTGATATTGAATTAGAAAGGAGTGTACGTTTTTACTTCATACCGATCGAGTGTTATTCATTCTTCAGAGGGACTGGTTGTAGAGACGTAACCTCGTAGTCGGAGGTTCTGTTTGCACCTGCCAACCATCGTGAATGGCTCATGGGGCCTAGGTCTTTTAGTCCAAGATCATGGGCACATTCTCCTCTCTGTATTGCTTTTACGATATCCAACCAATATTTAAGGAATTTACTTAGATCGTCTTTAGGGATACAAATTTCTTTGGATTTGATCTTTTCAAAGGAGGTTTTTTATAGTCTGTAACTGATTTTCATTCTGTGACAATGATAAAGGAACTGTTTTGAAATATTTATTCTTCTCGGTAAGTCTTATAACTTCGGATTTAATTTTCTTAAACAGTTTGTGCAGAGACTTAAGAACCTCAGCTATCTTTACATCTACAATCCTTGGATGGCTAATATAAGTTCCGATGCTGAAATCTTCTGCAAGCCTTCGGAAACATCTTTAGGATCGACAGAGAACTCATTGGGTCTCTAAGCTTCAATTATTTTAGAACTCCTAACTGGAGTGTCACCGTTCCTTGGCTCAGGGTGCTCAAAGCACTTGGAGCAATTAAAAGTACTTGCTTAAAGCAATCGTACTCTACCTCACAAAAAGCCCGACACTTGAGGGGTGAACTGTTCTCACAAGCAAGTACCACAGACAAGAATTATCTTACTGCCATATGTCTTTCCCTCAATAGCTCCATGGCTTTTTAATAATGAAATAATTAAAACTAATAAAATCTGTTGAGTCAATAATTGAAATTAAAATAAGATGTGAACATCATTAGTAAACTATAATAGAAAGATTTAAACAGGAATTGCCTTTGGCCAGAGGCAAGAAAGGATATCACTTCTCAAACTTGCAAACTATATATGACCTCGCCACTCAATCTAGGGTGGAAGGGGGGGGCGTGTTTACCAAAATACTGACACGGACATTGCCCAGTCCAACCAGTTGGAGGCTGAGCGAATCTTACTCTGGAAGGAGATAGCCAAATGAGCTCAACAGCCTGGATAAGATGATCGAAAGCTGGAGGAAATAATCTGGCCAAAGGCCGAGAAGCGACATTCGTCAACTACTAAAGTCATGTAACCCTCTTTAATTAATCTTACATCTTCAATCACATTTGAGGCAATATCAATCATTGTGGCACGATCAGAAACAACGAACTGACCACTAACTAACGCTGTTGCAGGTAACGTTACCCTTATTTGTGATGACTGAGAAAACGGAGATTTAGATTTGAAAGGAAGTAAATTTTAGTTGGTTGTAGATGTATCTTCTTCATATAAGATAAATATAGATCGTGTTTGCTGTTAGCGATCAAACTTACGCCATCAAGAAGGTCTGTATTATGATCACCACCAAACTATGAAGTATGTTCTCTACTAAACTGTTAGTTTTCTTTCTTCTCTTTCAAAAAACTTTTCTGTTTTCTTTTTGTTTAAACAACTAATGAAGCTTCATCTAGCACTTGAAAAAAAAAACATTCTCTCTAGTACTGACATTTTGTTTTTCACAACTACAATCGACAGTATCGATACAGTCAGAAAACAGTAACACAAAACACAAATTTACATTCTGTGACATAAAAAGTTTGGATTTTCCATCTGAAACCAAGGTCAATCTTCTCTTTAAAACCATTTGCCATAGACTTTCTTAAGGGAGTCTTTCATAGAAAAATACACAGTTGGGATAGGAGCTTTGGAATGTATAGCGTCAATTTCCGAAGAAAGTCTAACGTCATATTCAGAAAATTAAGCGCTTTATTAGAATTAGTGTTATTGAAAATTTAGAATTTTTCTCTAAGCAACCCAAAGATACATCTGAGTACCTAGGTAAAAATGTTCACTTATTTCTGTTGTAAAACCAAATAAAAGGACAGTAATATGATTGTTTGGTTATAACTGAACTTGTTTGAGTTTTCATGTCATAGATAATAAAAGTCTGACTTACCATTGTACTGTATGAGTGGGTAGATAGGCCTTTGTAGCAGATGTTCTCTAGAGGCTACACCTGCCGCCGAATTGAATTTTTCTGCATCTTTTATAGGAGAGCCATCTATCTCTCAATATAATATCTTCATTATAATAATTTTTTATACTTTAATCTCCTTTTCCAAATCTTTCAATTCTATTTTTTTTTTTTTTTTCCTTAAGAGCTTTACTAATTCATCTAGCCTTTTCACTTTTCTTTGTTGCCCTTTTTTACGTAATGCTTGTTCAAGTTGCTTCACTTCACTGGCTTAAACAAATAGCCTACAAACACAATAACATAGTGATCACAACATATCGACTGATCACTGACTGTCCCGACGTATCATCAACATGGCACTGGAGGGGAGCCTGCATGAAGACAATGAGTAATTTGCTATGTCGTCATTATTTTATCGTGCGTTTAATGACACAATATTGTGCATTGTGTAATTTAATTATAGATAATGCATCAATAAATGTACCTATTAATTTATACTTGTACAGTTGCTTTACTTAAAACACAACAGTAAAAGAGATTTTTTCATAATATAAATTCGAGATTTTGTCTTATGTTATAATTTATTTGCTGAAAATATTTTTTTTAAAGTGTACATTCGTATTTTGTCATTATTACACTTGTTACAAATGTATTTTTTCAGTGTCAGTTTAGTTACAAGACTCATAAAATAGTAATTATTAATTCATTTTCAAAAGCCAACATAAGATATTTTTTTTTTTTTTTTTTTTTTTAAGGAGAGGCCAACCTCCTTCTTTACCTTACTCTGCCCATTCCTCATAGACTATTGATCTGTGTGAGGAACTTATAATCAGACACAGTTAGGGGGTGGTGAACCGATACAGTAGATGGTGAATATTACTGATAAACCTTCCGGTCTAGGCCGGATTCGAACCAGCGCTATCTCTAACCCAAGCTCAAAGTCCTGACGCCTTAGACCACTCGGCCACCGGCTCGCCCAATACAGTGGGCAAAAACTGCACTTCATGAAGACAATACACATGAATTGTTTCAATGTTTGTTATTCAACGTACAAGCACACACTGTTGAGGTATCTTACGTATCGAATGTCAAAGACTTCATTTTCCAACCCACCTATACACATCCACGGGAATTTACATACTCGAACACACAGTATTTGTGACGTCAACGCTAGACCCCCGAGTATGGCTCAGTAAACACGTGTTTAATTCCGAACGCGACAACTAAATACATATAATTAGCTCCAGTGGTTTTACGTAAACGCATTACTTTTGATTGGCCATCGTATTAACTGTCATAAACCACTGATTCTGACAGTACAAATTATACTTTAGACATAATCTAAGAAATTCTTCTTTTCCATGTGTTAATAATCAGGTTTTGGAGAATATTTCAAGTCAATACACGAAAAGGTCAGTAAGCGAAAAACCTTTTTATTTGACAGTGCGTAAACGTATTAGAAAAACTATTGAACTAAATTTTTTATTTAAAAAAATATTCTGTAGGATTTCCTTTCTTCAGGAGTGAGAGCGGTGAAAGGTTAAATTAATTTTCGAGGAATCAGTGGCACGCCTGCGAGTATATGAAATATATGAAAATTCAAATGCTGTATTATGTAAAGCATCTGATATTTTGGATACAAACCATGTTATGTATTGTTCAAAATTAACAACAACAACAACAAAATTATACTGTAGATATTGAGAAACCATGTCTTACTTATTACGCTACCCAAGTTTATCACGGGTCTCATCCATGGTGATCACGGTGGATCCCCAAGTTGATCACGGGTCTCATCCATGGTGATCACGGTGGATCCCCAAGTTGATCACGGGTCTCATCCAAGGTGATCACGGTGGATCCCCAAGTTGATCACGGGTATCATCCAAGGTGATCACGGTGGATAACCAAGTTGATCACGGGTATCATCCAAGGTGATCACGGTGGATCCCCAAGTTGATCACGGGTATCATCCAAGGTGATCACGGTGGATACCCAAGTTGATCAAGAGTGGCTACCCAATCTATCTAGGGTCCTACCCAAACTGATCACTGGTCCTACCCAAGCTGATCACTGGTCCTACCCAAGCTGATCACTGGTCCTACCCAAGCTGATAACTGGTCCTACCCAAGCTGATCACTGGTCCTACCCAAACTGATCACTGGTCCTACCCAAGCTGATCACTGGTCCTACCCAAGCTGATAACTGGTCCTACCCAAGCTGATCACTGGTCCTACCCAAGCTGATCACTGGTCCTACCCAAGCTGATCACGGGTTCCCCCCAATCATATAACCCACGTAAACAAATGAAGCATATTTATATGAAATAATTTTCATATAAATTACTACCTACTTTAGCAACTGTTGTCACAGAGTATGAGTATAGTACAGTAAACAAAATGACCGCTCTTAATCCTTACTGTCCCACTAATCACTCATCAGTGATTGATGGCTACTCAAAGTTAAAGGCATTTTTATGGCTTTATCTGCTCGCCTTACAAGATAACAGTTATCTGCTTCTTGCCGAAATTTACATATTTTATTAACATATTTATTAGTAAAGTATATCCTGGTTATTATATTTAACACTTGTTGTATACTAGGCAACTAATTTCTTAAAACAGTTTCAGATTCCTTAATTCTTGAATTGATATCAAAAATATGTTGTACATAGTTTGATTTTTTTTCATTTTATTTCTGTTCACTTCACTCACCAAATTACTTGGGCCTTTAGGCCGGTGCCTTAATTTTATTCAATGTGTGAAGTATTGACAGTTCGCTCAGTTGGGGATTCGAACTTCAAGTGGTTGGACTTTGCACTTCAGTCCTAACCACTGGACCACCACACCGCCGGCAATTGACTTATTTTTTTAACGACGCTGAGTTGTACTTTTGCTGCAATTAAAGCTTAAAATATTTCATTTTTTAATAAAGTACAATAATATTTACAATTGCTGTATTGTTAACATGTCTAATTATATTAGCCTATTATGGCCAAGAAAATCATATTTTTTTCATTATACGGGATAAAATATCACGAAAATGTTGGGTATTTATAACAGTTATTTTGTTGGCTCTCCCCATTTGTTTATGTAACAGTACGTTACGACTAAAACTGGTTTGATAGTACAAAGAAACCAGGTAAAAGATTTAGGAAAGTTTCGATTAAATAGATAGTAGATAAATCGATTTGAAACCTATTGCAACTTGTTAAGGAAGGTCCGAAACCAAATGTTAGGTCCGGAAATGGTTCAATTAAATAGTAAACTACAAGTAAACAGGAACAGTAAATAATTGTAATAAATCGAAAAATACATTACATATTTTAATAAAACTTAGTACCTAGGGGTTTTTAAGTCACTCATTATGATTTTAACATCGAAAATATTTAGAAACGAAATGGCGGATGAGAAATTATGTTTCCGCCATTATCGGGAATGTTACAAATAAAAGGTACAAAAAATATGTATACACCCATTTTGTGTATTTTAATCATACTTACGGACTTAATAGAAATTAAAAAGTGATGGTTGAAAAATCCTACTTTTTCACCATTTTCAAAAGTGTTAAGCAAACATTAATAAATAAATATTTTAAAATCTCACTTATAGATGATATTTATGGATTGATAGTTGCAAATAAATTGCTGATGTTGCGGAAATTTTTGAAAAATCAATCGTGGTTGGAAAATTCAAGGTATTCATGATTGAATTTTTTATTAAAATAGTCGATAAAGGGTGTTTTGGGTCCTTGATAATAATTTTACCGATATAAAAATATAAAACAAAGTTAGGAAAGGAAAATCTTGGTTTTCCAACATATTTCACTATTGCTATAAAAAAGTATTACAAAGAATTATATAAACATGTATAAACGTCCATAATATTATGATTTTTGACTGCTATCAATTGTCAAATTTTAAACTATGATATCAGATTATTATCTACCTACTTTAAAATAATAAATTTTGTACGAAAATATAAAATTAGACTTTAAAAAAAATAGTTTCAACGGGTTTACTAATCTTGATATGTAGTTAAAAAATAGCTTTCCATCAGTAACTGTTTTATGTTAAAGTTATTTTTACATCTAAGGTCTCATTAGAAAGGTTAACTTATACTCAACAAAGTGATTACAACTTTCTCATTTAAATTAAAACTTTTTGATATATTTGAGGTTAAATCATAGCATTTTAGGATAAAAATTATGAATAATTAAATTGTAACACTCATATCTCTGTATAGGCATATCGAACTGTATTGAAGAAAAGTAAATTGTTGGGCAAATCAAAACCTACAAGTTAAGTTATTATAAAGTTAAAAAAAAATCGATTTTCCATTTTTAGTAAAAATAGGAAATTATTTTTTGAAAAACGCACATTTTACCAATTTTAAAAGTGCGGCCACGTTTTTCATATGAATCCAAAATAGTCAAACGTTTTTGAGCATGTGTTTAAATATATAATTTGACTTTATACGATTGTATTTTTCTTTTCTAAACCTACATTTCAATTGGCAACACTTGTTTAGCCACAAATTGCCAAAAGTGGCTAAATAGCAAATATTTTGCGGTAATTTTTTTAATTTTGTGTAATAAGACCGTTATTAATCTACTTTTTTTTATTTTTATACTATTATAAAGATAAAGTGCCATCTTTAAAATGGTATACTTTGGCTGATCATAAAAAAATAAAAACAAAAGAATCTGAAAGTTAAATTTTACAACTTTAAATTCTTATACATTTTTACATGAGTAAAAAGACTCACGATATTTAACAAAAGCTGATAAAAAATATGAAATTTTGGAGTGAAAATTTCAATATTCGATGCTGAGTGGATTTTATTAAAAAGATGTTAATTACCTTTTCTTCATAAAATGAATAAAATGAATGAATAAATTTCTTCATAAAATGAACCCATTAGGTATGTTATTTTTTAGTATTTTTCCCCGTATAAAGGTGCCCCCCACCATCCTAACTATACCCCACCCCAGCAGGTAAGGTGGTATATTTCAAGGAACTACATCTCTCTTTATAAAATATAACCAGTTTCAAGTGAATATGTAGTCGCTTTCTATTTAGTCGTTCATGTTTTAACACGCTAACTGTACTATCTTATTATCTAAAACAAGCCAGGTCACTGTTCCTCAAAATATAAAAGATGTGTTCACCAATGCCCTAGAAAGCTAGCTCATAAAGAACACAGTGCTATCAGCTGTGTCACTTTTCTTGGTAAGTAAAGCTGACCTTGACCTGCCTAATCAGTAATCAGCAATATTGCCATTATGTTACTTGATACCTTACTTGATTTATTCTCAGTTATCATTAGAATAATCAATTCTTGGAATTTGTTCTTACAATATTTAAAGAAATTTTTTCAACTTCCAACTAAAGGTTTTAAAGAACTGAACTTTACTTCACTTATGTACCATATGGAACTTTATTCACAAATTAAATTCAATGACATTTATATTTAGATCTTTAATATTTCACTTAAAATCATATGCAATTTTTTATAAAATATCTATATTGGCAAATAAACTGAAAATAATAATTAAATATGAGCTATACATCGTTCAATATACGCTTTAAAACGATTGGTGTCTGTGTTATATAAAGTCTATATTATTCGTTCTTTTGCATTAATTTGTTTATCGTGCTTCCAACATCTTGCGGAGTTTCAAGAATGTCTTTAACTGAATGATCAGCTTCTCAATACAAATGAAAAGCTCTTATGGAAACAACCCTTTCTATTTTGGTAAATGTTTATGGGGTTGTAAGTGTTACTCGAAAACAGAACATATTTAACAACTAACTTCAATCATAAAAAAATCGGGAGGTACAAAATTCTAGTTGATATAAAAGTATATTGGTCAATAGAACATATAATTATAATTGTTTTAAATATTTCTCATTTGGAAATGACAAGTAGGAGTGGCACAGTTGAATTAATTTGTCTCATTAAAAACTACTTTTGATAATTCAAGTTTAGACTATCAAAAGCTAAATGTACTATCCAATTTAAATCCAAGTTTAGATTCTCACAGTTTAAATATAATGCATGATAAGTAAACTTGCTAAAGTAATTATTAATAGAACAAACATGTAACAAAGATACCTTCTAGTGCACACCTGTGACGTCACGATTAGTGAAGACCAAGTTCAGACCCACTTTGAAGACCCAAGTGTGAGGAAGAAGACTTGGTTTTATCTGCGACATCAATTTAACTGAGTTCAATTGAGCGATTGGGCACGCACTGTGTTCATGCCCAAATGCCGCTTTGTGTCATACTTGTATTTGCAAAGTCATCGATATTTTCATTATGAGTAAGTTGAGACAATACTAAAAATGAATTTATGTCGGCTCTTCCTCCCGCTTCACTCACAAGTTGTTATGTCACTCATACTCATTACTTTACGTACAAACTATATTATAATTTAATGTTATAAGATGAAACAAACACTCCAGTAAATATTTGTAGTAGATAAAGGTGTATTAAATAAACGATGAAATAATGCATGGTGAGTAGCTCTTTGGAAACTAACATAGGATGCTGAATGGAATGAATCAATTGGTATGAATCTTAAATGTTGTGTTGGTTTTTTTTATAAATATCGAGTTCAATATGACCAGATGCTTGGTTTCTTTTAAGAAGGATATCTAAAAAGGGAATAGAATAGTTGTTTTCAATGTCATAAGTAAATTTTATGGTTGTATTGAATGCATTTATATGTTTGATAACATTTTGAAGATTCTCATTACTATTAAAAACTGCAAAAATATCATCTACATATCGATTTCAAATTCTAGGGAGGTAATTTAACGTATGTTTTGCATGTTGTTCAAAATTGCTTAAAAATATATAGGCAATGAAACAAGAAAAATAGTTGCCCTTAGGTGTTCCCTCTATTTGGTTGTAATATTCATTATTTATTTGAAAAGTATTTTGAGACATACAGAGGTTTATTAGTAATATATATTCATCAATTTTTACTTTTTCAATTTTTACGGAAATTAACCAGTTTTTTTATTATATTGAACTCACCACTATTGTTTTTAATTTATACATGTTTTACATTTATATATATTATTGTCTTATTCCATATGTTTTATTTTATTTTACCGTGTGTTTTTCAAATCAATCAAATGTAAACAATATTAATTTAGTTTTTGTGCCTGAAGATGGTAACTTTGTTACAGGAAGGCCCAACAACATTAAAAACTACTTACTGGAGTGTTTGTTACATCTTATAACATTAAATTATATGTCCAGTAAGAAACGAGCTTTAAGAATGATAAATTATAATTACCATATTATAAATGAAAGTAGACTTGATTGGAATCTATGTACATTCAATCTGTTACATGCCCCCTTTCCCCTCTCCCTACACAATTACATGTATGTTCCCTTCACACTTAAGTTGTCCATTTATGTGTTTTACCTCCCCATTTCCCACTCCCCCTAGCTCAATGTTATACCGGGAGTTCAACAATTCTGGAAACCCCTTATTATTAATTTTATTAATAAACACAGAACAATGAAACTCTAGGATTACGTCCTCACTGTAAATACTAACATTTTTGCCATTTTAAATGTCCCTTTTCGCTTTCGGGGGACGTCCTTTGGACGAAGTCTGAAAAATCTCAAATGTAAGCATTAGGTCTGGTTATACAGCATTTAAATTTGATTATTAGATGAACACATTTTCACAACCCCGACTGAAAAAGGACGATTCGTTTGGTAATAGCAGCCTCTTAATGTTGGCCTCATTGGAACTTTGAGAGGCTGCTATTTCCAAACGAATAGTCCTTTTTCAGTCGGGTTTGCGGCAATGTGTTTCTCTAACAATGACCTTTAAAATTAGTTAGAGAATCTAACTCATATTAAGGGTTTCCAAACTTTTTGTACACCCGGTATATGTCCCTTCTTACACTACCTACAAAAAATCTAATATATTATATTCCCCATTTTCCTATATTTTATTATATTTATGCCCATTCCCATACCTCCCGTACGTACATGTCCCGTCCGACGTCCCCTAGTACAGTGATACACATGTTCCTTCCGACTCCCCCTAGCTCAATGCTGTACATGACCGTTTGCAGTTAGCCACATACAATTTTGTATCTTTATTAACAAGTTATGGGTTGACAGCTTATTCCTGAGAATATTTTTTGCAAACTAAGCTAAGCAGATAGGGTAAGTCGTATTTCATCTGAAAAGTTACGATTATCTCTAACTGCAATAATAATTCAGGCTTTAAACGAGCCAATAAGGCGTTAGTTCGTCTCAACTCAAGGCCTGTTTGTGTAGCTAATGTGCCATCAAGTCTTGACATGCCAGAAGACCTTCGTAGGAATAAATTCAATGTTTGCTCGTCTACGTCACTGGCAGTGTGCACAACTGGTGTACACTTGTGACTCAGTTACAATTGGAGATTCGTGTTTTCTGACACCAGTGTACGGCGCAATATACAATATACTTGCCTTGTTCTGAGCTCTGCAACCCAAAAAGGAAGAAATGCTGACCAACTAGGAACAATATGTAGAGTATAATTAATGAAATACACATTCGTATCACGGGTGTTAGAACAATATACACTAGGTAGTTTTTCAGCGAATAGAAGATCCAAGACCTCATATCGGTGGGTTTTCGATGAATTGAGTGTGTATAGGAACCCTTCTTGAAATAAACTAAAACCTAAGAAAACCGATTTCTTCATGACATAAAGCTTGTTATCAGACACATTTTATTCAACCAATCAGAGGTTTTAAAATACAAACTGTTCCAAACATACAAAACATATTTTGCCAGCGTGATGGTTCTTGGGTTATGGCACCGGACTACGGAGTGGAAGCCCAAGGTTCGAACCCTCAACTAAACTGGTTGGTACTTCACTCTTTAGATAAAATTCACGCACATGAACTGACTCATGTCTGACTAAAACTCACAGACTCATATGCACTGACGACTGAAGTTTCTTTTCATCTGACGAAAAATACCTATTTATTAAAAAATATTCAACCATTTCCTTCTATGTTCATTTCTCTATGTAATATCACTTTATTTCTGACTCGAAACTTGGAAGAACATACGCTGCTGCAGCCTTCCATGATGGAACACTGGATTTACTTGTGAAATCAAGTGTACCATAGTCAAGTGTACCATAGACAAGTGTGCAATAGTCAAGTGTGTCATAGACAAGTGTACCATAGTCAAGTGTACTACTTACTAGAGGCACGAACACTTGAAACTTTATCCATAGAAAAGTTTACTTATAGCTGTACTAAACTTTAAAGAAATAAGACTACTTGTCAATGTTGGCATTCCGACATTCCTATGTTTCCTTCCAAAGATCAACGATTACGATTAATTGCAGAGTGGTACGTTATAGAGTAAACTGTCATTATGTAACTCATTCATAAGGTTTCTTGGAAATAAGGTTTCAAAGGTACCCTCTCTATGTCGAATAATCTTTAACAACAAAAATATACATATTTATTGCAGCTACAAAAAAGCATAAAATAATTTTAAAAAATAAACAATGTCTAAATACAATAAAATGAAATATACAGCACAAAGTCCTTATGTCTTAGTGTTTAAATACTGATCTCCCGTCACAAGAGCCAAATCCAGGTTTTGTGACAGTTCAACACATGCTTCTTCGATTGAACTAAGATCAGCTCTACATGAAAAGAACGGAATGAGCAAACATTAAGTGATCCATAGTTTGTACTTTGGATTAAGAATTAAGGACCTAAATCACTTAGTTATTATTTACACTCATTTTTACTGAATATTAATTTAATAAGCTTTAAAATCAACTCATGAGTTGGTCTGGGGCACTAAAAGAGAAAATTCTCTCGAGTTCCATGCCTGCCATGTGTTTGTGACTCATGTGAGTAGGGTTAATAAATAAGCCCAATTTTTGTGATGATAATAGACTACTATTCTTACTTGTGGGATTTTCATTAAATATGAACTAGTTAGTCTAAAATTTACTCAAGAAACTTTAACTCAATGAGTTGAGGTATCAAAAATCTGGCTAAGTAACAATTACCAATAACTTAATTTTTATTTCAACAGTTCCAATATTTTTATTAAATTATGATGAAATAGTCGTTACGATGTGATTTGATTCGAAACGAATAATAATGATCGTGTTATTTCCTTTAAAGTTGTAGTAGTAGTAATGGTGCAGTGTTGTAATCCGGCTACTTGGGGACCAAGTGCTGCCTCTGACTAGGCAATATGCTCGGTCCTCTTAACATGATTTCCATAGACGTGGATACTAATAGAGAAGTCTTTTGTGTCCTTTTTGGGTGGTAGTCAGTATCCGGATGTTGTGTAGAGGAGAGAACGGAGTGTCATGCTTGTCAGTTAGCTGAAAATCATACCAATACTCCGTGGTTCGGATTCCAAGTAAAGCTGTAGGTCCCTTAGTTGTTTTGGCTATTGGGCTATTAATAAACGGCTGCTTCTAAGGAACATTCGACCTTAGTAACAATGACTACACTCGCTCATCTACGCGTCGTCATTCGTCCCTCATATTCGTCCATAGCTCTACGATTGTAGTTCTAGTGATGAATAATAATAATGAGTATAAACCTCGGTATATGTTCCCCGTACAGATTTAAAGTCTAAGGAGGATGGACTGAGTAAGGTTAAAAAGATGAGCCCCTTCTTAAAAAACCTGAAAATAAAGTTGTGGCCCAAGAAGTGTAGAGTTTTCCTCTAGCTAGAGTCCAATTGTTGTCACGAGGTAGATTGACTCGTCACTGGCGTATATATTGGAAAATATCTTCATTGAAGACACTTTACTCTTATAAATCTGAATTACTGTTTGAACTGTCAAAAACGGCATACTTGTAGCTGGTTTACATTTTTGTTTAGACCACTTTAACAACACATATAACAGTATAAAAGTTAACAATTTATTATTTTACCATAACAATTTAAGACAGTAAACCGGTTATCATATTCAGCAAGATTACTTCAGTTTGTAATTTTGGAACTAATTTAAGCTTGTAATCTAAACACATGTTTTTAAGTAAGGGTTTCTGTTGGAATTTAATTTGATTTCCTCTAATCCATACTATTTGTACAATTCTTCAATTTATTTGTCTAGAAGTAGGAACATTTTTGACAATTTCTATAACAAGCATCCTCTCTTGTTTTTTTTTATCTAAATAGTGTCTGCTGCAAGAAGCAAATTTACAGTCTGGACAATTACGTCTTTACATTATTTATTTTTCTGAAGGTCGAATCGACACGTAACTATAATGAATCACGCGACTTTTAAGGATGTGGAAACAAATCCAAGAACCTATACAAACGCAACAATGGGAAGTAAAATTAAGTGTCGTTCCTAGAACACTTCCAGCCGATGTTACGTCCACTTGGATTTCTCTAAAAATTCTTAATGTTCTCTAGTTCCAAGTTATTGCAAACTTTGTAAGAGTAACTTGCAAGAATACGCTTGAATATTTAATACAATATATTACTTTTGAAATTTGTTAACTACGCATTTTTATTACGCAATCTATAGTAAACGAGGTGAACTTAAACAGACCATCAATTCATCTCTTTTATAGTTTTAAGTAATAACAGTTAGTTCTGAGCCGATCAATAATGTTCTACGATATGTTTGGTAAAAATTATTTAAAATGGGGGAAATAATCAAAACGAAACATCAAAGGCAAAACTGGTAATGGAAAATTAATAATTTGTGAACTCTGAGTATATATGACGTAAACATTTTGTTTCTAGGATTAATGGTAGAAGAAGGTATTTCTGTTAGATTGTGTGGTTTTAACAAATCATGTGTGCTTTCCATAGTGAGCAATTATATGTACAGAAACATATTCTGCTTTAATGTTTCCTCTGCTGTTTTCCTCCACGAAAGACGCCAAAACGTGGGTTTCTATTTCAACGGTTTGGCTCGGAATAATAATAGTAACATAACACTTAAGTGTCATTTGAAGGGTGAAGACTATTTCTTGTGAACCATAAGTTGATTTTGTAAAAATAATTAGTATTATTATACGTTTACACGGTTAAATATGTGTAAATTTAAATATCATTCTTGATGATTTTCCATAACAAACACTCATAACATCAAGTTATGGACTTCTAGAGTGAACTTTTAATAGTCATAAAGTGTGCACTATAACACTATAATAATAGTAAACACGAACCGTACAGTTGACATAGAAAAGTATGTTTTGGCCCGCTGTTGGTAAAATTGCATTGCTACTATAGGGCTGTCGATCTGGAGCTTTCGATCTTCCAATTGTGGCTTGGCAATTTGAGAAACCGCCACCTACTTATCTGTCCCAAAATATAATAAATATGAACATTCATTGTTAAAATCAAAATATTATAAATTATAAGTTTTTGTGGTACGAAGACATACGTCTAAAGGTGTTATATACCCATGTGACGAATGTATTAAATCACATTAAACGAACTACGATTTCTCGCCCCCATGTTAAACAAAGTCACGCTGTCGTCTCTAGTTTGTGTACTGTCCGCTTTGCAGCGCGTCGGACGTTTGTGGACTGAGCGAGGTTGCCAGATTTAAGTCCCACAGTTTGGTCCAAAGTAGGCAAAACCTGGATACGGAAATTCCTACCTCTGTTCATTATGGCAACGCCGCAAGCACGGCTCTGCTGATAGTGTGCTTATTCAGGTAAACATGAGCAACCTGTGAATAGTTAGCTGTCATAAGACTCAAATTTACGTATAGATTAGGTACAAATTGTTTTTTGATGTGTCACACTATAGAAAGACGTAGTAGAGAATACTTATTCTCACTTGATCTCTAGTTATACTCTATTCTACCCCTTCAAATCAAATTCATTTTATTTGGAATTAACATTGTATTGAAAATGTCAAGCAGATAGACTAAAATTTATTTCATAGTATAGTTATGCATTTGCAGATATACCTCCGTGAATTAGATTATTCGACTAGGTATAATATATTACCCTATTTATTATACATGAAAATAAATTCTTTTTTCATATAAAAAATAATAATAAACTAAGGTACTACTAGAAATTGGGTTTCTGGACATTAAAACCCCAGAACTGAATTAATTCATTGGCATAATGAAATATGCATTCCAAAGCTCGTATGGATTTAAAGTGTTTCATTATTTACATAATATCGGTAATCTGCAATTAGTTACAATGTTTTTCACCGTAAAGTAATAAACAATGTTATCTAAAACATATACATTTTTTCTATTCTTTTGAGGTATAAATACCTTTACACCTTTAGTAATTATTTTTTGATTAGTTCAATTGTAAGATACTATTCCAGGACACATTTGATGGTTTGTTTCGAAAACTTATAGCTTTAATAATACATTAATTAACTTCTTATCAATCTCCTTCTAAACAAATATATTTGATTTGGTTCACTTGAATTTATTTAATGAAATTGAAATCAATAAATGGTTCAAAAGAATTTGCACAAGGTTCCCCCATATAAAACACTCAAAACTCAAAACTTTGAAAATTACCAGTTTGATTCCCAAATATGTTTTTGCCATAACTCAAAAACTAGTCAAGTAAGAGACATGCCATTCTTAATAAAATATTTTAAATTGTAATTCATATCTTTCCTGACAATTTAATCAAAATCATTGGAGCCGTTTTTGAGAAAATTCAATGTTTGTATGTTTTTTACCCATAAAGATAAAAAACTAAACTAAAATTTCAAAAAAATGAGAAAAATGGTCTGGAGATATTGGCTAAAAAACCTACATATTAAATTTCATAGAAATCAATCCATCCGATTGGTCTCCAATGAACTGCACAGACACACATACGGACAGACACCAACATTTTGTATTGAAAAACCCACTTTTTTGGTTCAGGGGACCCTAAAATGAATTTTTAGAACATCGTGTAAAAACATTTGTTTTGGACCATCACAATACTTTCTCTATGCTAACGCATATGGGAGAAAGTAAAATAACATGCCTAAATGCGTAGTACTTTTAAGAGACAATTAACATATTACTGTTTTTAAAGAGCTGTTACCTTCATTCATACCTCCCAAAATGTTTATTTCAATAGTCCAATACACATAATTCACACTAATGTGAATTGTATAGAAAATTTGAACGCTCTGTAACCTTACAAATGAAAAATCTTTATATTCATAGTTATCTTAAATGTAATTAAGACTAAAATAAATTTAGCTTGATGAATTCATACCTTAGGTCAACTTCTAGGCGTTATTTTTTTTAAAAAGGGAAGTGAATTTTGCAAAAGGCCAACACCTCAAGTTAAATGTACTGCAATACGTTTGAATATTAATGGACAAAAAGAAACGAAAACCGTTCGTTACGTAATATCAGTATATAATTGTGATATTTAGTTCCTTTTGCAAATATTCGAATAAAAATTCACAAAAATAAAATTTAAAAGCAAGAAAACTACTAATCTAATTGGATCAGAAGGCCCGCACAGGTCGGCTCCTACGTGAACTCTGCCAAATGTTGTCGAGTGCGAATTAAGCACATAGTCAAATTATGCGAAGGCACACGTCCATTTTTCCTTGAGAATAATAAACAGAGTTCTAAAACGACAGTTAGAGTAGAGAATCTATATTAGTTTATATTTCTATAGTAATATTCCTTTTCTTAATCACTGAAAAGAAAAAAAGACTGTGTACATTTTTTAAATCGTACTTAGAGGCTGCGGTTTAGTTTATTTTCATAACTCAACATCAAGAAGACACAACATCAATAAAACTATTTTGTCCTTGATTTAATTTTTAACAAGCTTTTGACACTCAATTTGGCTTAGTAACGATATTTAGTACTCATCAATGATGCTATAAATTATGAATAAATAATGTAATACATAATGATTAAATAGTAATATGATTTGATAATGAATTCGGCGTGGTGGCTCAGTTGATAAGACTTCGGTCTGTGGAGGACAGGGCTAAGGTTCGAATTCTCAATTGAGCTAAGGTCAGTACTACACCTGCAGGCCCATGCGATCTGGTGAGTGAAGTTCTATTCTAAATTAAATATTTAATTTTAAATTAAAATATATTTGGAAGATGTTGTTCGTATCGAGATGGACTAGTTGTTAGTCCGAAGATCTAAGTAGTGGAGTAAGTTTAAGAACGTTGAGTTTATTCTCCGTTATCCACTCTAATGGAACTGTATGTCAATAATTACTTCAAGAAAATGAAGACAATTATACGACATCAACTCAGTTCGCTGTAGTGTAATGGAGAGTAAGAAACTCTCACCTATTTACACCTGATGAGACGAAAACAACGTCGAAACAGCACACGTGGAGACCATCTGGTCCACGCACCAACATCCTTTCGGTGTGGCCTAATGCATAGTAACCAACTGTTGTCAGTTGGCACCTTAGCAGTACCTACAAGGGGCGGTTTACTTTTGTTAACGCAGAGTAACCCGTAGACTTGTGTCATGCGGAAAACTGCAATCATACTAAAATAAGTGCTTCATACATACAACATGTGTAGCGCTTTAACCATACTGACCTGGTTAAGAATGGTTTTTGGACTCACGAGCATGTTACTCGCTACCAGGAGAGGAAGAACCTCTAACCAATGGTCGCTAAGACATCAATTATTACACATGATTGCAGTTTTCCGCATGACACAAGTCTACGGGTTACTCTGCGTTAACAAAAGTAGACCGCCCCTTGTAGGTACTGCTAAGGTGCCAACTGATAACAGTTGGTTACTATGCATTAGGCCACACCGAAAGGATGTTGGTACTTGGACCAGATGGTCTCCACGTGTGCTGTTTCGACGTTGTTTTCGTCTCATCAGGTGTAAATAAGTGAGAGTTTCCTACTCACCATTACTCTACAGCGAACTGAGTTGATGTCACATAATTTTCTTCATTTTCTTGAAGTAATCATTGACATACAGTTCCATTAGAGTGGATGTTGTTCGTGTTAACGCTCCGAAGAACTGACCAGAACCTTCTGGACAAAATTCGATTTTCTTTTGAAATTATGAACATTTAAACACGGTTCAATTTCAGCTGGAAATTTATAAATGATATTGTTTTGTCATTAAAATGGAATGATCTCTTGTTTTAATATGATTAAAGACCTTTTCGACTGATTGAAGGTTTTGGGAAAAATAAATTATAGAAAAGTAAATCAGAAAGAACTGTATGTATAAGGCGTTTTTTATCCCAAATTGTCCCCTACAGATATCAGCCGACCAAGTCCCCATACAACCCTTATTGCCTTCTTTTGTAATTTGAACACTCGAATTTTGATTTGTTGTGAAACCCCAAAAATAATTCCATTACAGAAAATAGATTCAAACATTCCCTAAATACGAAGATTAAAGACTTTCACTGGTTCTATCTTGGCTTATTTGTCTAATAGCAAAGTATATTGAAGATGAACGAGTAATATATATTTTGGATGGCTTTTATAAGCTAGCTACCAAACGTATAAAAGATTTAAAATCAGTCTTATAAAACATATAAAAAAAAAATGTACTTGTGTCCTACTTTTTAGATATCGATCTGCTGTCACAGAGCTAAACCTAGATTTCGTAACCATTCAACTCCTGCTTTTCCGATTGAATGAACACCAGCTAATCCCCCTGAAAAGAACGTAACGAGCACTCATTAACTATGTGATCCATCGTTTGAATATCGGCACCGAAAACACATTATCGATAATTTGCCATTCCCCACTTACATTTTCAGTAGTTGTATCTCCTCATACCCGTGCATAAGTGACTCAACATGGTCCATTGCTTACGAGGAAAGTTCATTCCACCTATGACGGTCATAGGGTCTGATACAAGAAACTTGTTTCAACCGTCAGTTAAGTTTTTCGAAAACTGGAGGAAAGCAGCCGCTAAAAAATTAAATAAGAACACTAGTTTATATCTTATCGTTTTTAGGCCAAATGATTTCTCGATTGTACATTACAACCGGTAGGTGTTCATACTGTATATTACATTGTATGAAGGTAGGTAAGATTAGTGGTCCGGAATTTTATTAGAAACACTTACCGTTTTCTCCATGGTAATTGTAATTCACAGAAGGAACACTGGCAGACCTAAGATGTCCTTGGAGTCAAGGTCACTGAAGGACGTGCGGGACACGCGACCTCTCAAGGTCAGATGTCTTGACATCGCGTCCGATTGCAATGTTTAATTTATATCTAATAAGTGATAACTTATTTTAATAAAACAAAATAAGCGATATTTTGAGTCCGTGTATCTGATATTATAAATTTACTATAAATCTTGAATTGCGTATGTCAGCTGACCGTACATCATTACAGCAGGTCATTTTATGTACATGATGATAGTGAATAAATTGTCATTTGCTGTTCAAAATTAATTATGTCTACATAGTTCTGTAAAGAATCAAAATAATTAGAACTAGGTGACGTACTTGTACGCATCTCTTGCCAACCCTATCACCACCCCCTCCCCCACGGAATCCTTTTCAACTAGGTCATATTGAACAGCTGAATATGATTCAAATTCGTTTTATATTATAAGGATGTTTGGCACAAGATTGAGCTATCTTACCTGGAAACTCCGTATCTGAGTTGGTGCTTCTACATTATATTGACTCTGCCACACCAAGAGGAACACACTCGAAAACTGCCTTCTGTTGCATATTCTCTCCACTTCCTAAGCATACAACACTAGGTGATACCAGAGAGCGGAGCCGCATCTACTATAGACTTCTTTGATGAAACCACACTTATTGTCTTCAAAAAATTAAAGGGCTGCGAAGGGCAATTGTCGACTAAAAGAATTATAGGCACATTATTGGAAAAAGGCCAATATGATTTATAAACAAAACCCATCAGTTACGTCCTTCGACAAGATAAACGTCATGATAAGCAGTGCTATTTCCCATAGTTTGTGAACTGTCCGTTGAAGCACGTTGACCGTTAGGTGGACTGAGCGTGGTTGTCAGTCTGTGCTCGCTTAGGGCTAAATAGGCTACACTTTATCACTCTCTGTTACACCCAGTTCATTATGGCAACGCCGCACGCCCGGCCCACAGTTAGAGTAGACAACCTGTACTGGTTCCCTACACCTTGAGCAATCTGTGTATAGTTAGTTATATATGCTATGAAAAGTGCATTACAATTATGTGTTTTTCTTAAATATAACCAATATTATTACTTAGATTATTTTTCCTTCAGTAAAGCCAAATTTTTTGATCAATTAAATGACAGTCGTGCCCAGAAACTTCTTAATGGTCCCGTTTAGTTATTACCAAATGCTAATATACACTCTGAATATATATTTTTATTTTAAATGTGAGCTTCCTTCAACGAGTTAAGTACCCGGTGTTACCTAAGTAGGTTATTCGAACCTTGGAAGTTTTTATATTTTTACCCAGCCCGAAGCCTTAGCCATTGGACCACAACACCGGATATTTTTTAATAGTAGCATATATTTAAAACGACCGTTTGTGGAAATGTTTAATAGTAGGGATGAAGATGTTAATTCATTAATTTATTCACGTTGCAAGCTAATTCAGAATTGGCACAAACATGTGATGCGTGCTTGGGAATACGTTTTATATAGTGGGTTCGTGCCTAGGCATGTTCGGGTTCAACAAACATTAGGCCTATGCCACGAAAACTTGTAGAGGATTATCAATGGCATAACATCCGCAAACTGATCATTTATAAGGAATCAGTTTCATTTTTTTTTTTTTTTTTTTTTTAGGTTATCTGGACATTTTATGTTGAATTAAAATTTATAAACTTATAGTAGTTTTTATACCAGTGATAATATTTTAATTATTAAAGAAGAAAGGAAAATGTTTTCCTATTCAAATATGAAAAATGAACATCTTCTTTTTTTATGAAAGAAATATGAAAAAAATCTTCAGTTTTTTTAAAATGTTGTTCTGAAAACACCGATGGACAAAAAACAATGTACAGTTATTTTTTAATTATTTAAATAACTTAAAAATAGTAATTCATTTTCTGTTATTACACGTTCTTGTTCCGTTTTTAATTGAGCTATTGTACTATACAATGAGAGAATGTGTATTAATCAGTATCCAAGCCACTTTAAAACACGAATCATGTCCACTTAATATAACTTAAATATAAATGAATAAACAATAATAAATTTGTTATCTAAAAAAACATTGCAAAACTGTTATAAATATTCAAACACGTCATACACCTGACATAATTATGTAACATTGAGAACTGAATATGGTAATTAGTATTATTATATTTATTTTCTTACCAGCCTTTATGATTTAAAAACCCCTATATAACAAAATAAAAATAACAATGTTAATTCAAACTACACAAAATAAAATTAGTTCTAATATTATTCTGATAGTTTTTAATCAATAGTTATGGTAAATAAATTGTTCCGAAAGTAGAACGTTATCTTGAAAAAAATCTAGGCCACTACTACCATACGTTCTTGAAAGAAAATACACAAACAAGGTAACAAAAACTAAAACGGATACGGAAACAAACAATTCAGTCGTTAGCCTATTTTTCTAAGTGGTTTTCTCCAGATGACGTCTGATCAAAACAAGGTGTCGAAAGAGCTAGGCATCACGTGCAGTTCATAGACCCTGATCACGATGTTGATTTCCAAAAATGTATCAAGTGTTAACTAATGGCGCAGTTCTTTACAGACAACAACGTTTTGCTACTTCATCACGTGACATCTGTATTGTTGTGGTACGCCCTCGTCTCTGGAGGTTAATTTCCCGGGTTCGATTCCCGGAGTGGCGGATGGAAAATTGAACCTCATCGTTGAGGTAATTTAGAGCCTACGACTCCGGTAGCACATTCTGTTAACGAATAATTGAACTAACGGCGTTGGTACCCAATTCTAGCCACACTTTATAGGTCTGTTCTCGGATTATTATTCTATCTTTGAATCAGTGGTAACAGATTTATTTAAAATGTCATTTTGATGGATTTTTCAGTTCTAAGCTTAACCTACGCTATGTTATTTACTATATTAAAACTTTTATTGATTTTTTTTATGTCACGCCTGAAACAAAGAATGAAGAAAAACTATCTGTGATCCGAAGCTTTTCCGTACTATTATATCTTACAGTTGATTTATGGCTTACAAACAATAATAAACATGCTCTAATGGTAAATAGAACCAGGCACGGATTAAGGGGGGGGGGGCGATCGCCCCCCCCAAACGGAAAAAAGCAAAAAATGTACCTACACGCTTAGAATAAAATGTTAATAAAATATTTGATTTACCGTCATGAAAATAACATTAGTAATTGTTACCGTCTTAATAATATTACAGTATATATAATATTCGGATGTGTAGTCTGAGTTTGTAGAAAGGAGAATTTCCGAGTCGTCGGTTGGTAATTGGTAGAACTATATATTTTCGCCGGCAACACTGCGTGTCTAGCGTCGACGTAGTGGCGAGACGCCGAGACACTGATTGACAGACGACATTGATTTAATAGTTGAGTTATTATATTAATGGTTGTGTAATGAATGTGTTAAATATAACTATGTATTATATTAATGGTTATGTAAATTAAAACTATGTATTATATAACTATGTTATTATATTAATGGTTGTGTAATGAATGTGTTGTAACTCTACACAGTTAACTATGTTTAACTATGTCCAAACTATGTTTAAGTTGTTGCTCATTGAACTGTTTCCATAAAATTTTAACAATACAACATTCCAATGGAATCCATTTTATTATTTAATATTTGTGATATTAAATGTATATACTTATATGCTATTTCGAAGTTGTACAATTTATTTTGAAATTACATCAGGAAACTACCCCAGGGGTTCTAAGAAGTATCAATGGCAATACCTATGGCAATACCAATTTGACAATTAATTGTCTATACTAGTGTCATTAATCAGCTGTTGGAATAAATTTATGCCAAACTTATTTTCGATTACAGAACTTAGGTATTCTTCTATATTTAAACCCTAAAAACACCCCCCAAACTGCTAAAAACAATACTTCTAGGACGTTAAAATAGCAAAAATTTTCCGGGGGAGAACCCCAGGACCCCCCGCCTAACTGGGGGGTATTCCATACCCCCCAGACCCCCCGGCAGGTTCGCCCCCCCAATTCACTGCTCTGGATCCGTGCCTGAATAGAACACTCTTGCGTTAGCCTAGAGTCCAGAACATTTCTTTTGTTGTGGCTATGGAGCTGCAGCGTTAAATAACGCCTACGAACTAGTGAGGAGTTAGAGGTACTGTAAAACTCCAACTATCCGAATCACCGATTATCCGATTTGCACACAGAACGACTAAAATGAAACCTTAAAATCTTCAGTTTTTTTAAATTTTGTTCTGAAAACACCGATGGACAAAAAACAATGTACAGTTATTTTTTAAATATCTAAATAGATAAACCATACATACATTTATCACAATAAATACTGTAACACCGTCTCTTAAGAGAACAGATCCAAAATTATCCAGTAAATTTTTAATTGTTGTAATTAATATAGTAATTAAATGCTCGTTCCGTTTAAGATCTTGTTTTGTTCATCCCATTTCAATGTATATACAGTAGTTAAATAAATTATACTGTTTGTTGACATCAATCCAATTATACGAATTTTGTATTATCCGATTTGGGTCTGGTACCAATGATTCGATTAATTGGAGTTTTGCTGCATACAGGAGGTGAGTTGCACTTTCACCATGTGTTGTAAATATTGGTTCGTCACACCAAAACATATTCCTGACTATTTTTAAACGCAATGAAAATGAGCATGTTGTTTTGACTCAACAACGTAGGTGCAGCTGCCATGTCTGCAAAAGCGAGTATGAAATAAAGTTTGCTAGTGAAGTACCAATCCATTATAAATGTTTTAAAATTCGATAAATAAGAAACAACTGTATTACGTAGTCTGTAGACTTTAATATGTTGTAACTAATAAGTGTGGAAAATAAATCCCTTACGGAAACGCATGTGTCGACTGGTGTTGTTTCATATTCACATCGGATCAATTTTGGGGTAAAAGGCTTTAAAAACACAATATATTCAAAAATTAGTGATACAGTATGGCTTTAGGGCATAAATATAACGTTTTAAGAGTTGTTTTGAGATGACAAGTACTTGGATGGTTTCTACCACTTTGCTTGCTATGTTTGACTATTTTGTCAACATGCAACACGTGATTTTTAATGTTTTGGACCTGATTTCTGTATATTATGGATTTTTCTATGACTTTTATGCTTATAAATTACAACCGCCGGCGTGGTGGCTCAGTGTTTAAGGCTTCGGAATACGGAGGGCAATGTCCAAGGTTCGAATCCTCAACTGAACTAACGGTCGGTACTTCACTCGTTGAATAAAGCTCATGCACAGGCCTGCAGCCCATGTCAACTGGCGAGTGAAGTTAAAAATAAAAAAACCAATGAGGTTAAATCATATCCCAGAAAATAATAAACTAATTGCCTTATATAGCGTATGTTGTTTGTGGATGGTAAACAGGAATGATCCCACATTAAATGGAGGGTTAAGTCGCGCCAAGTAAGTCCCGCTCTGGGTCGGCCGCTACTAGCCAAACGCCATACTACGTCTAAGGGTCTGCACATGTTTCCTATTGTCCTCTCCGGCCCGAACACAAGGGTAGATTTATTGCCATGTCAACTGCAGAATGCTAGTATATAAAGGAAGACAGTTCGTGACTGACTAGTGGTGTGTCGGTCTCCTCGAGTATACTAAACTCTAAGGGAAGGGCTCGTCTCTTCAGAGAAATAAAATCATAAACTTGGTCGGCTTTTTGTACAGAAAACAAATGTTTTCTGGCTGACACTCGTTTTTTTCCCACGTACCCTTACTAACAGGGAGGCACCCAGAGCGGAATTTAGATGGCGTGACTTAAATATAGAGGACGGGAGGATTTGATCGTGGGCGTATAGCATCAAAACCCTTTTCCAACTTTGTATGGAAACAGGTTTTAAACGATCTACACAGTGCATATGATTACGCTGTAATACTCTGTAGGGAACAACTATATAACGGATCTTAAAAAAATAGTTTCGCCAGAATGTTTTACCTCTTTTTGGCCTAACTTAAATGTTAAATGTTTACTGTAAATGCTGGAGTTATTTACACACTGTAGACTATACGAGGAATATTTGTGTTCTATTAGTGACTGAATTACTCAATCAATCAATTTAATATACAAATATTAATGTATCATTGATACATTAATCAATGCCTATTCTTAAATATTTTGTTGTGTGTTATATTTAGGATACGCTTCAAAAGATGGATCTAAGCTTTGGTTAACCAACAATTCCATACAATGTTGGTTAACGATAACCAATTAATATACATCTATAAGAAGCGAAAAGAGATAATGAAATAGTCAGACTTCCTATAGCAGACGAAACGAGCTTAGCGCGGCTACCGATACGCAGCGTTGGTAGTTAATTTTTGCCACGTACTCCTCTCCAACCCAATAACCTTGTCATCCGTTTCCTGTCTCTCTCATTCTCATGGCAATTTGTACTCTTCCCTCTCTCTCCACGCGGCCGCGCTGCCCTCTCTGTCGTTCTCTGTCTCACTCTTGCCTGCCGCGCAATAAGTTCGACCTAGCGGCGGCCGCGCTAATATAGCAATATTAGAAAAACTTAGTCTGACTTTTTAACATTGGCTTTTCTACTTATAGATATGTATTCATTGTCATAACCTATTAATATGTTATTAGATAGCAATGCGCTATTGTTTGGGTGACCAGCGTTCCATATAACGTTGGCACCTAATCATAACCTATTATAATACTAGATAACTACTAATGTTAACAGAAATATGTTTGAAACTAATTTATCTGTAATTATGCATAATGCTATCGTATTTGGCATTTTGATCTATTTTATTACATGCTACGATGTTCAGAAAATGTATATATATTAAAATAACTAGGTTATTTCCAGGATAAATATAATAAAAAAACTGTTCCACGCAACACGAAGGATTCGTTCCGGATATACGGTTAGTTAGGTTTTTTATTCTGACCCTCGACTTGTTCGTCTAGCGTCACGATGACTTTACAATACGAGAGAAGACCAGTTTCCACGAACAACTTAAGGTCCCATGACAAATCCGAATTATCTTTTCAGCTACGCAATTTCCCTGTCACTAGCAGGAAAATTGTAGAGTGATTAATCTGCGTGTAGTAGCTCATTCATAATGATTCAGTGCCACAGTACGTGTATGGACGGGTGGATGGGTAAATACCACTGTAAGTTTATGGGTTTATAGTTCGATACCACTTTGTCTGTATAGTGAGTGGGTGGGTTAATGCCGCTGTACGTGAATGGGTGGGCCGGTGGTTCAATACACTATACATGTAGGGTGAGCGGAACTTGAGTTTTGAACATTCTGACAGGACAGATGGATTTTTGCGGAAAGATGTGTTATCTACTAACCAAACAGTGCCGTGCTATTTAATTTTTTGTGGATTATCAGTTTTGCAGTGCTTCGAGTATTAATGGACTGTCCGCTGTTGTCAGATCGTACCAGTCCACAGAGGCAATGAATACAAACTCTAGAAAGAACATATTTTATAACGTTAAGCTAGCCAGAAATGTCTACCTTGTATTTGTTATTAGTTTGTAAAAATGTGTAGGTTCCTATTTTTCCTCGACTCCAGAGCAAGTTGAGGGCCGAAATTACTCGTATCTCCATATGTTTTCTTTACCCCGCCCACAGTCGACTTTCTTCAACAATAACGGGGAAAGGCTTCTTTCGCTTCCTATTGATTTCACTTCCAACTACAGATCTGTATCGACATTTTTGGCTTACGTGTTTAATCAGTTTCTGTTTTTGTAGAATTTGCGTTCATCGTGAGTAGTGCCCTCCTGCTACTCCCCGTTATTTTAGGCAACGGCGCACGCACGTAGTTTTCAACGTATGTTCAAAGTGCACAGTGTTCCCTATAACATGAGCACTCTCTGTATATTTAGTTGTCTTAGGTCTGGTGGTTTCCTATTCCCACTCACTTGATGCGATAAAAGTTTACTCATTATTCTCGGAATTAATTAAGCTTGCGACTAAGACTGGCCTACTCAATAAAGTTACACAACGAAAGGTAATTAGTAATAATACACTTTCTAGGTTTCTCTTAACCATGACTGGTTTAGTTTATTAAAGTGGCCAACTTAAGTTTACATATAATAGAGATTTTTTTACCTAACAATAGGAACACTAAGTTTTTAAAGTATGTTAAAAACCAACTTATGCAATTTTCCATTTTCCAACAATACCCCCTCCCCTCTTTATTTAACGTTTTTTTATGCTGAACAGGAATTATGTAACTAGATTTGCGATCAAATCATTTTCCAGCAAAAATAAACTAAACAAGCATTTTACTTAGGCCTACCTAGTAGGGACATTTCATGCCCATTACACCCTCAATGAAATTTCGTAGTCTGGCCTCCAAGAAGTACTCCCATATCATTATCATGCTTATGATTAGAATATGTAATTCCCTGGGGAAACAGTTTCCCCACTGGATCCCTCTATTAGTATCTCCCAGCACATGCTTTTGTTATTTTGTATGTAGTCATGTAGTTTTTTTGTATTCTTTGTTGTTATTTGTTGTTCTTATATTTCATATTTTATTGTATTGTTATCGTAAAATTTAGTTAGATCCTATATTGCTGTTATCGATTTTTTTCTCGTTAACCACTTTACTGGTTATTCACATTATTTTTTTTTTATTGTCTGATCTCAATCTGATCACATGTGCACTTGTGCTATTTATTCAAGATACCTGTTACACTTTATTGTTACTATTTATTGTTCACCTTTTTACAAATAAGTTAGTATTTTAAATATTATTGTTGTTGGTTTCTTATATTATCTATTATTATTGTATTATTTTTAAAACATTGTCACTGAACGTTATTATACTCACTGTTATATTTTCAGGGCCTTTAACTTTTGTTAATTATATATGCATTGTGGCTTTGCCGTTGGAAGTAATAAATAAACATCCACGATGTTGAAAAAATTGTCGTAGACCAAAATAGTTTTCAAATTAATGTTTAGCATAAAAAAACGCCAAAAATAAGATAAGCTGGAAAAAGTACGTTAAATAACGAAGATACAAAGAAAAATACATGTAAAAAATAGTGCTTTATTTTTCGTTCAAAAGAAGTTTTCCATGGTATAAAAACTTTATTCCCAGATTTTACCCAATGGTGATGAAAATTTCAATATTGGAGAAGCATCTAGAAAGTGAACAAATCGAGCTATGTTGTAAATATAATACAATAATTATTATTTGAAAAAAACTGAATTAATATGGTGTTCGTAAAAGATAAAAGTGAAGAAGAAGATGACAAAGAATATGTACGAAGCTAAGTAAGCGTTCGTTTATGCTTTAGACTAAGAGAGCAACGTGGTCCAAGCGGTTGGGGTTTGGGCAGGTCATCGACGTTGCCATGACGACAGGTTCAGGAGGCACGACAAGGAAGGCGGTCCAAAACTCGACTAATAGGTTACACAATCTACAAAACCTGAAAGGTGAATGACTATCTATTATAAATGACGCACAGGCCTTGGAAATTTAACCGCAGTGCCGATTGGGTAGAAAGTGTAACCCATTAACCCGCAATTGATGTTTTTGCGGCAAACTTTCCTGTTTGACTTGGGAATCCTCCTCTTTATAAAATACAAACAGGTTAAATGCAATAAATCTGGAACTGAATTCATTTTACATCTTCGTGCATTACTATTTTAGTAAATGTTTTCTTAGGAGATAACTTTTACCCTGGTTAGACACACTTTTTTGTGACATAAAGGACACACTGGGGTTTATCGCGCCCGATTTAATAAACCGCATAACTATTTTAATTTTTTACTTTTTTTGGGGCATTTTACGTCTGAAATAAGATATTGGCTTCTCTGTAATGTCAAACAATTGAATCAAACACATTTTAATAATTGTTATAGCATTTCGTTTCACTTTTAAGAAAGAAGGCGCACATCGTGATAAAACATGTAGCTAGTAATAAGATCGTTCAAAAAATATCAACAAATTAAAATATTGGGATAAAAAAATTTTAAACTAGTATATACAAGTCATATTTGTTACAAAATACAAAAACAAACAAAAAACTACTGTGCATATAAATTACTTAGCTAGGGGGAAAAAATTCATCAAATATAAATTGTTACACTACGAAAATGTTCTAGACATTTCTGCATAATTTCTATGTTTGTGGAAAGAATGTAGTCCCCTTTCTTCAAATAAAAGCTTAAATCATTATTATTTCCATAATTTGGTATCTAAAAAAAAAAAAAAAATAAGAAAAGGCACCTGAACTATAAGCACTAGAATACAAAATTGTAACATAAAGTTGTAAGGGTCAGACACTCCAAACCGAATTATAAAGTTATTTGGTGACTCAAAGAAAGCGGTACTAACACTGACAGTATGGTACCTGCAGGCAGTAGTGCCAACCGAATTTACATGGAAGGAATAAATCCCTTCTCAATAAATAATAGAGTAAAATGAAAATAAAATGTTCATGGGGTATGTCACACCCCAGTGGATCCTACTAGGGTTAAACTGCTCAATACAGTTTAAATTACTTGGAAACACCTATCCATCTTTGTTTTTTTCTTTTTATAGTGTTTTTTTTAATTATTACAATAGATTACAGTTAATTTTAGTTGTTGTTAATTTATTGTATATTGTTTATCATTAGAGCACTAGTCTATTTTTATCTATTGTGATTTTATTTTTACTGTTATTTTATTAATTTTAACTTTTAATATTATACAGTAATCGCTATTTAAGACTTGCTGGTCTTCTTATACAGTTAGATTGATTAACTTTCAGCTTTAAAAAAGTAATACCTATGCCTACAATGTAATGAATAGACGGTTTCCTGAAGATTTTGTTGACTTTGTAAAATAATAACTGACTTCGTACTTAGTTATGTATTAACTTAACTCAGAGTTGAAATCTGAGTTATTTTTATGCGTATTTATCAAATTGAAAAAAATGCAAATTCTTGAAAGGTCCTCAGTAGGGATGGCAACGATATATCGATATTTCGAAAATATCGATAAATATGTTCCGACATATCGATATACTAGTATTCATATTTTCTTTCAATAATATCGGTATTTTAGTTCGATATTCACTAGATATTGACGTTATTCTCTCTTCTCAAAATTATCACGATTCGTAAAAAAAACATTTAAATTGCCTCTTATGCGTATAATACATTTTGATTAAAAAAAAGCTAATGAAATTTTTAAATGTGGAAACAAACAAAAAATTGTAACACATTAATCTGTTATAAATTAACATAATAGTTAAAATTATAATCATTGTTATTTTGAATATTTTCATTCATTATTTAGATTTTTTCTTTTAACACAGACCTTAACCTGTTTCGTATAGATATGTATTTAATGTTTACATTCAATGGGCTATTCTAAATATTGAGGAATTATTGGTCATTACAAAAGAGTTTGTGCATAATGTTAAACAGATAAATTATTTACAACTCGATATATCGGTTACCAGATATATCGATACTTTTCTTTCAATATTATTGTAAGATCGATATTTGGTTTGCGATATAACAATATGTTAAAAACATTTGCCATCTCTAGTCCTTCCATTTGTACACTTTGTTGTCAATAAGGCCATTTTTAATTTCATTTCAATATTAGGGTTTTATTATTTCATACGGATAACATTTACCGTATTTAAGTCAAATACTGGAAATGGGAAATTCTCCGGATCGAAGTATTTTATTTTTACTCGTCATAGCTTCAATTAACGACTTCAGTGAGATGGCTAGTGATTGTAAACCACTAGAAGAGGGGAATCCCGAACAATTTCTTACAAGGATATTTTGTTACAGTCGTAACATGCCAACACTTCATTACACTTTAGTGGCAAGGTACTTGAGTTGGGCCTCACCCCTAACGTCACCATTATAATTACAATTATGTTTGTAAGCCCCATCCAGGTTTTGGTCAGGAAATATTACAGCTTTTACAATAATTATGATGTGTTAATTATCTTGACGATCGGTGTCTAACCTATCCTAACCTTAGAGTCGATCAACAAATAAAATGAAATCTAATGCCTGTAAATATAAGAACGGACATCCTTTCAATTGCTAATATATAAGTATTCAGTGGCTGAAGTCTTGAGCCGCTAGAGGATTCAAGAAGATCACTAGTCCACCTTGAATGGTTTGTTCTGTAATGTTATGTAACAGTGACGAGACGGAAGCTGTTCCCTCGCAACAGCTTCACCTGCTTGGTTAGTAACTGCGGCCTTCACATCATCACAAAGGTAATGGCATTTCACGGTCTCTCAAAGGCCTGGGTCATTTTGACGTGAGAGCACATTTGTGAATGGAGTAAGTGAATGACTGCTTTGTTACAGTATAATATGAACAAGTAGCGAACCTTACTCTTGACAAAAAAGCTCAACTCTAGAATCCTAGTTGTCGTCTAGTAAAGGTAATGGGCATAATTCATGTACATATCAGGTCACGTCACCTGTCACTGTTTTAATTTTAACAACTAGCACAATATTATCATTTCCTAGGATAAAGTCCGTAACTCTGCCCATTGACCATA
This sequence comes from Stictocephala bisonia, assembly GCA_035578905.1. Classification (NCBI taxonomy): domain Eukaryota; kingdom Metazoa; phylum Arthropoda; class Insecta; order Hemiptera; family Membracidae; genus Stictocephala; species Stictocephala bisonia. The sequence goes on from JAQJVL010000724.1 coordinate 348,648, forward strand.
AAAGAGTTGGTGACGGTCTTCTTTGATTAAAACAAGATTACCTAAATTTATATGCGTAGAAGTTGTTTTCCACTTGTTTCTTTGTTGCATGTTACTCAAATATTCAGTGGACCATCTTTTCCAGAAATGTTGTTGCAATCGTTGTATTCTTTGCCACCTTGATAAAGGATGTTCAGGAAAATTTAAAAAGATGGTTCAGGAATTGTCACTAGTGGACCACCCTCAAGGAAGTGGCCGGGTGTAATGGCAGAAAGGTCTGACGGATCATTGGACATAGGAGACATTGGGCGTGGATTCAGTATAGTTTCGATTTGATACAACCCTGTTATGAGTTCTGCAAAAGTGAGATGTTCCGAGAATTCTCTGTAGGATATATTTCATAGTCTTCACTGCAGCTTCTCAAACTCCCCTCATATGTGGTGAGTATGATGGATTGATTGAACTTCCATTTAATGTTTTCTGCCATCAACGCTCTTCCTATTAAGGATGATTACGAATTTAAAATATAAAGTTCCTTTAACTTTAGAAATAGTAGCAATATTTATTAACTATATTTTTTGCAACTAATATATGTATTATACAGTTTCAGTAAATATATTTTATAAATAGTGCAACTGTATTTATTGGCTGGTCTGCTTTGAAATATTTTACACCCATCGTATTACAAAGAAAGCTAGCTATCAAGAGCTCCCATGTTTTGGCAACTCCTTTTTAGTTCATTTATTTGTGAACTATCCAGGACCTGATCTGTTTGAATCATCGCTATATGTAGACCAATACCCTGTACGTATATGGGTGGGCGGGTGGGTCAATACCACGGTACGTGTATGGGTGGGTGGGTGACTTTATGGGTGACCCCATTCTCACATAAAGTTTGAAACTGACATCTCAATTCCAAGTAAGTTAAATGTGGCATTCTTCCTGTTTATCAATATGCTACAAAATGTCCCAACATTAAAAAAGAAATTCCTAACAGTAATTTGAGTATGATACTATAGCATTCATTGGTTATGGGATGGCAACCTCAAGACATTCATTGGTTATGAGATGGCAACCTCAAGACATTCTTTACCTACCATAAACAATACATCTGTCCAAACAATTTGAGTATGATACTATAGCATTCATTGGTTATGGGATGGCAACCTCAAGACATTCATTGGTTATGGGATGGCAACCTCAAGACATTCATTGGTTATGGGATGGTAACCTCAAGACATTCTTTGGTTATGTGATGGCAACCTCAAGACATTCTTTACCTACCATAAACAATACATCTGTCCAAACAATTTTACTGAAATGTTTTGAACTCGGTTCTCGAGAGGCCGACTTAATTTACAGCGATGATAGTATATGTAGAAAATTTTATTTTATAATAGTAATATTATTTTGTTTCTTAAAGATTTTATTTGAAATTCAGGCTGCGTTTGGATCGTAAGTTCATTTTAAGTGAGATCAAACTAACTATACGAAAAATTGTTCTTTCTAGCATAGTAAAATATGGAAATATACATATTAATTTGTTTGTATTTCATTCCAAAACTGAAATGCCATTTGTATTAGGCTTACTTAAATAATAAGTGCTTTTTCATTATTCCACTATTACTCTTCCTTCAACGTGCTTAAAAATAAATTTAGAGTTATCTTTTAATAAACCATTCACTGCACTCTTTCAATTTGAATTAGATATATTTTAAATATAAATAAATGGCAAAATAAGAAAACTGTTGAAATATTAAGAAAACTATTGTTTTCCACTTCAAACTGGAAAATTCATGAACAACTAGAATAAAACATACGATTAAAACTGTTAAAATGAAAACATTTAATATTGCTAAATTAAATTACTCAAAATATCCTCAGATCTTCGTTTACAATTAAATGAATAAACATTTAGCAATTTAATTTTGAATTTATATCAAATTATTTAAAGACAATCATGTATATAACAATGAGCAAATCTTATAAGAAGTGTTTTAAATGTTGGCACATGCCATCATCAGTATTTAATACAGGTTATAAAATCATATAAACGGTAGAGTCCAAAAAATATACATCGCACCAAACCTTTGATCGATAATTTATAAAATCAAAGAGAACATTGCTCTTGTATAGTGAACAAATCGCTGAAGGATCTGCAAACTTAAAAGTTTTCGAAAATAATATTCATACACAGGCCTATGCAGTACTTGACACAGGAAACTTTTTTTTATAAGAAGAAGTCTCTCGGTGAGGTCAGAGGTTATCCTCGGACAATTATACCTAACTGCATATTGCAGTCGCTGTGTGCCAGAGATAATCCATACGTTTTATTTTAATGTTTTAATGGTATATGTTAAAATTAATATTTTACATTGAGATAAATTAATCCAAGATATTATTTTGAAGGTATGTAGCAGACACAGAGATATTGTTGTGTGGCACTGTTTTTTTGCTTACATAGACTAAGTGTTAAGATATACGTCTAAAGGAAAGTGCACTTGTAGATTTTATTAAAGGGTACAATTCATGGCTTTCTTGAAGCTCATCGTTACCCAAATAAATGTCCCTTAAAAACTGTGCCCTTAAAACGGTTATATACCTGTATACTGTAACCCACCCCATCTATAACCCAGAGAATTATTGAATAACTTATATGAGAGTATAACAATCAACTCCCGTAAATGACAGAATATTTAACTTTCATGACTAAGATATACAATTTTTGACTGTACATAAAAATCTACATTTAAATTACTAACTCACCCGCCCCCCCATACACGTACAGTGGTATTGGTGGTGTATTGGTAAATAAGGTTGGTATGAGATGTATAACTCAAGGTTATACATCTCATAAATGTCAATAAATAACGTATATTTTAAGATATTTCAAACTAAAAAATTTAGTAATCATGCAAGTTTTGACAATTTTAAAAGGATAGCATTAATTTTCATAGTACAAATATGTATTTACTTGAAGATAAAAATTAGTTTATAATTAAAATCTTGGTTAAAAATAAAAGTTAATTTTTACTCAAAAAACCATTTGATTTAATTCTAGATTGTATAAGAAACTTAACGAATTATTAAATACCAAATCTACAGGAATACGTTTCAAACAAATGAATCACTCGTAATAAGTACAGCCACAGGGAAAGGAGGAGTGCCTTCAAGTTGTCATGGTACAACCTGAACGTTTGGCTGCATTGCGGAATAAGTCACGAGACATCTCTTGCCTCTCCGAGAGTATTAACCAGTGAGACCTTGCACTAAAGTCTAAACCATTCCACCAACTCCACACCCTAGTAATAATTTACCTCATCTACGTATTTGATTTCATGATTCCTGTCTGCCCTCTCCCCCACTTACAAATCACAAAGATTCTCATATCTTTTCATGGGGAGGTGCTTTTAAATCTAAAATAGAGTCGTTGTCTGTTATCCAAAAATCTATTTTGAAATCGAGCTTCCGTAAGATAAAAACATTACCATCTGATTTACTTTTTTTTAAACACATGCGCTCAATCAGAGAATTATTCATAAAAATCTTCTAAATTTCATTTTTCATCATTCCTATTTCAAGAAATACAGTTACTCGTATTTCATACAATTACAGAAAAAAATGCCTTAAATGTTGTTGTCCAGGTCCTTAGAACAGTTCAATCTGTAAACAATACGAATTTTCTCTATACCTTACAAATATTTTATATCGCAACTTACCGAGGGAAAAAAGGGATCTACTTTTTTAGTACATGGTACCGTCCGTCAAAGTGTGCGAGTCTCTGCCTGGCTGTTAGGCTCGATGCACACTTGCGTCTTTGCAAGTTGCGTGCACGCCGCGGGCAAGCTTCGTATGACCGCCAGCGGTTTAGCAGTAGTGAGTTGTAAGTTAGGTAGTGCACATTCAAGCGGAGCCGCGGCGTGCACGCAACTAACAAGCGACTTGCAAGCAGCGTGAGCTGGGAAGGACGCAACTACTGCTACGCCGCCACTTGCACGCGGCTTCCACAACAAGTCTGGCGGCTTGGTAGGGGGATCGGACGTTTGGCACACATTTTTGGACCTTCTGCCCATGGCAGTTTTGGCACAATCATTAGAGCGGAATAAGTAAGGTCAACTCGCCTGCTTGGAAAAGGCAGGATTGGCACAGTCGCTCGACCAGGTAGACGCCATCGAACGAGGGAAAACGGGAATTGTATTATTCCCGTCAACTCTGCGTGGCAGTCATTTGCCCGTGATATAACAAATTTTTAAATTTAAACCTCACTAGGTTAGGTTAGGTTAGGTTAGGTTAGATCATGATCTATTTGGGTAGCATCCGTGTTCCAATTGGGTAGCATCCGTGATCTACTTGGGTAGCAGCCGTGATCACTCGGGTAGCATCCGTGATCTACCTGGGTAGCAGCTGTGATCTACCGCAGGTTAGGTTAGGTTAGGTTAGGTTAGGTTAGGTTAGGTTAGGTTAGGTTAGATCATGATCTATTTGGGTAGCATCCGTGTTCCAATTGGGTAGCATCCATGATCTACTTGGGTAGCAGCCGTGATCTACCTGGGTAGCAGCTGTGATCTACCGCAGGTTAGGTTAGGTTAGGTTAGGTTAGATCATGATCTATTTGGGTAGCATCCGTGTTCCAATTGGGTAGCATCCGTGATCTACTTGGGTAGCAGCCGTGATCTACTCGGGTAGCATCCGTGATCTACCTGGGTAGCAGCTGTGATCTACCGCAGGTTAGGTTAGGTTAGGTTAGGTTAGGTTAGGTTAGTTGCTTACTTCAATAAGCACCACAGCAGGGAATTTGCGGGGGCAAAAAAGTTCCCATTTTCCCGCATTCTGGCCACCTGGCTGCTACTACCTGGCCGGGCGGTGTGTGCCAATCGTGCCTTTCTGAAACTTACAGGTTGACCCTTCTTAATCCCCTCTAATGACTGTGCCAAACGTGCCATTCCAAATCGGCCAAAAATGTGTGCCAAACGTTCTACGGCCGCTTGGTAGTGTGTGCTAAGTAATCGGCGAATGCACATTGACCGCGCGATGTGCATTCGCCGATTACCTTATATTATTAAAATAAGTGCGTAACACTTATTTTAATATATTAAGTGTTATGCTTACCTAAGAGTAACAGCTAACATTTCAATAGGAGGTATTGATAGTCTGCATATGGTATCTTGACTTTTGATAGTGTCGTGGAGTTTTGCTTCAAGTTCATCAAATGATGCTATACCCATCCTAAAATAATTGAAAAATTTCTTCTCATCTCCACGAAGATCTTGGAAAATGGTAACAAACGCCCCTTTTAACAGACGAGCACTAACTAATGGATGCACCCACATACGTCGTTTTTTGTCATTATATAAATAGTTATACACAGTAAACGCAAATTCAACACGTTGTCTGTGGCCTTCCATGTTGCTTGGGAGGTGCACAGAGACTGAAGACGCCGAAAAACCGCTGTAATGTGTATTGACGGAAAAAACAAGCCAAGCGTATACAGCTTGCCCGCGGCGTGCACGCTACTTGCAAAAACGCAAGTGTGCATCGAGCCTTAAGGACCGGCTGTGATAACGCGAAAGACCTTCTCAAGTCAATCTACACCTGACAACACGATTACTTGACTTATTACTTTACTTGACTCCATTTCTTCTTTGCTTAACTACCGTAATTGATATTTTCTTACTTTGCTCCATCCAGTGGCATCAAACGCTTATAATGTAAAAACTCACGGTCCCCATTTATTTCTCTTTTTAACAATTTTATTTTTACTTTCCACTCTTAAATGAATTTTTCGGTGATATTTTCTACGTAATATTCAATATTTAACAAGTTATTTTCTTTAGTCAAGGTATATATATTTACGTTATTTTATTAATTATTTTATAAATGTTAGCCCATATAACTTTTTTGAGTAATCCATCTGATCAAATCTTAACTGCTTAGTTTTACGCATATGTGATAAACCTACGGCCACTTTTTTTTACTACCGTATGTAAATTTTGAACTTGATGTAAACAAAAAGGAAAGACATTCATTTTTCCTCCTTCTTTCTTTCAAATTTATGACCTATGGTCCACCACATGACGAATTAATCCCTATGACAATAATTACTGTCACGATAATCCTCCTATTGTACATTTTCCATCTTTGAATAATAGTTTTCCGTAAAAACAAGTTAACACTGGTATCTACCTCTGTTATCAGTGCCTCAGATCAATGAAAGTAAGTTGACTTCCGCTTTCGGACTTCATTTTAATATCCATTCATTTTTTAACGAAAACATATTATTACGTTTGTTTTGTTTCATTGTTAGGCCTACTTTTAACTTGGTTATTTGTTTTATTGTTTGTTGTTATTGATATCGTTGAGTTTAGGATTTTGTTACTCTCTATTTATTTAGACTTGTTATTATTGTTGTTATTTATTAGTTCCCTTAGATACTGTTGTAGTATTAATCTGTTCAATATTATGTATGCCTGATTATTCGTTTGTGAAACTGATGCCATTTGTGATCTGTTGTCTTTATTCCGGTATATTTTTCCACGTTACTACTTTTATACCACTTTGAACACCTTGGCAATACATTTATTAGTCTTAGCAAGATCAATTAATTATTTATTATTTTACTTTCCATCTTATAAATTTTTCATTTTTGTTCGTAGATTTTACTATTATTAATTTAGAGTTTTATCCAACTAAGGTCAGAGAATTTCATAACACAATGTTACTATTACTGTAATGTTACTTATATTTTTGTCTTTTTCATTCTCTTTTCGAATGAGTTGCAATTATTTAGAAAATAGTTATCATTATTATTATACATCTAATACTAGTTAATTTAACTTGTTTAACACAATTATTAAACTGTCGATTTTTAAAGACATGATCAGTAGAGCTCCTTCAAATAATAATGCATAGTATAGACTTCAAGTGTATTTTTTGCAGTTCATACTTTGTAGGCGCTTCAAGTATATTCAAGAACATATCATATCAGACTATATGTTCATAGTTGGCAACAATGTAAATAGTTAAGTAGTAATTAAATAACTTAACCTCCGTGAATCGCAGATAACTTGTATGCATTTTGATTGGATTGTTTTATTTTTAGTATTCAATGCCAATATTATGTATGATAAGATAAACTGCATATTCCCTGGTAAAATACCCTGTAAGAGGTCAAAGGGTAAACAAGGGTCTTAACACTAAAAGGCGTAAATATGTAAGTCCAATAACAAACGCTGGAAAATAACTAACAAACATTACTTTACTAAAACCACAAATAACGAAAATAATTGAACGAGCAAAAAAAAAAAATATATATATATATATATATATATATATATATATATATATATATATATATATATATATATATATACAGTAGAACGTCAATAATCCGGATTAATTGGGACCGGACCCCATCCGGATTATCAAATTATCCTGATTATCGAAATTACCTTAAAAAAGGCCAGTATACACGATTAAAGTAGGCCTACATAAATATTTTAAAATTTTATATTTTCTCTTATACAATCAAGGGTTTAGAGGTGAAATTAATAAAAAAAAAATATATATTTTATGTTCAAACACTGTATTGTAATTTGTTAGTAGCAACATGTGTACAGTAAAAACATGAAACACTATTTGAGCTTAAAAAAATGTGTAATAGGTTTTTGAAGTACCTGAAGCAGTAGTGGTTCGTTTTTTCGCAGCTATGTCCTTAATTTGTTTAAATTTTTATGGTACGATGTTTTAATTTTTTGCTACAAGAACAAAACAGGGAATATTGATTTTAAAAAGCTAAATGTTTGAACGGATTAAAATCCGGTCGTAACAGTTATGTAAAGTAAAAAATGTCAAAAACCATTTCCGTTTAAAAATTAATTTACATTTGAAACACAATCTGTGTGCAGTAATACGTAGATACAAATCCGGATTATTGACGGTCCGGATTTTTGACGTCCGAATTATCGACGTTCTACTGTGTATATATATATATATATATATATATATATATATATATATATATATATATATAACCTAAAAACAGTTATTAACCTTATCTTAACTAAAATACAAACACTCTGAAATACAACGGTTATAAACTGATAGTCAAACTAACGATTTCTCAATTCCTCCCTCAGCAACAATAGAATTTAAGGTTGCCTGGGTCGCAGAGAAAGTTCTTTTAGGCATCGGAATGATGGACTACCACAAGGATCTGTTCTTGTTCATGTTTTATTCAATCTGCACTGCCGGAATGTCTACCAAACAGTCAAGAAAATTCATATATGCACATTATATTGCTCTTGCAACTCAACACAAGAACATATCAAAACACAAAAATCACTTATACTTGATGTATCCTCACTCAATAATTATTTTAGAATTTAGAAGCTGAAGCTCAATAGTATTAAATACAGAAGCAACCTGCTTAGTAGACTGGCTAATCAAAAATTGAGAATCTTTTTTAATTATGGAAACACGATGAACTTCAAAAGTACTAATACAGTACTTTTATAACGTTCGTCTATATGAATTTAAACAATTTATTTTCTGTTACAGGTTAGGTTATTTATTACCAGCTAGGGACATTCTAAGTGCAGTATATGTCTACAGGAAGTGGATGGAGATTCGTAAGAGCGACATTAGGTTGCGTAAAAGACCTGGCCAACGTGTCAGAATAACGAGAAAGGCTAGATGTTTCCAATTTCATTCCAGACTATTTTTTAAGTAGAAGAGTAGCAGTAGAAGACAGACTTGAACTTTGATTTGTAATGACGAATATTGGCAATTTATATTCTAGATCAGAACTACAAATTAAACCGAATAATAAGTTAGGGTATTATTTTGTGGTTTCGATGTTATTCTAACCCATAAAATAACTTATATCAAACACTAATGTTTATGTGTTTGTTTCAGATGATCGAGCAGATAGTTTCAGGTAGGAGGCATTGTTATTTAACATCTTCATCAACGACTTAAGCCATGTTATCTTAGCTGCTTTCCTGATGTTTGCGGACTATCCAAATATATTTACCAAAGTCCGTTATATACCCGAATAGATTAAGTTACAACAGGCGCTCTCTAAAATTATTGCTTGGTGTTTGGGAAATGGGATGGAATCCAATGTCACCAAATGCCAGGTTGTCTCCTTTCCCCTTTTGGCAGTTCCTTTTATGTATGATTACCATGCTCGGGGCTTCTTTCTAAAAAGAACTGAGCAGGTGAGAGATTTGTATGTTTCCTTTTCTTCAACTTTGAATCTTTTACCACATCTCATAGATATTACTTCAAGGGCTTATTCCCTTGTTAGCTTCATTAATAGATCCACAAGGCACTTCAAATCTCCAGTATTATATTATGGTTCACTCCTAAGGTCACGATATCGGCAATATTGATTTGTTGAACAGGGTCAAAATTCGGATCATACGTTTTTTGGGCACTGACCTTGGGTTGCACATATGCTCCCATACTCCAATTGAAGACATTGCTGATAATCCATTAAACCATGATCCTCTTTAGTTTTGGCAGAAAGTCAATGACCACTTAGAAAGTCATTAGTTCCACTTCAAACTAATCAATGGTCTAAAATAGACTAAATTGAGCTTCAGCAGAGGATTGAGTTCCACATTCCAAGAGGCACCAGACCCAAAACTATTTTTGGCTGTGGTTTTGCGCCCACCAGCTAGGCACATCACGGTGGATTAACTAGACTCCAGAGGACTGAGAATTCGATAGCTTCAGAATTGGACTTTTTGATCAGATATTGTCTTCTTTCAAACAAGAGGAAAGTGACCCTGTGAAGTATAACTTTACTGTCATTGTCCCCCATGACAAATTTGTTAGTATTCTGTATCTCATGTTCAGCGTTATGGTTATTTTGTGGTGTGTAATGTATATTACTACAACATACACATAGTGTGTGATGAATATTACTAATACAACACTTTTTCGTCTTAACATGGCAGTTTGAATCAATGTTCGTTGGTGCGTCCTTAACCATTTAGTTTACTTGAATGATTGTTCATATCCTACATATGTGAGTTGTTTCTGAATCCATAATTACCTGTATAGTAAGTGAACCTGCGTAGTGAATTTATGCTGCTCTCACATTATTAATACTTATTTATTATTTGCATGAAATTGCTTCCAACTCCAGCGGACTTTACTATGGTTACTTTCACAGCATTTAAAACTATGTTATAATGTTTTGGGGAGCCAGTCCAGAGGCGGGAACAGTTTTTCTCCTACAAAAGCGAGTCGTTAGGCTTCTTTCTAAGGAAGTATATCTTGCGCACTACATACCTCTTTTTAAAGAACTCCACATCGTAACTATTCCATCTCAACTCATCTTTGAATGTGCATTTTTTGTTAAGAATAATCCGCATACGTTTGTCACAAATGCCGACATTCACCAATATAGAGCACGTCAATCTGGAATGTTGCGCCTTACTCAAAATCGAACAACATTAGCACAGAATAGTCCGAAATCAAAATGCGTGAAAGTGTACAGTACGTTACCAAGTGAAGTAAGAAATATTCAAGAAGCCCAAAAATTTAATAACACTTATACTTGAAGAAAAGGTGTATTATTCCTTGAAAGAATTTGAAGAAGAATGAAATAAACCAAATGAAAAAAGACAAACTGACGACCACGGCACCAGATGCTTCTAGTGGGACCTACAAAGTATAAAGGTGCATTGTCCCAGGAGAGACTCTTGCGATAGCAGCTAAGTGATAGTGGCACACAACGGCATTGCTCTTGAAGCATTGGTCTAGAGCGATTCTGGTTCATTCGTATGATGACTTGCAAGTGAAGTGGAAGTTATGAGTTCAAGGTAGAAGTTGCTGTTGAAATAACTTTTGGTACAGGAGATTGAGGACGAAGAAATGATAAATATAATATTTGCACCACGAGTTGGTATACATGACATATTTGCAACTAGACAAGTAGAAGGCTACTTTAGAATACTAATAACTGACCATTTGCAAGTTGACGATACACTTTTCTCTGAGTTTTTCAGATTTTCAAAAAAACAGTTTCAGTTTGTGGAAAGTTTAATGTGACAGCACCTTACGAAACGTCTACAAACAGGATCCCCTATCCGATCACTGCACAAGAGAAGCTTGCTCTAACGTTAAGGTATGGCAAAATATACATTCTTCAAGACTTATTTTCAAGTATTCTTCGAAGTCATTCTTTGAAAACAACTTAAAACAACCAAAAATATAATAATATATGTATGCACTCGACACCAATCGCTCCACGACTGTGACTGCCCCCAGACCAGGCTCGCTACAGTAGCAAACTTCAGCCGCTAGCCGCGGTCACGTCAAAGACAATAGCCCCCCATTATGAAAAAACGCTTACCAGTGCTGAGCTACTGTGGCTCCGCTACTATCGCAAGAGTCGCTCCTGGGACAACGCACCTTAAGTAGTTAAGTACTTAGTTAGCATTCTAGCAGACTAACTAAATAGTTAGTCATTATTTATTATCAATCTTTCTCACCATTGCCAACATTGCATGACAAAGTTATTAACTTTTGGCCCGGTTTAGGCGTTTTTCATGTAGCCTATAGCACTGTTTGCTTGTCCTTCCCACTTGGCTAATTGTTATGCATGTATCCTACCGATTTCATACTCACCCATTACTATCATAGACCTTCTATTATACGAGACAGCCTCATCATAGCGGCTAACCTGGTTTTCCACAGCTAAATAATGTTTCAATAATGAGAAAACTCAAAATTTGAATTTTGAGTCTCACACAAACCAAAGATATTGAATCAGTCAAAATGCTTGATATATATAATAAGTTGCATTGGACAATCATACTCAAAATGTCTATAAACATTTTTGTAAAGTATGACCTATCTTTTTTGTGGAAGTTGAGAATTTTGTTCCCTAAAATAACTTAAGAACAACATACTTCAGCCTATTTTAGTCCTATATATCTTATGGAGTAATATTAAGGGGCCACTCAACTGGAACATATGACATCCTGTTGATCCAAAAGAAAGTTATTCGTTCACTTTGTGGTGTTGGACCTTTTGATCACTGCCGACCACTTTTTATAAGACTTAAAATACTAGCTATTATCAATTTATACATATATATATTCCATTCTTTCATTTACATTAAAAATAATCTCAATACAACTGTTATTTCTAGGCAATACATCCACTGTCATAATACTAAAAGGAAAACCAAGTTGATTACTCCAAAATACAGGCTCAATTTGACCAGGAACAATTTTAAAATTAGATATACATCCTTTTTTAACAAGTTACTTGAAACTGTTGCAGTTTTACCTTTTAAATTTGTTTAAGACAAATTGTATGCATAGCTGATAGATAATAGTGAGTAAAAGGAAACTGAATATTTTAATTTCCTACAATATCATTTAATATCAATGTATTTATTAAATATTTAAGTATCCATTTTGTCGTAAAACCTACATATAAAATCATCTTTTTATGTTCTTTCAATAGCATATGTGACATTCAGTAGCATACATGACAATATGCATATTTCATGTAAACTCATAACTCAACGTAATAAAGATTCCTTATTCATTGAAACAAAGCTTTGTCATCAGTATACTGTACAAGTTTGCCGTAACGTAGTGATGACCATTATCATTGACAAATACCGAAAAAGAACCTGGACTGAGTATTGATCCCTGAGGGACGCCATAGCTTAAGTGAATCAGTTCAGAGAATTTATTTGGAATTTGGACTTGTTTTCTGTGGTTTAGAAAAAATTCCAATCAATTGGAAAGGCACTCCTCTCATGCCATGAGATTCATGTTTGTCAAGCAGATGGACTCCACGTGATCAATAGTTGACGTTTGGTATCAAACATTTTAAATATTAATTACAGTTCATATATTATGTAATTATATCAAACAGTTTAAGGCCCTAATAGTTATAATTTCGGCATGAAAGCAAAAATAATGCCAAGGGGTTCAAATTCAAAGACTTAAATTTGCTGACGGTGTTTGAACCGTTGTCCCTCATCAACATCGTTAAAATACTATGTTTAAAATGCCAATGGCATATATAGCAGAAATTAAATAAGTTTATGAAAATAGCTACTTTATAGTATTATGCAGTCCTGTTTCATTGTTATAATAGAACATTATTGAGTTTAAGTTATTATGTGTTACTACTGTATTAACTTAAAGTTATTATGTGTATTACTGTATTGATTTTAAACAAAAATAGATTTCCCATCCAATGTTAAATTTTGGGTCTAAAACTATCAGCTGTTTTTGTGATCCATTGTGGAGCGCTAGTGTAGTCCGATGTAAATGTAATATGTAATGTAATTTAGACCAGCTGTGGTTGCGGGCTTGACTAACAGAATTACAGACACAAATATATATTCCCATTAGATAGATGGAATATCTATTGCAGTTGTATAAAATCAAGGATATTACCAAAATTAACGTTGGTATTACAGTACGTAAAATGTAAACATATTTCATGCATATCATCCATATAAAAATTTCAAATGTAGAATTTAATGCTAGGCAGTACAATGCAATTGCGAACTGTTAGTTTTCGATTGTCCTAGTGCCTTTGTTTCTCATTGTAATCAATGACTTTCATTATATTGTAAAGGGGAACGTTCTGCTCTTAGTAGACGATACAACCTTATTTTCATGTGATAAAAGTATAGAGACTTGGCTCAGGCTGCTGTCCAGGAAACACTGGCTATGGCCCAGCATTGGTTTGTACTTAATAAGTTAGCCCTGAATGAGACTAAAACTCAGGAAATGTCTTTTAGTTTACAGTTTAATGTAGCAAAAGGTAATCCAGTCAAACTTTTGGGGTTTGTACTGGATCATAAGTTAATATGGGAGGATCATGTTGACATTCTATCTACAAGGCTGAGCAGAGTTATGTATTTGCTACGGCGTTTAGTGTATGAGTTGCCCATTAACGTAGACAAACAAGCATACTTTTCTTTTTTCACTCAATTATAGCCTTTGGTACCAGACTTTGGGGTCACGCATCAAGTATTCAGAGTATCCTATTGTTACAGAAAAGGGCAGTGAGAATAATTTCTAATGTTAGTTTTTTGGAACACTGTAAACCATTATTTGTACAGAATTATATCTCGACTGTTATCAATGAATACATCTTCAGTGTATCACGGCTATGAAGGCCAGACACGAGTCCTTCCCATTGAATAATAATGTACATTATTACAATACTAGGTACAATTTAAACTTATTTATTCCTAGAAATAGGTTACATAAAACAAATAATTTCTTGCCTGTTTCAGGTATTAGGTTATATAATAGATAACCAAGTTCCATCAGAATCCTACCACCACCAAAATTCTCCAAAGTTGTAAAAAATTGGCTTATTACAAAACTTTTCTATACTATCATGAAGCAAATCATGCAGGTGTTGTAGTTGCATGTAGAGGTAATTTATACATATTAATTATATTATACGCTATAATTATTAAACAGTGCATACTTACACAAATTTACTAACAGATATGTCCATCTGAATTACTGTTTTATATATATATATTTTAATTTTTTTGCATGGATTGTACATGTATTTTGGATTGTTTGATTTGCATGGAATGACTTTGACTTTTAACTCTTTTGAGTGTATTGCTCGTGCACGTTATTTTTAGTTACTTTAGTTGTAGAATTGATGTAGCCTATAGTACAGTTTGTTCTGTTATATATACTTGACGGAATAAATTGGGTTTTTAAAAAGAATACATTTTTTAATGTGTAGAGTTTGTATCGAATGGCCAAATAAAGACTTATTGCTAGAAATCGTCGCACCTCACCGAATGTATACAACAGATGGTCTATGATACAGCATTTGATTTTACGTTTTACAACATTTAGACCAGGACCAGAGGACTAGACCAGACCATTCCCAACAGTGACGACAGGGTCAGAGCTAGAGATGGGCAAGAACAGTTAATTTCCGGAACAGACGGAACCGGAACAACTCCAGGAATTGAACTGTTCCGTAAAGCTGTTCCGGAACAGTTTATGAAGAACAGTCAGATTGTAACCAAGACCAGCTAGATTCATCCAACTCCTGAGTGTTCGGAATCGTTTGGAACCCTGAGTCTAAGGGTAAAAACATTTCTCTGCCAAAAAAAAAAAAAAACAATTATATTTCTAAAGTGGGTTAAATCAATCATATTTGGATAAATTCTTGCTTTTAATACATTTATAATTATACAAAACTGGTTGGACAAATGAGAATGCCAGACAATTAATTAATCATCCATTTATGAATTAATCATCCAAAAGACAAGAAAGTAACATTGTACAAATTAGTTCACATATTTAAATTCAATAAATATTTTAGAAAACTAATATAATAATGAACAGCTACAGAAAAACAAAAATAGTAGATAAAATAACAAAATCAAAACGTAAATTTACCATCAATAATATGGTAAAGTAAATTATAGTACTAAGACATACCATTATTTCCTAAATAAAAAAAAAATAAAAAAACATGAAAGTACAGCAAATATAATAAAAAACTATACATTATTTTTATAATACAACATCAGGCCTATTATTTGCAGAATTCAGAATAGTTATAAAATACATATATACTTATATACAACTGTTTGGACAAAAGAAAAAGTCTATTGATAACCCAACAGACAAGAAAGTAAAATTGTAAAAATGAGTTCCCATGTTTAAATTCAATACATATTTTAGAAAACTAATATAATGATGAAGAGGTACATACAAACAAAAATAGTAGATAAAATAACAAAATCAAAACGTTAATTTACTATGAGTAATATGGTAAAGTGAATTATACTAAGAATCGGATTAGTTTAAACTATTCATTGTTTATTGGCCGGATGTGTGTCGAGTTAGTCTTCAACGAGTCCGTCTTCAGCAAACTGTTCCGGAACAGTCATTTCTATTTCTGGTTAACTGCGTATGTGTGACACAAACGAGTCCGTCTTCAGCAAACTGTTCCGGAACAGTCATTTCTATTTCTGGTGAACTGCGTATGTGTGACTCAAACGAGTCCGTCTTCAGCAAACTGTTCCGGAACAGTCATTTCTGGTGAACTGTTCCGGAACAGAACAACTAACTCTAGAGAACAGTTCCAATAAGACTGTTCCGTTCTTTTTGGCCCATCTCTAGTCAGAGCAGAGCAGCAGACTCCAGAGGGACGCCGACGCCTGTTTTGGACGAGTGACTGAAATTTGGGTAAGATTACAATTCTATTTCGCTTCTTCTCTCAGGAAAATATTTTATGATTGCATTTTATTTTGTGGTCTGGTTTGCGTCTGTCTACAAGAGGAGGCAGTGTTCTTAGTTATGCCTATTTCTTTAAATTATTGCTAATTTAGTTTTATTGAAAATATTCTAAGTGCATATTATACTTCCTAAATTAATTAAAATTCATCATATTTGGTAAGTCATGTAACATTTATGATTTGACACAATTTATTTGTAATTATGAGGGTTTGTTTTATTAATTGAGTGAATTGTGGCAATCGTGGATCCGCTCTTTTAATAATACTTTATGATTTAAATATGAATATTTTATGAAATTCATGTTCAAACATGGGGGTCTTGAATAACTGTATGATAACCTCATCTAGGGAAGTTCTACCGGTGTTAAACTGGCCATTATATGCACCCACTTATAGGTTAATGGCTATCTGAGAGAAAACGATAGTTTCTTGGGGATGGTGACTATTGAAATCAATCAACTTACAACTTTAAAAGATAAACTAACTGAACTCCTAAATATAGAACTGTCACTAAAAACTTAAAGATAATAGTTGAATTTTGTTGATCGATGTAGCAGGATAGGCCTAACACTTACAACATTGACATATTTGCAACTAGCACTAGCAAACATAACCTGTACTTCTTGGTTTTAGGGTTTTTATTGTCTGTTTGAAGTGAACCAAATGTAAACGGCTGCATTTTGCCGTTTACTTGTATTGTATACGTACCAACACGTATTATGCTAATTTAAAAAAACTTTATTATAGCCTAT
Source organism: Stictocephala bisonia (assembly GCA_035578905.1). NCBI lineage: Eukaryota > Metazoa > Arthropoda > Insecta > Hemiptera > Membracidae > Stictocephala > Stictocephala bisonia. The sequence continues at coordinate 365,652 of JAQJVL010000724.1, forward strand.
TATAGAATAGGCCCTACTGACAAGATTTAGGCTAGATTTATTTAGGTGGTATATTGGCTGGGATTGTATGTTACATTATTGAATAATATGCTGTTGAACTTGACTCAGCCAGCAGTTAGTGTTTGGTTTCAATATGCTGTTAGACATGTAAAACAAAACAAAAATTCAAGCATATTTTTGAATAGCTCTTCTTCCTGATCTATGTAAACAACAAAAAAAGTTCATCCCAGACAATGAAATCTTTTTGTTTGTGGATACCACAACAATCTTGATCAAAATTGCCATACCATTGAAATTATTGCGGACTAAAAAGTAAACAGTCTCACACTGAATTTCTTGGAAAACAGATTGAGAGTCAGTCCTACCAAGACCAGTTTCATGGACATTTTAAATAGTTTCAAAGGACCTCCCGAGGCAGGCTGTTCCATCTAACCTATTCATAGGTGACAAGGAATTAGCCTGCATGAACTTGGTGGACTTCTTGGAATTAGGATTAACTGGAACCTGTCATAGAATACAGCAGTAAAAAGAATGTTTGTATTTCTAAAAAAAGGCAGACAAGCCCTCTGTGCTGAGGCTTTCAAAATTCTGACAGTTCCCAGCTTGTATATTTTGGAGATAGCTGTGTTCACCCAGAAATACAGTACTCCTGCTACTAGAGAGCACGGGTATAACACCAGGGATAGGCTTAGGTATGCTGCGGCCCATAACCTCAAAATATTCTAACAACAGCCTGAATAAGTAGGGGGCAAAATCCTGCAAAAATTGCCACCTGAATTATTTCTCTTAAACAATTTAAATCAAGGTTGACAGAGCCCTGTACAAGATAAAGGACATTTTAAATTAATTTAAAGTGGACCACTAAGAGTCCTTTATAAGCAGAGTTTTTCACTGCATGATACATTCCGTTCTCAATTGTGAGTTATATAGAGGATAAAAGTATCTGATTTCATAATGCTGTTAGTCTTGTAAAAATCGGTTACAATGTAGTTTTCACTCACCTCAAGAATATTAAAAATCAAAGAGAGAGAATCAAGTTGAGTTCGATTATCGGAAGACATCATCACACGGAAAACTAGTTTCCCACTCAAAAAAAAACTATCAAAGTTTTTAAAAATTAACTCTTTTTTATCGTTTATCACCAAACCGTTTTTCTTTTTTTCCCATTTTGTGTGATTTTATACTTAGAACACTAAATGCAATTGTTTTTGCCAAACAATTATAACTTTCAGGATTAAAAACTTTTCACAAACCCAACTTATCATAGTAAAGTCTAGAGTCTAAATATCGTGTTAACAAGTTGAACGTTGCACACGTGTATTATCAGTATCAACATATATAATGGAATGTTCACCACTTGATTGTCATAAGTTAATTTTAGTTGCCTGTTGTCAGAATGTTTCATCATAATTGAGTAATTATGTTTAAAAATTATTTTTCATTTAAAACCATTTTAGAACCAATCATTTTCTGATCTTGTAATGATGGAAGAACCAAGCCAATTTTCAGTAAACCAAGCCAATTTTCAGTAAAATGTAAGCTTCTTCTCCCTCACTTTTAGAGATAGAAAGCTGCTGTTTTCATTAGAATATTTCTAGTAGTGTGTACAATATTGATAAAAATCAAATAAATACATATAACAAATTAATAGTTTAAATTTTTTGTGCATGAATAAATACATCTTTTATTTATTATTGTATATTTGTTTACTTTGTACAGTTAGAGAAAAAAAAAAAAACCAGCTAAATGAGTGTTTTATTATGCATGTCTAATTTTGGTTTATTTACCATAAAAAATAAAAATATTGTATAATATGAAGTAAAATGCTACAGTTTATCATTATTTTCATCAATAACGTATTCAGAATCGTCAGGAAGGTTTTCACAATGCACAGTATCATTACGTAATAATCCTTCAACATCATCATGGTTAGAGTACATTTTGAATGCAACAATTAAATACAGAACCTGACACTATATATATCCACCAGAATAGATAACATTTCAGTTAGGCTATTGGCATTCCCTTTATATTTGTTGATGTTGTTGAATACGCCATCAAAAGTTTAAAGATACGCTCAGCGTCTGGTATTGATAATATTCCATATTATATCATCAAAGGTGTGTCTTGACATAGTTTACCCTGTGTTAGCATCATTATTCAACTGGAGTTTAATAATTGGAGAGTTTCCTTCGATCTAGAAGACAGCACTAGTAACACTGATTCCAAAAAAAGGACCAAGGGATCTGTCTAATTGTAAACCAATATCGGTTCTGTGTGTAGTACCTAAGATATTTGAAAAGGTTGTACATAGTTTTTTTTACATAGAGTCCATCATCTCTCCTAATCTGCATGGCTTCATGAAAGATTGTTCGACTGTTACAAATTTGTCCTCGTTTCTAGCAGTCATTGGTCCTGCAGTAAATAGTCAAGCGCAGGTCGATACCATTTATTTATATTTTCAGAAGGCGTTGGCAAACTTTCTCACTGTGTGTTTTTAAAGAAGCTCCTTCCTTTTGATTCTATCCGGACCTTATTCAGTGGATTAAATCTTACCTTTTGGATAGGACATTTAAAGTGCATTTTGATGGTATGTATTCAAAGAACTTTGTTGCGAGTTCAGGAGTACGACAAAGGTCTAACATGGGATTTTTGTTTCTCTTGTTATTTATTAACGAATTACATCTTTCCTTAACTGTACAGTTCAGCTCTATTCTGACGATATTAGAATATCTATGCAGATTGCTAATACTCTATACGAGTAAGAGAATGTCTGGCTCTAAAATCTTATATCAATTCGGCTATGAGGCAGGCTAACGACATTACATGCCGCTCAACCTAAGGAAAACAGTGGTGGTTCTGTTCTCACATAATCTGTCATTCTTCTTTTATGACATTAGTGGCTGTAAAATCAAAAGAGAGTATGCTGTTCGTGATCTAGACGTCCTTGTAAACTCCAAGTTAATCTTCTCTGAACATATAAACTGTGTTGTATTAAGGAGCATGAGGGTTTTCCTGAAGAGTTGGAGGAACTCAAAAAATCTCAAAACCAGGTGGCCGAACAGCCTGTAGATGAAAATAAAAATTCTGATATGAATTGATTTTCCTCAAGAAACATTGACAACATCCTTTGCATGGCAACGCAGCTTGCAGATCACATGTTGGAGACGGACCCTTGAATGGAAAGGGCCCTTTGGTTCAAAAGAGGACTCCAGGAGTTGGTTCCATATGGAGAAGCCTGCAAGGATTAAAAAAAAGAAGAAGAAACAAACAGATATAACTAAGTAATGTTTTATTCAGGTACTGTAATATGGTCATAATACTAATAAATACATATTTAAAACAACTATACTGTATATTATTATTATTTGTAAATTATAACTTAGAACCTAACCCCCCAATCTTTGTTTAAATAAGGTACAGTTATCTGGGGTTTCGCGAAACCTTTTGGAGCAAACCTTCGGATCCTAATCTCCGTGGATATGGAGGGATTACTTTACTGACATTCAATCTAAAACAAAAGTAATGAAGAAGTAGAATATTCCCATTCATTCTGATTTGAGAAAGGAAAACAAAAATTATATGAGCATTTGAATGGAACCAACTAGGTTAACAAAAATCATGAAATTCATATTAAGTAAAAATTGAAACAATTAAATCGATTGGTGCATTAAAAGAGACATAAAATTATCAGGATATCACGAATTGACATATTCAAGACATGTTTCAAACAGGAACATATTCAAGAGAAAGTTGGATGTTAAGAGAGTGACAAAAAAATAACCTAAACAACTTGGTCTAATCTCATTCTGAAAGAATTAAACTAGTTTGGGCACAAAGAAAAGCCCATCGATCAAAACAGAACTAACCAGTTTTGTCTGGTCCAACCAGACCCATAATTTAACATGTGGAAATTGTGGATGTAAGAATAGCTCTGTAGAGAGCTGTTTTTATCTTAACTAGTAGATGACATATGTGTCATGTGACAATACAGCCGCCAAGGACATTGTTGATTGAGTGTACCTCCCAGGCACTCTTTTGGTCACTACTAACTGAATAACAGAAGTCTTTTTTTTAATTTTGATTATTTTAATATTTGTACTGGACAGTAATAAGTTCTTTAAAAAAATAATTTTCTCAGAATACTGTTAAAACAAATTGAAGTTTTATGAAAAAACAACATATTTAGGAAAGAAATTGTAAAAATATTTCCCAGATAACATAAATTATCAAAATAATATTGATAAGTTAACAGGAAAACTAAAGTAATTTATAATTAATTAATAAACCAGTTTTTTGATAGGTTGAGTTTTTCTACCTCTGTTCATAAAATAATTAAAAACATAATATGTGGACACTTGTAGTAAAATAGGTAGTTATATTTGGAATAGTTTTATGAATGAATAGTGTAGTATATAATTACTATAAATGTTTTGCCAGAACTTTTCATATGCTGACAAAGGCCTAAAACACTATGAGGCATATTTATGCAGTGTCCTTTTTGTATTCACCTGTCAAACAATGTGCATTTAACAGCACCTGGTTGTTTCAGTTTTTATTTTGACAAAGGAACAGTGTTTGTTAAAAGAGGTTACAAATTCCAATGTATGGCCGTGTTTTTGATTTTAAAAGTGTGTAAACTTATCAGTTTTAGGAAGAAATATTTTAATAGTAAGTAATTGATGGAGAAGTAAATTATATTCTAACCAATTATTCAATCTTCATTCAACAGTCCCATTTTTAGCATTTTCAGTTTTCTCTAGTCAAATTACATTTTTAGGTTCAATTCAGTGATAGAATTACAGTTACAGGTGGAACTTAATCGTTTTTATATAATTCACACAGTATAAGTGTCCTTGAATAAGTGCTGTAGTTTTTGTCATAAGTAATCTGTTTCGCTCTTCGAAATATGCCAAAAATGTGGTTTTTTTATTTCATCGATTTGTTGGTTTGTAATAGTGATCGTATTGTAACACTTGGTGTCATTTGATAAGTGAAGTTCTAGTTGACCATAAGTTGATTTTTGTATAAAAAGGAGTATTTTTGTAATTTTTCAATAGTTAAATATGTGAACATTTACTACAAGTCATTCCTGAGGATTTTAAATTAAAACCCTCATAATATCAACTTATGTTCCACTAGATTGGACCTTTAATAATCATATTTATAATAATAGTACACACAAACTGTACAGTTGAAGTAGAAAAGCATGTTTTGACCCGCTGGTGGTAAAATTGCATAGCTACTATAGGGCTGTTTGAGGCTGCCGACTTCCCAGTGGTGACTTGGCGGTTTGGGAAACAGCCATCTTAACTTTTTCCCATCAGAAAGTCCAATGTCTGCCTTGTTTATTTGTCCTACCATAACAAACATCATTATTTGACATATAATTGTTTATTAGTTTAACTTCTTAATAACCCTTTTAGGATGGCAAAAACTGAAGAATCATTTTGAAGTGTTAAATGTTCATGCCTCATTAGGGAATGGTCTATGTTGATTTGCTTTAACCCAGACGTGGGGAGATTTAATTATTGGATATACTAGTGGAAATGGCAAGCAATCATTCATGTGACTACGGAGCTTATCGAATCACATTGTTAATGTTTGCTCATTGTTAAGCACAGGGTTTTAGTAAGGTCTACCCATGCTATGCTATGGAATAAACATTTAACAGTGGTGTTTATATTTAATTATTGGATATACAAGTGGAAATGGCAAGCAATCATTCATGTGATTGCGGAGCTCATCGAATCACATTGTTAATGTTTGCTCATTATGCTCTTCTCACAGGGTTTTAGTAAGGTCTACCCTTGCTATGCTATGGAATAAACATTTAAATAGTGGTGTTTATATTTAATTAAAATTAAATTTTAAATTACATTAAGTATTACATTTCATAAGATTTCATTTAATTTGTTTTTCCTTAAAAGCTGATGATTAATTAAATATATAAAACAACTCCATTAATTTACCTTTGAAACTTATAAGCACATAGGAGAGGAGCCCTTAAGTTGGATGTGAATTAAACAATGCTTTAAACCTTCCATAGGGGAAAAAATACATAACTAGTCAAAGTGCCGTGACAAGTAGTTGAATGGTGTAGTAATGCATAAGGAACAACCAGTAGACAAACATACATTCATTTTTATATTTATTTATTTATATAGATAATTGGCCTTTATTCAATTGGAGATACGAGTGTTAAATGGTTGTGAACTTAGCACTTGGCGGTGTGATGGAAAACATTTTAACAACTAGTTTGTACTGTAGAACTTTGTTTTTCTTTTTTATAACTGAAAAAAGATGTATATTTATCTTTAATAATGTGTGTAGTTAAATGATAAATGATTTGTTATAGTAAATGATAACAAATCTATGAAGGTTAGTTTTTTACAACAAAGATCTCTCGAGTAATCCTGTAGTTAAAATATGAATGGCAAGTGTACGCCTTGAATTACATGCAGAGTATATTTAGACCTAAACCAAACCCCTTTATGCAATTGTGTGCTCTATCTCAGCCAGTCAACAAGTTTGTCTTAATTGTTATCATCTTGAGATACTGCAGTCATGTTGATAAAGAGGTTAAGGTTGTTTTTCTCCTGTATATTTGAATTATAGTTTATTGGGTTAGTTATGCAATATTTGTCTAAACAAACGTAACATTAGAAAATCATATCCCCTACAACTTTGCTGGTGAGAAAAAATTTAACATTTTTAATTTAATTAAATTTTATTTTTAACAATTAAATATTAAAACTGTGTAACCCCCTCCCATCCCCTGCACTCTTGTCATTTATTTTCCCCCCTATGCAGAATCTGGACAGTGAAAACTTTAATATTATACCCAAATTAAATATGTTTACAAATATCTAATAATTTTCTTGAAATAATTTTTATCTTGGGATAGTAGAGCCAACACACCCTCATTCTTCGATCTTTCACTATATTCAGATTCTATGCAAGTAAACACTTGATTTCATATCCCTCTGAAATGTCTTTTGAATCACTAAATATTTTTCTGAGATATTTGACCATTTTGATATTGTTTATTTTCTTAATTTTTTAAAAAAATTACTAATTTTATCTTGTAATTTGTAGTAATTTATCATTTATGTAATCAAAATTCTGTTGAGTTCTTCTATATTAGTACTGTTGAATTTATAGTTTATGTGAATTTCTTGTCAAATAATTATGAATATATATTGTTTTGGATATAAATTTATTTTTTCTTTTCTGTATAGAAGAAAATTGTATAAAGAATTGTATAAATGAATAATAAAGGAAGTAACATGGTGTGTAATTTCTTAAAAAGTGGATTGCAAGGGCTTCTGATTGATACTTTATAGATAATATTATATTAAAAATTGCTCTTTATGAATTTTGAAAATTTGACGACTGCCCTCACATTATTATTCCAAAACTGATTATATAAACATAATATATTTGGAAAAGTACACTGTCATTAATATTGTGTTTAATTCTTCTGATACAATAAATTTCTTCATTCTTTTTTTGGAATGATTATTTTATAAATTAAGACTCAACTTGTTAACAAAATTCTCACAGTTTCTTCATAGTTGTTTGAAATGGAGTTTTTTGTGATTAATGGAGATTGTCTGACAATTCTGTTGGTGTAGGTATATTTTCATAGCTAGAATGATTGCTCCTCACGTATAAGTGTTTTAAAAAGATGTTACCGTTTCAGGTGATGAGCTCTTGATGGAGACAGATATGGTTGGAGTCAGTCTCGTGTACGGCACTCAGATCACGGACAATGATCCCCGTCAACATCCAGTCCTCATTGTTGGCCAGCTCAAGAATCTAAATCGTATCAAGTATGATGATGTTAAGTGCAAACTTGGGGGCCGTGTTTCCGAAGAGGTATGTGTTGTGTAATATTGAGTGAGTGACTCAAAATATCTTTTTGAATTTTAACAGTGAAGGTGAAAAGACCATCCCACTTCCACTTGTTTTCAATTTGTAAAAATTAGTTTGCAAGCTAGTTCCTACCGTCCTTTTTAAATCATGAATTTTAAACAAAAAAAATTACAATTCAATTTTTAAAGACCATATGCTATTGATTATAATTTAACATTTCCTCGAGTTGCAATTCACCAGTATTAGTCTAGCCTAATTTTTTATTCAATATTTACTAAAGATGGGTTATATTGTAGAAGAACATTTTTCACATAAAATATTAGAAAGCTCCATTTTATAACATTTTTAAATGTTACTCTTCAGTAATAGTCAATAGTTGAAAATAAATTTTTATTTGATAATTTGAATATAGAGTTATCTGGTTTAATTTTTTTTATTTCCAGATTTTATTTATTCATAAGACGCCGATCGTCAAGATATGGGCGAATATGGATTTCGAATTAGTGTCATGAGTGTACATGAGCGAATGTAGTCATTGTTACAAACTAAGGCCGACTATTCCTTAGAAAGTGTCATTAATAGCCCAATGACAAATGAACAGCCGGTGGTTATCAGCTGATCCTTCTCAAAATGTATTGACTCTGATTGGGATTGAACTGAGAACTTCTAGCACATGAAGCTGGGATTGAACCAACTACTCTACCTTTAACAGACAATCAAAATGACACTCGTATGTTTATATTGAATACCACAAAATTAAAAATGTACAATAGTAATACATAAAAAAAACTAACCGTCTTGACAATGCAAACTAAAAAAACACTACTTCAGTATTGCTGTTCATTTTATAGTTTTGATAGTTACATGTTTCAGTAGGTAACTGTACAGATTAAAATGATGGTTAAAAGAAATCATTTAGAGTTATTTAAAAAATATAAAAGTCTGCCATTATTTAACAGGTTACTGGATTTTTTTTATTATGGGTTTCTGCAACATTTCTGATAGTGGAGAGTTTTAAAGAGATGTATGTATACAGAACATTTTTCTTTACTTTTATCTTTGGAATCATCTCCTAAAACTTGTTATGAGAATTTCAGATAAGCCATTGACCTACCATATAGTGTTGAAAATTAACCTTAATACCAAATTTAAGACGTAAAGGAAAAGTGTCTGTCAGTTATTTTGAAAAATAGCTGTTGACATTTTGGGCTGAATATGGATGAAACTTTCTTTTTTAACTTTCATTTTGATTACAGTTATTATTATTTTATTACTGAGACTGGTCGAAAATGTGTTCAAACTTCAGTTAGTGATACATACTCATAATCGTTAGCATGAGAATATTTAGTCATCCAACTAAACGTTCGTATGTAATAGATATTGTGCCCAGATTGAGTTAATTTCATACTTATAAAACTACCCATCTGCCAATAAGTATTGAAAAATTAAAAGATGTGTAGCTAAATCAACAAAAATATTTATATGTTATATAAGCATATAATATAGAATGAATGTTAATATTTCAGGATTTCCAAATCGCCCTGAAAAGGTTTTCTGCTTCCCACAATGACCCTGTCAGTCTGTACCTCAACTATGCAACACTAGCTGCCGTGCCAGACCAGGCTTCTCGGCATAACGCACCCTCAAGACCCCACGCCCTCACTAAACTCATCAAGTCTCAGACCTTTGATATTGATGGCGAGAGCATTTTGGTAAGCTATCTCATAAAAAAAAACGGAAAGTTAATGAACGTATATGAATTATTTTTACCTTTATTACCATATCATTGTGGAAATGTTTAAGCATTGAGCAACAAAATTTGCATTTTCAATTAATCATATTCCATCAATGTTTATTAAATATACGGTTTGATACATTTCACTATTGCCATTCAAGCCAAAGATTATTTTACCAGGATTGCTATTACTTAACCACAATCACTTCCAAGTATTACTGCTCCCTTCGACGTACTGTCGATGGTCAAGTTGGTGATTTTTATAAATGAATGACTTCAGTAACAGTTACTCAAATGCAACTACTTAAAGTATGTAACTAAAAAATGCACAAAACTTAATCTTTACAATTTTCTTTTAGTTGCATAAAAATAATTGAAATTGAATTCTGTTAATGTAAACCGAATTGTATATAACAGCCTGTTTAGACTACTAGAATGATGGTGTGAGTGAATGACTCAAATAATGGAAGTTTTAGGTTTATTGCAACTTCTTCATTCAAGTCTATTTAAAGACATTTATGATTCCTTGCTAAGTAAAATTTCAAAACTATGCAGCAGTTGTTCCGGAAAATGCATTTATGGAAATGCCAATAAAGAAAAAAATATATAATGCATCTCTGGCTTATAAATGTATACCAAATTACTGTTTGCATAACATTTTGATCCCTTGATACAGGTTGTATGTGAGAGGAAGGACATTTTCGCCTCCGGATGTGCAGTGGCTCGTGCATTTCCCCTTTTCTCTCGCAAGTTGTCTCGACTCGTAGAGACTAACAGTGTGGTGGTGCGGGTGGAGTTTGCCGTGTTAGAAGAAAATGGGTCAGTGTCTGTTGTGACCAAGGAAGAAGCGGCTGCGCTACAATCCACAGCTGATGGCATCAGGATGGCTGCTCGCATTGTGGACACTCCTTGCAATGAGATGAATGTTGATCAATTTCTTGTGGTTGGTAATTTAGGCATATTGTTGAGTAACTATATTTTTCATTTGTAAATTAAAATGTAGATCTCTATTGCCTTTTAATTTTAATGCTTGTCAAAATTATATCGACTTTCTAGTCTGCACAGTTGTTTTTATTCACTTAATGATTAAATCATAATTGTATTGTATTTATAAGTATTATATGCTGTAAATTGTTTATTTTTTTACTGTCAGTAAAACAGTATAAATTTACAACTAATTATCTGATAAAGTTTTTAGTAATCAAATAAAGTTTTTAATAATCATATTTGAAAATTTGTTGCGGAGGACTATTATCACTATATGTGAATAGGGGGAAGTTTGAAACACATAGATGAGTGTAATCTTGCTGTTTTAAGAGGAAACAGTTTTTATGTAGGATAAGTTCCTTTGCAGATTTGATGTTGACAAGTCTTATTATTCCATTTCTTGAAGGGCAAATTTAAATTAGGCAAGCCTAAATTTAACTTAAGAATGTACTTTTTCCTTTGTAATAACTTTGTTTTAAAACTAATGGTGCAATGTTAAGGTTCCGTTCCTTATTTTTGTTGCAGTCAATGTAAATACTGTATTTCAACACGCTTAAAACTTTTGTTTTGGCTACTCATTAGATTTATATTTATTAAGTATAATTACAGGGATATGTGTCAGATCAGGATTAAGAGATCTGATTTAGTAGGCTTACTAAATCAGTAAGTGATCAGGCCTCAATACGTTAATTTAATTTGGATCAGTTGATATGAAATTTGCTTCAATAGAAATGAATAAGGTTGTTAGTTTTCTAAAATGATTTTCTGTTTACTAATGTTCATTTCAAATAGTACTTTTTGTATAGTTGTTATTGATGAGCAACAATATTTCGGTTAAATAAACAATATTAAAACCGATGTTAATAACAATAACAATAATAAACAATATAGATCAATGTTGTTATTGATGAACATTACACAACTTAAATAAAACTGTATTTTGATCAATATTGCTGTACATATCAGTCCAGACACATTGTATTTTCATATCTTGGAAGAGAAACAATTGAAATTTTAATCTCCTTTTAAGTCGTTTCTATGTTGTCAAATCTGCTTGACTTTTAAATTATTTACATGCTGCTTTCTTGTTTAGGAAATACAACAAGTGGCACAGTCAGTTAATGTGAATGTAACCGTGATCCGAGGAGAGGAGTTGAAAGAGAAAGGAATGGGTGGGATATACGGAGTAGGCAAAGCAGCCTCGTGCCCTCCTGCGTTGGCTGTGCTGTCACATACACCTGCGGGTGCCACTCAAACCATTGCCTGGGTTGGAAAAGGCATCGTCTTTGACACCGGTGGCCTAAGCATCAAGTCAAAGGTAACTAAGTTGTACACTCATCTAATTATAAATTACAGGTTAAATTCAGGGCACTAGGCTTAGGATTCCAGTAGTAATGAAAGAAAAGTAAAGCAGCATACCTGATAAACTTGGTAGACTGGTACACTGTAGAAAGAGACACAATCAAATCACAAAGAATTGGATAGTGAAATATTTTGAGGCCACTGGCCTCTTCTTCAGTCACTAAACAACTGGATACACAGTCACATTTGAGGTAGGTGGATGAGGTGTTGCCAACTGTAGAGCACTTAAAAACAAAAATGTCACTTCTGCTTCTATTATATGATAAAATGATGTAATAATGTATATGATTTGTATTTTGCTGCTTAGGTGGAGGAAGGAGTAACAAGAGTTTATCTTATATTTTTACATTAGGTGGGTCTCTAGTAGGGATGGATGAGAGGAAGTTTTTAGGTTCGGGAGGGAAACGAGAGGAAAATTTATTTCCTCCCAAATTTCGGGAAGGAAATTAATTTCCTCCCAAATTTTGAGAAATTTTTGGATGGAATTTTCTCCAGCTAGCATACATTAATTTTCAAACTTAGTAGATAAAACAAATAAACCAAATAATTTTATGGTAATAATAATTTATTTATTGGTACGTGATCTAGTAAGAAATTGAACTATTAATGTTAAGGCACATTTATGTACTCCTTATTTTAACTGTTGTTTGAAAGTTATTTATTACATTATTAGCATTGGATTGTTCATGATACGTAGATAATATTTGGAGATTTCCAATGCTTAGGGTCTTTAAGAAAAACGAGTGTTTGTTTCCTAAACACTTGAAGCATTGGAAATCTCCAAATATTATGTACATACTACATTTTAAATTATCTTTATTATTTGCCTGTTATCTACAAAATAGAAAATAAATTCAATAAGGTTTAGACTAAACAATAACAGATTTCATACTTAATAAACAAAAAAGTCTTATCTTATATCATTCTTAATAAATATTTTAAGAGCTAACTTAATTAAAATTGTAACAAGTGAAATATGAAATACGAGGCGTGTTTTTAAAGTATGTACCGTTTTGGAATCCCGCCGCTGTAGCACTGCGGTCAGCGTTCAGAGCATGCATACTGGGTACTACTCTTTTAACATCGACATAGTAGTAACAATTATGAGCAGGGAACTGGTCAGTGAGTTTACAAATCAAAATTATTGTATTGTACCACATTTTACACTCCATCTGTGTTACTTTCTAACCTAGTCAGGAAACCGTTCGACAGTAAAAAATATCATATCCCTGCAAATGTTGCGTGCATATTTTGCGATCTAAAGTATTCATAATCAAATAATTAATTGACATTCGCCATGTAAATATCAATTTATTTTTTATTTGATTTAAAATAAATACTATTACGTCGCACGATGCTAGAACGCCATCACGATATTTTATATGATACGATATTTTCTTCTGTCAAATCATTAGATGATTCCCTGCTCAGATTAAACACCAAACCGGATCACAGTCACCTCACAGGAAATATACAATAATTTCAGTTCCGAAACAAGTTGAACGGTTCATGTACATATAACATGATTAAGATGGACTTTTGCCATGGGGGGATGATAAAAAAAACCCACCTGCCCACCCATACATGTACAGTGATATTGACCCACCCACCCACCCATTCACGTACAGTGGTATTGACCCACCCACCTACCCATACACGTCAATGGTATTGACCCACCCACCTACCCATACACGTAAATGGTATTGACCCACCCATACACGTACAGTGGTATTGACCCACCCACCCACACATACACATACAGTGGTATTGACCCACCCACCCACCCATATACATACAGTGGTATTGACCCACCCGCCCACCCTTACACGTACAGGTAAGGTACGTATCATTGTACGTATAATATCATTGTACGTGTAAGGGTGGGTAGGCGGGTTGGTCAATACCACTGTACGTGTTTGGGTTGGTTAGTAAGAACACCATAGCATCGGAGGTTCGCTCCTTCGTATGATATATATACGATATATATATCAGACGCCCACTTATACACGTAAGAAAAGTTTTGTTCTTCACAGTGATTCGGATCAATCGGTTCTGGACAGTAAAGTGACCTGTTCTTGGGAGCAGTTTTATTGAACGATTTTACGTTACTGATGCGAATGAACATTGGAATATAAGCTCATTCAGTTTTCATTCATCCTCATTCGGGTCTCGGTCAGCTGTTCTGTCCTAAACCAGATTTGTTTGGTTGGATCATCGGATCTCAGCGTCGGTAACGGGTTCAACCTTAACAAATCTCATTGAGCATCGTGATCCAGATACCTCGTTCATGATCCTTGTCAAATTAACGTCACATCAACGCTCGCCCCGAACTGTCGACTGTCACTTCGTAAATTCACTGCTACAATATAAGCAATAAATTATATTTCACGCTAATCGAGACAAGTTTTTCATATTTATTTATCCTTTCATTTTAATTTATATTCATTGAAAATCCGAAATTGACCATGAATGTCGATTAAAATGACGTTATTGAGATCAAACTATGTATTTAGTTGGTTACATCTTACAAGCAATTGAAAAAAATTCTGAATGGGATTCTCGATCGTAGAAAAATTATAATTTCTCTGGGAATTTCTGAATGAAATTTCGTGTCCATCCCTATCATAACGGTAGCTCGTCGAGACCTTAATTTATGGACAACCTTATATTTTGGGCGACCAAGTGTTTCTGTCAATATTAGTTTTGATTGGTTGGTAGGGCCTTATTTACTGGACAAGTCAGTGAATACTTATACTTGTACAGATATAAGTGATTTCCATTACAAAGCACAAACCATTTGTGGCCTTTAGAAACAAGTTGATTTATACCATTGTTAAGCCAGTTGTGTCAAGCTGATAGACATCATGAGTACACCGACTTCAGCATATACATTAGAATTTTTGTATATTTAAAATTTATGAAAAGAGAAAAAGAAACCAGTGTGTTGTGGATATTTTCAGACTGAAATGCCAGGAATGAAACGAGATTGTGGAGGTGCGGCAGCCATCCTTGGGGCATTTTATGCAACCGTGAAACGGGGTTTTAACCAAAACCTTCATGCTGTATTTTGTTTGGCAGAGAACTCAGTCGGACCTAACTCAACCAGACCTGATGACATTCATATACTCTACTCTGGCAGGTAATCATGTTTGTTTTATTAATTGGGAATCATTAATTATTGTCGTTTAATCCAGACATCCAGACCTATTTTTAGAAACAGGGTAATGTGCAGATAATGATATTATCAAGTTGCTGAACTTATTCCTAATATCATAAGTGCACTTGGTTAACGTGTTGTGTGACGTTCACATGTTTTGTAGTACTAACAACATGTCATACTGTATTCTAATTAAGACACTAATTTTAATTATTGGTTTCAATATGTCTAATTAACCTAGTTGTAAGATATTTTCATTTAACGGAATTTCCTTTATACCTTTATCAGACACAGATTAAATATATACATTACAAAATACTTCTTCGAGATATCATTTTTTTACCTCCAATTTTGTGTATTCGGCTCTACAATATGAATAAATATGTTCTTTCATATCTTTGAATAATAATTATAATTGATTTTGAAAATTACTATAAATTGAGTGTGACGGAGGCGACCTAAAAAAAAACCAAGAAATAAGCATGATTTGAAATATTATTTTTGAATGACTGTGGTCACACAGGTTACAATTTGTCGCTGTTAGTATATTGGAGACATAGGACATCAGCAAACTTACTTTAGAAGACAAGTTCACTAACACCAGAGTAGTAGTAACAAACAAAATAAACACATAATCTCACAAATGTTCAATACCACTGGCATTTACTTCAGGTGAGTGGGGGAAAGAGACTGACATGGCTTCCACTATTGCTGGGGAGGTGGCTGTGGTGAGGGTTGTACATGTACACTCTGGTATTAGTGAACTTGTCTTGTAAGGTAAGTTTGCTGATGTCCTATCTCTCCAATATACTAATTCCTGGCCTAGTGCCCTTTAACCTAACCTAAAATCTGCTGCTGTTGGTAAGCAGTGAAATGGGACCTTTTCCGTTCATTCACTACTACTACTTATTTTATCGCAATTACGGTTAGGTTAGTTCGCTACTTAAGTTGATCACAAACTGGTAAATTCAATGATTTACTTACTGAATGCGCTCTCTGTGTAAGTTCTTGGAAAGCGATAAGATAAGGCCAGTGATATCGGATTTCTAGCGGGTAAGGAATACCACAGTGGAGGTAAAATTATTGGGGAACAGTTTTTAGAGCAATAGAATATTTATCAAGCGGTAGTGAATTAACGGAAACAAAAAAAAGTAGTGGTAGTGAATTAAAGGAAAAAATATGTAAAATGAAGCGAGGTATAGCTGCAATTAGTGGTGGGCACACATGTTTAATATATTTCTAATGGGTAGTAACCACAGTAAGCATGGTTGCAGCAATGGACGTTTTCTACGAAGCATTTTCAAACTGTCATGACAGTTTGAAATATTCCAATGGAGCGACAGTAGCTGAGGGGATGGCTTGCCAGGCAATCGGTCAGGGTTTGATTCTTGATAAGTTTCTATCCTCCCGCTCCCGTGGTTCGAAAGTCATGTTAAGCCGTTAGTCCCCAGGTTAAGTGTTAGAGAGGGCTTCTTAGCCCTAACTTCACCTGGTAAGACGAAGTTTAACTTTTTTTTTGTAATATATGTTTAATTGACCCAAAAAAATGTAAATAAGATAAATTTTATGTTTCTTCAGATACTATGCTCAAACTTCTTTACCATTTTGTTTCCCACGTTGGTTAAGAAATGTTCAGTTTTATAACCTCAATGTTTTTACCAATGAATTAGTTTTCAAATGCGGGAATGTTAAAGAATTTTTTATTTAAATTGTATTGAATGTCAGTATAAATATTTTATTTGCCCGTAACTTTTAATAAAGCCTTTTAAATTAATTGTTATTGTTAAAAAGTAAAATTATCATGACAGCACTTATAACGAACATCTAACAGTTACACCTCTGCAGCCACCTTCTTTCTGTAGCAAGTGTCTATTAGCAACATCTTAATGACGCTGCACTGCAACAGAGACAGACGCTACACAGTTTACTGCTCTGTGAGGCCGTCTTGGTGTATATCAGTGTAGCAACGTATTATTACGCTTCATTTTACTGCTTACAGCCAGTAACAGATTGTAGTCCGTGTGGCCGTAGCCTTATTAAGCAACACGCTTGCATGGATGACATGCTATAGTTGCCGCAAGTAAGGTTGAAAATTTAAAAATATATTCAACCTTACTTTTAAATCTTTTACAAAATCAACCTTAGACAAAATCTTTTAAATTTTAAAATATATTGGAGCAGATTGTTCTTCAGAATTACAATGCTCCACCATCTGCTATATAAAAGTATCCTCATATAAAAATTTCACAAGGAAAGAGAAGAAAATTGATTTATCAAGGTATTATGATAGTAGTAGACAAAAGCAATTATGTAAACTAGACGTTGTTTGACTGTACAGTAGAACGTCGATTTACCGAACGTCAGTCATCCGAAACGTCAGTTAACCGAACCAAACCTGAAAAAAATATTTTTTTTATATACGCAAAATACATGTCGTAAATTTATGTTCCAACACGTATATTTAATATTTTTTATTTTTCTATAAACGTACCATACTACAGTAACTGTATACAGTACATATAGTGCATGTTTTATTACGAAAAAGATATTATAGTTAGCGCACAGCCCTCGCGGCGTACCGCTTCTGCCAGACTCGGTGCCTGCGCCGTAACGTCAGGCCTTCCAGGAAACGACGAAAACGGGCGCGCCGTGCACCTACCACTGTCAATGACTACAAATACACTAAGACGAAAAGTAGCCATGTTAAAATTTCAGACCAGTCATCCAGGTAGAAACTCGACTTTACGCAAACGGCCACTAGGAGGCACGAGCGCTCGCCCGCCTGCTCCCTGTCTTTCGGAGCAGCGCTCGTAGCGGCTGTTTTCGTAAGCTTCCCTCCCGCTTGTCTGAAAAATTCCCATAAGAACTTTTCGTCTTAGAGTATTTGTAGTCATTGCCACTGTTTAGTCTGAGCTTCGTTGTCAAGCGTTTGTACTACAGTAATTGACATTGAATGTGCACAGTCGCTTGTTAATCGTCATTCACTCGTGTAGTGCAGTGCTGAAACTTTGTAAAGTTGCTTGTTTCTTTAAGCTAGTGTTGAATAGTATTAGACTCTAGTTTCAGGAACATTAGTCCAGTAAGTTTTAACTGGACTACTTAACACAAAATTAAAGTATTATGTGGATACAGTACTTAAATGTGTTGTGTTTTTAATTTCAGTATGCCCAATCCATTACATAAACATCAATAAGCGTCTATAATGTCATGGTTAAAATATGTTTGATTATCCGAACATGTCGTTATCCGAACACCCTGAGGTCCCAATTAGTTCGGATAATCGACTCTCTACTGTACTTTATTTATTTTATTTTGTGTTATGTTTAATATGAACATGAGTTGATTATTTTTGAAGCGGTTTATACTGAAAACCGCTCACAAATAAATACATTATTTATTATTCTCACTGAGATTGACTTGCTGACTGAAAAACAACTTGGACTTGTGAAATGTCTTCTGACGAATATATGATTGCTTTGTTTCAGATCCGTAGAGATCAATAACACTGATGCAGAAGGCAGGTTAGTCTTGGCAGACGGTGTAGTTTACGCCTCGAGAGATCTCAAAGCTGATTTAATTCTAGATATGGCTACGCTCACAGGTGCACAGGTGAGTTGACATTTTTAGTTCAAATTTCAGTTTCTCATTTTACACATAAAATGAATATATAAGTAATTTTTTTTGTCATCTCAATGTTGGAAACTCTTGATCAAATCTTGTTCCTTTTCAGTTACCTAATGCCTGTAACATGTGGGTTTGGGCTAAATCAGTGCTGGTCTGAAATTTTTTTATTTACTTATTCGAATATGGATTTCGAATGAGTGTGTGAGTGCAAATGAGCGAATGTAGTCATTGTTACAAACTAAGGCCGACTATTCCTTAGAAAGCGTAATTAATTAATAGCCCAATGACAAATGAACAGTCAGTGGTTATCAGCTGATAGCTTTCAAAATATGTTACAACTCTGATTGGGATCGAACTGAGAACCTTTACCTTATGAAGCTGGGATTTAATCAACTAAGCTACCGACCAAACTTTTACCTCAAACTCGGGTAGAAGAGCTCAGTAGGACAGCACATTGCGGCACAAGTGCAGTTTCTTAGCCTTAGCATGAAGTTGGCTAGAAGCAGCCAAGTTAGATCATGTCCTATAACTGGATGTTTCAGTGTAACTTGTGTAGTGTTTCATAAAATCCTCAAAGGAGGTAAACCTTCTTTGAATGTTGTTAATTCTTTTATTACTAAGTTTCCCCTGGTGGACATACCGAAAAAGACTGTGGAAATATGGGAATAGTTGCAGTTTCATTGATAAATAATATATGCTTATTATTAAGGTATATTCTCAATTTTGTTTTCCTACAATACAGAATATAATCGTCTAAAGCATGATACTACGAGGGCTGTTCGGAAAGTAACCTCCGGTCTGCTTTAAATAAAACTCAAACATAATTTAAAATATTTTATTATATACATACTAAAACTACATCTTTCATCTATTTTTCAACGTAATTTCCAAAAACATTCAAACACTTATCATATCTTTGCACTAACTTACAAATCCCTTCAGAATAAAAATCGGCCGCCTCTGCCTTGATCCAGCCAGAGACTGCATTCTTGAGTTCCTAATCGTCCTCAAACCTCTGAGAGCCCAGCCATTTCTTCAAGTGCATGAACAGATGAAAGTCACTGGGAGCTAAATCTGGGCTGTATGGTGGAAGGCTAAAAACATCCCATTGAAATTGTTCAAGAAGGTCTTTGGTTTTTCGAGCACTGTGGGGTCGAACGTTGTCATGAAGGAAAATGACGCCAGACGACAATAAACCACGGAGTTTGTTCTGAATTGCCCTTCGTAGGTTTTTTAAAGTTTCAATGTACGAATCTGCGTTGATTGTTGCCTCACATTCCATAAACTGCACAAGAAGAATTCCTTTTGCATCCCAAAACACAGTTGCCATTAACTTCCTGCCGGAAAAATTCTGCCGGGCTTTCGTTGGTTTGTGTGGCGAGTGTGTATGACCCCACACCTTTGATTGATCTTTGGTCTCCGGATTCATGTATTTAACCCATGTTTCATCGTCCGTTACAATTCGGTTCAGAAAAGAATGACCATCTTGATCATAGCGCATAAGAAAGTCAATAGCAGAGTTCATTCGCTGGTTTTTGTGGTTTTATGAAAGAATTTTCGGGACCCATCAAGCACAGAATTTCTTGTAGCCTAACCTTTCTGTCACTATCTCGTACAAAAAAGTCCTAGAAATCAGTTGAAATTCATCCCAAAGCTCTGAGATAGTGAACCGTCTATTGTCACGAATCCTCTCGTTGATTTTCTCGACAACCACAGATGGTCTGCCACTCCTCTCTTCATCATGGACGTTAGTTCGGCCGTTTTTGAAATGTCTGAACCATTCCCGAACAACTCCTTCACTCATTACTGCCGGTCCATACACAGTGCACAGTTCCCTATGAATGGCTGCCGCTGAATACTGCTTGGCTGTAAAAAATCAAATGACAGATCGCACCTCACATTTGGCGGGACTTTTTATGACAGACGCCATTTTCACAAGCTACAAAAAACGAACTAGCGCTCGGACGACCTTCACAGTACCACGGCTGGATGCTGACTGACGAGACCTGCGTGTCAACGCTACTATGGCGGCACTATCCCCTCCACTTCCTATTCTATGAGCAACCGGAGGATACTTTCCGAACGGCCCTCGTACTTATCAGTAACATTGCTTGGTAGGTCATTTGGAAAAATCAGTTTTCAATTTTTTTCTCTGGTCATTGTGACTGAACTATAATAATAAAAAACAATAGAACGAATATAGTTATATGCCTTACTTTGTTTTATATAAAAATACAACGTTTCATTCTGATGGGTTGAAAAATAAATCTACTATGAAAATATGTAACATTAGTTAAAAATTCCAAATCATGAATAATGCATTAACACTAATGCAGATGAATGACATCGTTGACAAAGTGACTGACATTTATAGGTTGATGTGGGAAGCAAAGCCACCAAAATTGATGATTGTTAATCGATATTTCTAACCTTCCTTGTGTAGGAAATCTCCAACAAATTAACTATCAGTATTAACTGAACATTAAACAGCAACTGATTTACAAGTTGTAGCAGAAACTATAAATACAGCTTGGGCTGTACTGTATATTAGTAAAAAGCTTGGGCTTATAAAAAATGAAAGTAAAATTAGTATAAAGTAAAAGCATGTCACATACTTAATAAAAAAAGCCAAAAGATCAGAATGGTTACTGATAAATGTACAAACTTGTAAATTAAGAACATTTGATCAGAAAAAAATTTTTTTTAGTTTTACTTTCACCACAATTTCAATACAAGAAATGAAACAATTTAAACTATTACCCCAATCACAATGTATCCTTTTTTCTAAACTCCACTATATATGCCTTTACAACTTTATGGATTCCTCACCTTATATCTTGCCTTAGCAATAAACAAATTTTGAAAATAGTAAAATATGATCGAGATAAGGAACTTTTTTCCCCGTTTATTTGTATCTATTCCGTTTTACTTTGACAATGCACCAGCGTTGTGTACTTCAGTACTTGTTTATGTGTCTGTGTAATTGAAGTATAATTATTATTATTGCTTTGCAATTGATATATTTTAGTAAATGCTATTGAATATTGGAGCTACTTGTCACCAAAACTATCACTGACTGTCTAGGCTATCAGTACCGGCAAATACCACTCGGCAGTACTCACAAACAACACAGAGTGGGAGAAGAACGTAGAGAGCGCAGGTCGTGTGTCCGGAGACCTTGCCTTTCCAATTGTCTACTGCCCTGAACTTCATTTTTCAGAGTTCACATCAGCTGTTGCAGATATGAAAAACTCTGTTGGTGTAAGTATACGTCTTGTTTAAGTGGCAGTGTGTTTTCGTACTGGATATGACAGAAAAAACTCCCCGATATAAGAGGATCATTGTGGCAGGCAATGACGAGTAGAGAAGTGGGGGGACACTTCCTGGAATAGCTACGTAAGTGCCAGGTGAGCATTGTGCATTTGTCGTAGAGGAGTTTAAATGACCAGTATCAAATGGATCACCAAATAACTCTCTTCGACATGGCTTCTGCACTTGCTTTGCGCTTAGTCATAGTCTTGAGAATTATGTTCTGCATTGAAATCAAACCAAGGTCTTCTACAGGCTAGGGAATGTCGCTTCAATTTATCAATTTTCTCACCGTTCTGCAAGAAAGTATGAAGTGTGAGGTGAATCTTGCATCGAGATTTGAATATGCATCCATACAATATTATGGTAGACCGGGAACTTTTAAGTGGAAGATCCCCACCCAACTTTCAATTGGAGGAGGTATTTTATATACTCATAAGCAACCCCCTAAAAACTGTCAAATGGATCAGTAATGGCCGCTATGGCTTGCCAACAGATGCAAGCACTGAATACAGCGCTATAACAATGGAATCCAAAATGGTACTTACATTAAAAATAAGCCTCGAACTAGTGTAATTCTTCCTCCTCCAAAATAACATTTTATGTTTGTTACCATTTTACTAGGGGTGTGCGAGTAGTGATTTTTGAGTTCGAATCGAGAAGTTGGCATTTTTTTCGAGTATCGAGTATTTTCAAGCGAGTATTTACAGAAGGATTTCATGTTCACCCAAGGCAACTGTAAAAGGCAGACGCCATCCTAAGCCTATGTTAAATTTTGCCAGATTCGTAAATATATACATCTAAACTAAACACAATAATATTGATTTGTTGTTTGTAACTGTAACATTTGATAAATAAAACTTTTTACTTCCTGCCTTCCGATATTTTTATGTGGCATTGTTTTGTTTAACCTTTTTCCTTTTTTCATAGTTAATATGATGACAGAAACTAAGAAAGTATATTATTAATTGAAACAACATGGATTAAAAATATTTAATCTGTTCACTCATATCACAGATCAGATTTTCTATGCAATCAATTATATTGTTTCACAGCTGGCCGATATATTTATCTGGTGGTTTTGTTCAAAGTGTACCGCGAAAACATAGCGAAGCTTGTTTGGCAAAAGCTGCATCCAACCAAACGAATGCTAAAATTCAGGCGTCATCGCCAAATGCAGTCATTTACTTTCAGAATTGCCTCCTCTCAAAAAAAAAATTGATTGTGTACACGCCAAGAAGAGTGGATCTGTATTCTGTGGGTATTTAATTCAGTAATAACAAGATTACAACTAACCGGAAATAAGCTGTGAATTATATAATCAAATTTGAAAATCTGATGACAAAGACTGTAGTCCAATCAATTGATAATAATAACTAAGCAGGTTTATTAAAAATAAATCTTAAAGTCGCTTAGGATGAATTAATTAGTTTTTAAATTATGATCAGTAATGAAATGTGTGCAACTTGAAACTGTTTCGATACATGAGGCTACACTGAACAACAGATAAATAATTATTTCACATGAAGATACACTGAACAACAGAGAAATAATTATTTCACATGAGGATACACTGAACAACAGATAAATAATTATTTCACATGAGGCTACACTGAACAACAGATAAATAATTATTTCACATGAGGCTACACTGAACAACAGATAAATAATTATTTCACATGAGGCTACACTGAACAAAAGATAAATAATTATTTCATAACGATAAATTCACAAAAACCTGGCGTAATCGAATGAAAACCATAGACGTAGTCGGCTAAGCCGATATTGCCAACGAAATACAGTCTGAAATATAAACTTATGAATAAAAAACGAGACATTTGATAAGGCTTCGGTTCAATACAAATTATTTTCCGAATTTCTAAATTATTCGTATTTTGTTTAGAAAAGGGCTTCCAACATGTTTCTCCCTAACTTAGGTTGATTCGTGATTGTTTTACAGTTTACATCGACGTCAATGTGAACAGGGAACCGTTCAGTGAGTTTACGAATCAAAATTATCGTACTTTACCACCTTTTACTCTCCAACTGTGTTATTGTCTAAACTAGTCAGGAAACCTTTCAACAAATTGACAGGAAAAAATATCGTATGCGCAAATATTACACACAGTTTTGGCGATCTAAGACGTTTACGGAATAATAATTAATAGAGGTTCACCGCAGATATATATATTTTTTTATTTTACAGAAAATAAATCAATAACGTTGTGTCACACGCTGCTAGAACGCCATTACCATATTTTATATGATACGATACGGTATTTTCTTACGTCAAATCATTGGACGATTCCCTGCTCAGATTAAAAAACAAAATAGACCTCAATCACCCACAAGAAATATACGATAATTTCAGTTCCGAAAAGGAGCTGAACGGTTCTTTGTACGTATGTATACTACAACCAAGATGAATTCGCCTAGAAAAGATAGGAAGTTCGATTCTTGGGATCTAAAGTGACCCCTTCTCGGTACCCTTTTGATTGAGTATTATTTTTGGTATGAACAATAATATGCATAATTTCCATAGCATACGGACCATTATATTTGTATCCATCGGTAACAGGTCTTTTTGAGCATCTTGAACCGAATCTCTGGTCCCCTTTCTTGGGTCATAAAGACACTAACCTGCACTTCTGTTTAATTCACGCTATTTTAGGTTAGGTTACAAGTGACTAGTAGACTCAGACAACTAACATCTGTTATCGCTTCCTTCCCAGCTCTGTTGTTCACTTTGAATTGAACTAGTTCAAATCATAATGAACGAACTCGTTCACTACGTCGCCTAGTTCATTTGACTGTCGTCATGTACAACCATTCTTAGGCATATTGTTTAGTTCATAATTACGCGTACCAAACTGTTAAGGGTAAAATAAAACACAAGGAAGCACACATTTTTTAATTCATAACTTATAAAACTGTTTACTCTTGAAACTAAATTAAGATGTAAATCTGATATTTCGTGAAATACAACTACTCGATCGAACTTCGAGTACTCGCACACCTCTACTTTTTACTTACTAAAACTAGAAACAATTTTGAATATTTTGCCTATCTTGGAACTATTAAAATGGTAATATATTGTTTCCTAGGTAACCTCCATCTTTTTTTTCTTTTTTGATATCCAGAAAGCATCAAGATATCAGGTGACTTAACAATGTTTTTTCAAAAACAAATACTATTTTGTTATTACCATTTAGCCTGGGTTTTGGTGGTTAGTAAAATGATACGAAACATAAGTAGGTTTATATAATTTTATTAATTTTGAAGAATTTTTGAAAATTGTCTGTAAATTTGTGCAGTATCACCCGGAGATATGGGAAAATCTAATAGCCAGTTCAAGGGTTAAACTGCTGTAAACAAATTCTGACAACCAAATAAAGTTCTTTTCAAATAAATGATTATAGCATTTCTAGACATTCCTACTTAATTTAGTTATTGTATCACTCATTACTTATAGTACAACAATTGTTAAGTATTGAGATTAACTTATGAAAACAATCTACAAATATTTAAAAAATTAAAAATAAGTTGAAATTATTGTAATACTACAGGTTGATGCTTTTTTTATGTAAACTCTTTTCGGTAATCTAATAAAAAGCTTATAAAATTATAGTCCGTAATGAAATAGTGCCTTTATTTGCAGGACAGACATAATGCTCAATCTTCATGTGCTGGCTTGTTCATCGCTGCTCACTTGGGCTTTGATTTTCCTGGAGTATGGATCCATGTGGACATGGCCTCTCCAGTTCATGTGGTAAGTAAATTTTAACAATTTTATTTTAGATTAAAGGGCACTGGACCAGGAATTAGTATAATATAGAGGAGATAGACCACCAGAGGCTCTGAAATATTTCCTTTACTATCTGTTTCTATTTTATCTATTTTATCAGGTATTCTGTGCTGCTCCATTTTTTACTAAAATCCTAGGTCCATTTCCCTTAAAATAACCTGCTATGGTAACAACATTTTTCATAAGGGAATAGTTGATACTTTTTTTAGTTGAATTGTAAGTTTAATAATTTCCTTTCACGTCGACACCGATGCGAACTCTCTGTACTTTGGCCTTATTAGACCATGATGCTCCATATATGCCCAAGTGATGGGTTAACATGTTCACTGTTGAAATTAGGTTAATGATGTACCCTGAGTGCTATACATTTTATAAATCATTTTAAATTACTATTCTCAACACAGAAATAAAGATAACTAGAAACTATCACTGCTGTAGCACTTGTGCACATCAGCAAATTGGACTAGCATAACCTTTGAGGTAAGCATATTTACAAAACTGGTAGTTCGAGTAAAGTTAAAACAGCTGATCGCTACAGATTGTTACAGAACAACGTCCACTCGTGGCACGCGGTTGTTCCGGAACAACTGCCACAGCGAACGCGTTAAAATGATTGCTGTAGTTTTGAATTTTTGTCAGTATTATTTTTACTATTATTATTTATACTTTTTGGGATTATTTATCAAGGAAATTATCAAAAGCAACTTAACTATATAGTCATGTTATTTTTGTGCATAGTTAAATAATCATATCAAAATTAAATTTCAATATTTTAACTAATATATTTTTTATTTTTGGAAGCATAATATATTATGCAGATAAATTTAAAATAGGGCATTTGATGGAACTATGATTACTTTCTGCAAATAATCAAATTTTTTAAAACATTTGTTGTACTTTTTTTAAGAGCAGTGTTACATCCTTTTAAGAGTGTTTCTATTCAGAACAAATATTTTATAAGTGAAAAAGTATAAAATTTTGTTTTGAAGTAAAAAATTTCTCAAATGAGCTGTTTTGTAATTTTTGCTATCTTGAAACTCTACTAAACCAAGTCACCAGCAATCTCAACAAAAATCATGTTGCTGCAGAGGGATTAAAAATGTTAAAATGATTTTGTTGAGGGATTAAAAATGTTAAAATGATTTTATTATAAATCTCACCAGTGATCTATGCTCTGACTTACCCTTTGTGAAGTAGCAAAAACTATTGATATTAAATGTAAGTTAAAACACTTACTGTAGAAGTATACTGTAGTGTAGTAGACAGTCATTATTACAAAAATAACCAAGATCAGAGTAAAATAGTTGTAATTAGGATATCTTGTTATTTATGTTATATACAAGTGATATTAGATGTTATTTCACAGCCTAACTCTTAATATTACCATGCTAAGGAAAAAAATGTTCAAACCCCATGTATAATCAGCAAGTCAGCAGATGAGCCCTAAATTATGGCATATACTCCGCCATGAAGGCGTCAACCGTTCAAGCAGATGGCTGTATAGCAAATATGTTTTTTATTACTGTACTTTACAAATAGTTTTTGAATGAAACTTCTTATTCTTAGATATCTTCATTAATTTCCTAATATATGTAATAATAAAGCACTGTTATAGATTTATAATTTTGTTATATGTATACATTATATGCGTTTAATATAATGATATGTATACATTATATGTGTTTAATATAATGCATTATATGCTCACTATACCCAGTTCCTAGTCATAAAATTTTGAAACTTGGACTGTATGTAGTAGATCTAACCATGTGGACCCTAGGATAATTCAAACAATTCCATATTTTTAATATTTTAGGAGAGGTTGAAAATAGAAATTGTCCCATAAGAATAACAGGGGCCAAGAATGGAACAAAACAAAAGCTTCCTTAGAGGGCTCTAAACCCCCGCGCTGAGAAACGTAAAAACTGCTCTGCGCGGTCCAAGATACTGCCTTTATTTACTGTCGTAAAATTATAAATGAAGTGTCTATTTAAAGATAGACATTTTTGACTCAAATCGCTTTTTAAAATTTTCGATTTCTCTTTCATTTTGATTTTATAGGTTATTGAAGTTACCCAATATTCAAACTAGTGCCAAAATAAAACTGGAGTCGTTATCGAAATTTTAAAAAGCGATTTTAGTCAGAAATTTATCTAGTTTCAATTTAGTTTTGGTTTCAGATCGATATCTTTAAAGATTCAGCCGCAATATAGGACCGCGCAAATGCCTGCAAACTAATTTATTGCTAAAAAATGCGGTGATTCGTGAGATCCAAGTGGCGAAAACCCGAACTTCTTAGTCGCGGATGGATTTTACTACTTCATTCATAAAAACCTTTCTTCATTTAACTTAACATCGATGGATAGACCTACAATGTAGACCTACGACGACTCATATCAGTATTATTTTACAGACTGATTTACTCACCTAGAATTAGTCTATTTACTTTTGTATGGCTTATTTCGTTTAAAAGAAAATGTGCGTTTCCATGTGGTTCCTGATATAATCTAACCACAAAGTAAAGCATAACACGTTTATTCGTAATGACAGTGCACACTATTTATTATGTCATGACAAATAATGTAATAATCATTTATATACAACATGTCTATTAAATAAATCATATAAAATACATTAACGAATGCGTCCAGTAAAAATATTAATTCAATGATTCCGGCATGATCAAAGCAATAAGTAATTCTGTCACTGTCTCTATTGACCTTTATTTTATTTTTAAAATATAAATACAGTAATGTTAACTCGTAACTATTAATTTATTATAGTTTATTAATGTTGAGGTAGGAAAGATGCTAGGTCATTTATTTTTAATTTCATAAGAAGGTAACTTCGAAGCAAATATTTTTCCTAAACGGTAACAAGGACAGAAAAATATGTAGCCGGAGGACAGGGCGGGGCGGAGCGGCAATCCTTTTGAGAACTATGAAGTCACGGGGCGAGGAAGTGTTTGGGAACCTTGTACCACTTCCGGTGTATTCCGTTGAACAGCCAATAAGTAGACTTAGTACAGTAAAACTTGACATAAGTGCAATGTGAAGAAAAATAATAAAATACGAATTTAAAAAGTTTTCTTAATTAGCATAGTACGTGTTGGTAGACGAATTTAATACAATATTAATATAAACTGAACAAATATAATGGTGACCGATTAAGGTAAACTTGGTTTACCGAAATCGATCACCATAACATTCGTAGCCTACTTATTGCACTAATTTTTTATAAATACAGTATAAGTATTATACTGTATGAAATTTGCATTGTGTGACATTCACTTGTGGGTTGAAATAAAATTGTTAAACTATTATTAAATTGCTCAAATAAGATGTTCTG
The DNA here is from genome assembly GCA_035578905.1 of Stictocephala bisonia. Classification (NCBI taxonomy): domain Eukaryota; kingdom Metazoa; phylum Arthropoda; class Insecta; order Hemiptera; family Membracidae; genus Stictocephala; species Stictocephala bisonia. The sequence continues at coordinate 394,857 of JAQJVL010000724.1, forward strand.
CTCGGTTTGGTATTAATTTAATGAATTTTCAATTACTTGAGTATCCACTGACCTAATTGGGTAGCTCGTGATCAACTTGTGGCAGCCACACTGATCAACTTGGGTAGTCATCGTGATGGACTTGTCTAGCACTCGAGATCAACATTGCTAAAACTCATGATCAGCTAGGATAGTACCCGTGATCAACTTGGGCAGCCTCCGTAATGGGCTTGGCTAGCACCCGTGATCAACATGGCTAACACTAATGATCAACTCGTGTTACTTGACAACAACCCGTAATAAACTTGACCATCCACCGTCATGTACTTGGCTAGTACTCATGGCTAGTCAATAATGGGTAGCTAGTCAAGTAGACCACAGGTGCTAACCAACGTAATCACTGGTGATTATACAAGTTCAGTTCACCAAGGGTGCTTCTCAAAGTAATTATGGGTGGCTACCTAAGTTGACCGTGTTCTACCTAAGATTAGAGGCCCTACCTACTAAGTTGACCACAGACTCTACTCAAGGTAATCACGGGTGGCTTCTCAAGTTGACCACGGGTCGTACGCAAAGTATTCACAGGTACTATCCGAGTTGACCATAGGTGCTACCCAAGATAACACACTTATTACACTCAAGTTGAACACTGGTGCTACTCAAAGTAATGACTGATAATGCCCAAGTTGACAACAGATACTACCCAAGTTAATTAGGCGTGGCTACTCAAATTAATTACGGTTTCTCCCCTAGTGGCTACTCAAGTTGACAACCAGTGATACCCAATGTAATAAGGAGTGGCTACTCAAATTGACCATGGGTCCTACCCAAAGTATTCACAGGTACTACCCAACTTGACCACCTGTGCTACTTAAAATAAACATAGGTACTACCTATGTTGACCACAGGTGCTACCCGAGGTAATCAGGGATGGCTACTCACGTTGACCACGGGTCTTACCCAAGGTAATCACAGGCACTAACTAAGTTCACCACCGTAATTATGGGTGGCTACCCAAATTTACCGCGTGTTCTACCTAAAATAATTGTAGGTCGTACCTAAGTTGACCACGGGCTCTAACCAAGGTAATCATGAGTGGTTTCCCAAGTCACAAAGGAGCCTACCCAAAGTAATCACAGTTACTATCTAAGTTGACCACGAGTACTAACAAAGGTAATCAGGTGTGACTACCCAATTTGATCATGGGTGTTTCCAAAGGTACTATCGAACTTCCAAAGGTACAAGTACTATCGAAGTTGACCATGGAAGCTACCCAAGGTAATGACGGATATTACCCAAAATGATCACAGGTGATAGTAACCAAGTTGACCACGGGTTGTACTGAATGTAACCACAGATTCTATCCAAGTTGACAATGGGAGCTACCCAAATCACATATAATACGCAAAATGATCAATGGTGGTGCTACCCAAGGTAATCACATTCACTGCATACCAGTAACACCGGGGGAAAACACCTTGAGCATTGTTAAGGATGTAGGAAGAGCTCTGGGCGTGGAACTGCAAGATAACTTAGTCGAAGCGGTTCACAGGGTTCCCTCCTACAATAAGAAGCGTACTCCAGCATTGATAGTTCGGTTCCAGAGTAGGACTACGAGGGATCTCATACTCAGCAAGTATAGAGAGAAGAAATCACTGGATGCAAAACAGGTAAATAAGGTGTTCCCTAACCAGAGAATTTACATTAATGAACATCTATCCCCCCAAAACAAGCAGTTTTTATTTGAACTCAAGAGAAAGTGTAAAGAAACTGGATATGCTTTTGCTTGGTCTCGCGACGGTAAATTTTTTGCCAAGAAAGCGCAGGGCGAGCAAACATTAAGAATCTTCACTACACTGGACATTGAAAAGATTAAGTAATAGTATTAGCTGTATATAATTGTTTTTCAGTAATTGTTTCTGTTTCTTATATTTTTATTATTGCCTTATTGAATAGTTATGTTTATTATAATTTATTTAGAGATTCATTTAATTTACTGTTTTTTTTCTCACTAAAATTTAACTATCATGAATATTTCTAACATTGATTCTATTTCCTTTGATACATTAAGTAATGAGTTCTATAATCCTCTTCATCTCCACAATAAATTAACTTCTATTATTTATGCCAATATAAGAAGCATGAGAGTTAATTTTAATCAGTTTCTTCTGGAACTAAATCAGATAAAAAAGAAAATGGATTTTATAGTTTTGACGGAAATTTGGATTGGCAAGGATGAAGTTGATTTGTATAACATTCCGGAATATAAATTATTTGCATGTTGTAATGATGATTACCGTTCAGGAGGCGTCTTATGCTATGTAAATGATAGTTTTAGTGTCAAGTTTATAGATATACAAATCCTAACTGCAGATGTTATATTGTTGGATGTTAAAATTAGTAATGATTATTTTAAGCTGTGTTGTGTTTATAGATTGCAGTCTTTTCAAGAAAATCAATATATAAATGAATTAGAAATCCTAATGCATAGAATTAAAGGCAATGCAATATACATAGGTGATATTAACATTAATTTATTAGATAACAGTTTACAAACGCAAAATTATAATAATTTATTAAGCAATCATGGTTTTGTATCAGCAATGAATATGCCCACTAGAATTACCACAGTTTCCAAAACGTGCATTGATCATATTTTTATTAGATATAAAGATTTAAGTTCCTTTAAAAGTGCAAGATTTGATATAGGACTTACTGATCACTGTTTATTAGGATTAACCTTTATAGCAAGTAAACTTTCATCTAACAATAAAATGATAAAAGATCCTTTTGTCAAAATAAAGATAGACTTCAACCGATTGCAAACTAATTTAGAAAATATTCAATGGAACGAAATTTTATCAGAATATGATATCAACTCTTGTTATAATAAGTTCATAAGTAAGCTAACTTGTATTTTAGAGAACAGTTGCATAAAAAGTTATATTAATGATAAATTAATCAAATATAAAGCAAGAAATCCATGGATTACAAATAGTATACTTAATAAATTAAACAGAAGAAGAAAGTTGTTTAAGATCTACAAACGCAGACCTTATGACACCTGCTTCATTAATTATTGGAACAAATTTTGCAATAATTTGAGACTTGAAATAGATTTAGTAAAAAATGAATATTATAGAAATCTGTTTAACACGTTAAATGGCGATTCTGCCCAACAGTGGAAGATAATAAATAGTTTGACTGGGTCGTCCAAAGCCAATACTGTAGATAAGATAACGCTTGACAACGACGTCATTGTTACCGATCCAACTGTTCTAGCTGATATGATAAACGAACACCTGATTACCGTACAGTCTGGAGCTAACACTAACGTCATCAGTCATAACATACAATTAGAAATGCCTAGAATGTTGCACTCATTTTTTATGCTACCAACAACACATTTTGAAATACTAGAAATAATTAAAACCTTAAAGAATAAAAAATCAACAGGTCATGATAATTTAAGTACAGATCTCATAAAAAATATTGCTAAATATATTGCTCCTGCACTAACTCATATTGTAAATTTAAGTTTTAGTGTAGGCATATTTCCAGACAAGCTGAAACAAAGTGTTGTAGTACCGATTTTTAAAAAACATAACTCTTCGCATGTTAGTAATATAAGACCTATTAGTCTTCTCTGTGTCTTCTCCAAGATTGTGGAGAAACTAGTTAATAACAGACTTTTAAAATATCTGAACAATTGTTCCTTTTTTAGTAAAAATCAATATGGTTTCACTAAGGGTAAATCAACAGAAGACGTCCTTTTGAATGTATCATCTCAAATATATAATAGTTTTAATCTTAATAAAAAAGCCACAGGACTGTTTATAGATTTCAAAAATGCTTTCGATTTAGTAAACCACAATATTCTACTCTCGAAGATGGAGGCTATAGGAATAAGAGGAGTATCTTTAAAATGGTTTGAAAGTTTTCTCTCTGGTAGAGAACAACAAGTCAGGGTGGGAGATTGTTTGAGCTCATACCGAAGTGTGAAAGCAGGTGTTCCACAGGGCTCAGTCCTATCTGCAACCCTATTCCTAATTTTCATACATGACCTACTAAATAAACGGTTTCATGGACACATCAGTGCATTTGCTGATGATGTAGCATTCTTTTATTCTCATAATTCCATAGATACAATTGAAGAATTTATTCACGAAGACTTGAACCTCCTTAGAAAATGGAGCATGCATAATCAGATGATAGTTAACGTGAGTAAAACCAAATACATAAATTTTTATTTTAAATCTTTTTATTTCCGTAATCAAATTGTTTATCATAGTAATCAATGTCCTGAAATTCACTGTAACTGTCAAATTATTGAAAAGGTAGATAAGTTTAAGTACCTGGGAGTAATCTTTGACGAAAGAATGTCATGGGAAAAGCAAATTTCAAATTTACACAATAAAATTAAGTTTAGCATCAGAAAATTTTATTTTCTGAAAAACCTTTGTGACCCTTCTTTGTTACGTATTTTATATTTTGCATTGATTCATTCTCAACTACAATATGGAATAGCATGCTGGGGAGCAACTTCAAAAAAATATATAGAAAAATTAAGAATCTCACAGAATCATTATATTCGAATTATTTCAAAAAAGAAAGTTAGAGAGAGTTCTTTCCCTTTATTTCAGCAATTAAACATATTACCAGTACAACATCTCTATTGCTTTAAAGTATTACGAATTTTTTATCTAAGAAGTGGAAATATAGGATCTTTTAATTTATCACATTATATGAGAAGTAATAATCAGAGAATTTTCCAGACACCAAAAGTTAATAAAGAAATTTTTAGACATACATTTGAATATGCAGGCCCTAAACTTTTTAACAGACTTCCAGACAACATAAAACAATGTAATAAATTTACCTCTTTCTGCAAGCATCTAAAACCATGGCTATTATCATTTCCAGAAATATATTTTTTATTAGATGTTTTGGTTTGATTTTGTTGTTTTTTTTTTATGTAACTGTTCATTATAGTTAAAAGGAATTTTGGAGATTTGATGTACCGGTATTGATTTGATTTGTATGGAGATTTGAGTTTGATTACTTGTCATTATGTATTATTGTAATTCGTAGAACTTAAGTCATTGCTTATTAAAATGGATGTAATCTTTTTTTTTTTTTACATTTTTGAATTTTTTTCATGACAGACGCTACGGAGGATGGCAGTTAAATGTATAGTAAGGACTAGACTCAAAATTTTGTGTAATGTATTGTTTAGTTAGTTTTCCTTTTTGTAACGCTGGCCACACTACTGGATACGTGGTCAGTGACATTTCCCGTAAATTTTAAGAAAATGTATAGTTATAATTTTTGTTGGGAAATAAATCATTATTATTTCATTATTATTTCAATCAGAGATATTACCATAGAGCACCAAGAGTACTACCCAAGGTATTCACGGGTACTACCCATGTTGATCATGGGAGCTGCCCAAGTCAATCACAGGTACTACTCAAAATGATTACTGGTATTACGGGTGGCTACCTAAATTGACCACGAGTGCTACCCAAAATAATCACAGGTACTAATTAAGTTGACCACGAGTGTTACCCAAGGTAATGATGGGTGGGTGGCTACTCAGGAAGTACTACCCATATTGACCACTCTTAAGATAATTACAGGTCCTAAGTTGACCACAGGGTCTATTCAAGGTAATCACAGGTGACTTCCCAAGTCTTGTCCACCACAGATCCTATCATACCAAAAAAAATCACAAGTACTATCTAAGTTGGCCATGGGTGCTACCAAAGACAATCCCACATATTGACCACGCGTTCAACCCAATGTAGTCACGAGTGGCTAGCCATGATACCACGTTTTATAATCAAGGTAAATACGGGTGGCTACCCAAGTTGACCATGGGTGCTACTCAAGGTAATCACAGGAACTACCCAAGTTGACCATTGGTTCTACCCAAAATAATCACAGATACTACTCAAGTTAATCATGGGTGGTACCTAAGGTAATAATTGGTACAACCCATGTTGATCACGTTTTTAATGTATGTAACTGTTCTTAAAAGATGAATTTATTATATTATTATTATTTATGTATTATATTATTATACTTACAAATAACAATGACTTTATAAAATTGCGACTTACTCAGCTAACTCATATATCTGTATATTATAATACTCTGGTAATTGGTTATTTAAATGTAATTATTTATTATAAATTAATTTTTCAAGAATTTTTTTTATTTATTAGGAATAACATTGATTTGTTTCTAAATATGTTTTAACATCAGCTTTAATCCACGCAATAATATATCCTAAAAAGGACAAATACATTCATTGGTAAATAAATGTTTAGCACTTATCTACTGTGGTGCCAAAATGGATGAGTCCAAACTGCTTAGACAGGTGAGGACAAACTACTGTACTCATATAAAAATTGAGACCAAAGTACTGTGTGAATTGCTGAGGTCAAACTGGTAGACTACGTGAGCCTAAACTACTCCGAACATATATGTTTATGAGGCCACACTAATGTCAGGTAGGTGAGCCCAATCTGCTTTGAACGCCTAAAGTTATATGTTCGAAATTGATATATGCTCGCAGCAGTTTCTCTGTTTTGATTGTTGGTCAATTTTAACAATCGTGTTTTTAAAAAATCGTCATATTTAGTAATTTTTGAATGCCTAATTGAATCATATTAAATTATTCACTCCTAAAATACTGTGAAATGTTTATCAGTAAAACTAAAATTTTTGAAAAGCAATTTTGTAAGAACTATTGTCGAAGTAAAATAATTGTTTTTCTCATGGTAATGGGAAAATTGAGCAAGATTATAATATATTATTTTAATTATGATTGATATCATTCATACGGTTCCCTTCGGTTTTCGTCTCTGTCCGCAAAAATCTTTGTTGTAACAAAATGTCTGCTTTTTGAAACCAAATTGTCTCCGTAGTGTTATTTTCATGTATTGTAGTAATGCATTCAGCATACTTCAGAAGCAAATAAAAAAGTGGCCACATTTCAATTATTTTTTAATGTTTGGAAATTAGTGTGTTATGTTGTAATTGCCATACAATTATGTTAGTTTATGTGAAATCATTTTTAATTTTATTAAAAATTAATAAACCGTACAAAACTATAAAACGTAAAATAAATTGACAGGTGGTATTTTTACCATTACTTTTTAACGTGTTTTATTTATTTTTCAGAAAAGCGTGTTGAGAATTGTTGTGGCGTTCATTTAATATTATTTTGTTTTAATCTTCAACCGAACATGAAAAAAGATACGAAATAGAAATTTATTTGCAAATTAATGAATGCCTTTTATTAAATATTTAACCACATAAAAACCAATATTTAGATCACAATCCAACAGCTTTAAGGAATATTTACAAAAACCACGCTTTGTAACGTAATTTAATTAGTTTTTAGTAAAGCGTATCTTGATGTTTATAAATCAAACTCTTCAATTGTTTTTTAATTGTAGAATATAAGTATGGTAAGCCTATGCCTAACTATGTTAAATTTTAACCGTTTTGAGAATAACATGATTTTAACAAGAATTATGATTTTGGAAAACGTTTTAAGTAGAAATTCAATATTTTAGTAGATCCCCAATTTTATCAGTGAATAACTTGATTTCGCTGTAACACTCTACTTTTCTAAACAAATATTACTATTTTTTATAAAAACAAAATGATATAATAAAAAAATTTTAAGAAATAAAATACAGCAGCAAAACCGGTACTGACTGGAAAATTGACAATTGTTGAAAAGAATTGGCCTTTCTGCTCAACGTACATTCAGACAGAGGTCAGGCGTAGCCACCTGAGGAAGCGACAGGCGGGAGGGAGGGGTAATTGGGGTTTCCGGTTGAAAATACTACGAAAACTTACTATACAGGAAATGATTCAAGGGACTATATTCTACTGAACGGCGGATTAAACTTCTTCCTCCTAAAATAACTGGACGTAGTTCCAACTTCTATCGCCAGTGTCGCATGACTTCTATATTTTCTTTCCCTTTAGAGCCCTCTTAACAGTCATTTAAACATTAATTGTTATGTACACATATTGCATACTTAAAGAAAATTGGATTAAAGCAGTTTGAAAGACATGGATTGTGGAATGATGAATTTATAGTAGTGTTTATATAAAAGCGTTTTGTTTTAATTCATTAAAAATTTGTAACAAAGTTTTATAATTAACCAAATTACTTAATAAACAATCAGCAAATTTCTAGTTGATATTTTTTCACAGTAGGGCTTAAAAGTGTAAACTGCAATTTAGTGTGTGGAATTATTTCATTTTTACAGTGTTTAATTTTTTTTTTTTTTTTCATTATCGACAAATAGTTATACAAAGTTTTCAATAATTCCATATTTTTTAACACATTATGCTTAATTTATTTTGAACAAAAGCAGTTATTATCTTATTTGCTACTTATTGTTACTATTTTTACTCTTACTATTATTATTAATAGTATTAGCCCTTGAATAGTATCGTCAATTAATTGTTACATACAAGTAATGAAAATGCTAAAAAGTAAGATCATCCAACAATCTAAAACTTAAATAAAAGGAATTCCGCACGCTTAAATGCAGTTTACAGTTATAAGCCCTACTGTACAAAAAATTATGTGTAGTAAAAGTTTACTGATTGTTTTATTAATTATTGAGGTTAGTTACGAAACGTTCACGCTGGTCAAACTTACCGGACCAACAAAGTAAACATTTCCCAGCAGCTCAAACAATTTTTGTCAAGGTTTTTAGTTAAATAAAATTAGGTTTACATATAAACAATTATTTATACTATTGGTCGCAACCAAGATGTTAATAGCTTGGTACTGTGACAATCCTCGTTTCTTCCAGTAAAAAACGACCACATGTGAACCTTAAAATTAGCTTTATTGGTTAACCTATCATTGGAACGAAACTATGTTATGTATTTACAGTCCCTAAAAACACCCTAATTCATTGGAAATGTGAGAATGTTGGAATCTTTTTTGAGATCGAGATGGTCTTTTAAGACATTGCAATGAGTGAGTTAGTAAGTGATCTCAATCCAGCTTTATATTAATATCCAATTTTATGAATAATGTGGTTTATATATTTATAATAATATTTTTAGCATCCAGCATGCTAGATTGAGATATTTTTAGCAGTAAACGAGTTTAAAGAGGCAATTTGTAGTTAGTCACGTGCATTGTGTGGGGCGCTTTCATAACTAATAGTAATAAATAGCTTTATTTTCTCAAAAGGATACGTACAGACATACACATTAGATTCTCATATAAACATAAAGTACAAGAGTAAATATACCTGATAAAAACAGCAATACAGCTTACTCTTGGCCTGCTTATCAATTATTTGCATTTGATCATAATAAAATAAATTCATCATTGCCCCTAAAATCGATAAACAGCATACAGAAAAAGAGTGGGGCATCCGTATGCTATCCTGGAGAATGGCCGAACTATATGACATAATATGGCTGTTGTCCTGCAATTAAGTTAACTTGGTTATAATGCTATCTTTTAGCTTTTTTTGTTTAGTGCTAATTTGTGTTCAACAAATCAAAGTTTTCATTTTATTTGAGTGGCAATATTTTATACTAGTTATTTATTGTTTTTTTTTTTTTTTTTAGGGTGAACGAGCAACAGGTTATGGTGTCGCCCTCTTGACTGCCTTATTTGGGGGGTTTTCAACTGATAAATTTCTTCAGTTTGTTGGTCAACACTCTGTATTGTCTTGTGCCAAACAAAACCAGACCAACTTGTCCTAAGCAATTTATAATTTAAAAAATTAAATAAACATTTTCCAGATTTAAAAAAACTGCAATCAATTAATTAAAACCTTTGAAACTGTTTACATAAGAGAAATAATGTACATCCGTTCCAGAGGATTCACTAATAATCTGAAGCAGGGCAGTGTGAGCGGACCGCTTCCCAGCACCTAGTCATAAGTACGTTTGCATGTAACCAAATGAGAGCTTGCACACTGCTTTGGGTTGCCCCACTCCGGGCTTTTCAAAGGTCACTCCAAGGTGTGAGTAAGTTCGGGGCCAGTTTGGTGAGGGTAGCATCAGAGACATGGTTCTTCCCCACACATGGTTATTGCAACAACGCAAGTGGAATTGTCTTCAAGGTGTTTGGATTAAAAGTTGATAGAGGTTATGAACATTTCTACAATACTTCAGACGTAGGCTAGATTTTATTTTGGGATGTGCAAGTAAATAATGCACATTGGATAGTGGAGAAGGGTCAGTTCTATTACTGTGCCCAAATTTATCCAATGTCAGGAATGATGACAATATCGTTAACTTAAATGTGAGTTAATATAATTTTAAAAATCTTTAAAGTTAATTTATTATGAATTAAAAAGTGACATACTAGAAAACTCTTGAATTGTCCGAGCGGGGGCATTTCCGATTGGCCAAGTAACCGAGAGTGACTTGCTGCACTCCACCACACAGAGAGGGCGAGCTTTACCTAATTGGCATATCCCCAACACAATTACGATACTTCAGATGTAGGCACGTAGTCTAGATTTTATTTTGGGGTGTGCTAAGCATTATTGTCTCCTTAAGGGTGTTCTGTCTCAGAACAGTTTTTCCGAGTCCCTGGTGGAGTTGATATGCCAAAAGTGGTATCCTATCCTCTTCCAGGTTTATTGGGTCACCAATGGTTGAAAATGCAGACCAGGGTAGCTGATGCTGTGTTAACAACTAATGCAGGATAGGTATTGCTGTTTGTTGTAATAAAATGCACTGGAAATTTTTACGTTTTATTGATAAAAATAACTTATTGATAACGGTTCACTATTGTTTCATAATACAATGTTTTATCTTTACCAGACATGGGCTGCATGCAGCAAATAATTCATGTCATTAATTTTGACACATTTAATCATTTTAATATGGCGTGAAGCTCAAGCAAATACATTGCTGTATATAACGCTTCTGTAGCACCATACACCCTAAATACAATTTTTCATGGTAACTAATTTCATTAAAAATCAGTATTTAAATTAATTGAGATCTTAAACACATTTTTACATAACTGTGATAGTAATATTTTTAATAGTCATAGTTAATTTTTATCAGTATCAAATTTGTTCTTGAATGCCTTGATAGTTATATAACTAAATCAAACACTAAAATTTAAAATTACATTATTCATGACCACAATGTAACAATTTTAAACAAAAATTGTTTATATAAAATGGGCGACTTCAGATACTTTTTGATTTGGTCATGTTTCTCTTGCAAAAATAATATCCCCATGGTTCTTAGTGTAGAACTAAATGTCAAACAAATTACGTCTAGGTTTTTGGTCAATATTTTTGATGGTTTCTTAATTTATCAACTTTTTCATACAAATTGCCAGTTATGTATGTTGAAAAACTTAACAACAGATACACAATGATTAAATCATTGTAAGAATTGATTTTGGATTTAGGTGTTCCAAAAATCGCTTTTGCAAAGAAATATCTAACACTGTATTTTTCCTGTCATCGTTCACTGGGGTGGTAATTTCTATGATGTGGTAATTTGTAATAACATATAAAAATATTTATTCTGTTTGATTCCATTAATCTCAACTAAGCAGATTAAGTTGAACAATCAATTCCTGAAAATAACTTGCAATGTTAGGCCATCCGTACGCTTTTTAAACCCTAACAAATTTTTGTATAAATTTGTTCAACTAAAAATCTTGTATCACATGACAAAACAATAAGAATAAACTTACAAGCTACATATAATAAAGGGTTTATTGTCAATATTACAGTTTATCAAGTAACAATAAGTATATATTGTGCTTGAGTGTCGTAAGCCAAGTTAATTCCAGTTCAAAGTGGATTTTGATAAATTAACGAGAGGACAAACAATTAACACAAACATATCACATAACAACACAAATTTCCTACATCACAGGCACCATTTGCAGGTAGATTTAGAACTTTTAAGTTCTATTCAATAATACAAAATTAAATTTTGTATTATTGGATTTAAAAATCCAATAATACAAAATTTAATTTTAGATAAATTACTGTTAAACTTTTAAAATGTCCAACTAAAATAATTTAATCAGTCCTGTTAGTTTTGAATGTTACAACCAAAATTTAGTAGGCTTGAAACCAAATTAAACACCACATATATGAAACTAAGGTTGAAAAAACAGAAGCTGTTTAGAGTTGATTATAAATTGTTTAAAGTGGTTTTCTAATCAAGTTTAGCGACTTTTGGAACACATTAAACTAAAAACCGTTTCAAATCCCACTTGTATAATTCTTTTACAACCAAATTAAACATAAAGGACTATGAAGCTTAGCAACTGATCATCAATATGAGGTAAATTAATTCCCAATACATACCATATTTACATCAAATTTAAAACAATTCAACTGTTTCACCAAAGATATATTAAAAAAAGACTAAAACAAAACTAACTTAAAGACTAAAGTGAGGGAAAATAATTAATTACATATTTACAACTAAAACATGCATATACATAACCCAACTAGCGCAATGAAAGTTATTATCATATTGAGCATTTTATTGGTTAAAGACATTTTAAGTAAACATAAAACATTTAAAGCATATTTAGAGCCACAATTTGTAAACACCAGGACTGTTGTTAACTGCAATCACAGGTCTCAGTTAAAGATATAAACTACCTCTCTATATTACAATTCCTCCTATATTTTGTCGGGTGACTAAGCTAATGACCCTGTTAACAGTGTTATTTTACCCTTAAATGATAAAAGTCTATTTAGTTTATTATACACATTATTTTTTAGTGAAAGTCAAAATTCTTTATGCAAATCATTTATTCTTTATGCAAATCATTTATACAAAACATTTTTTATAGAATGTTATTTTTATTTCGGGCATGAGAATTGGAATAATCCAAGGCAAAACATGCAATGGTTTATACAACCATGACAGCACTACTGATCCCAACTGACAATCTAATCAGTTAACGAAGCTTCCAATTTTAACAAAAAAATCTACAGTAGAGCTTAATAAGTTCAGAAAAAATTGAATGTATTTCTAAATATTAAGGTTCACCCACACGGGAAGGATACTAATGTGTATCTTTATGCCATAGAAAAAAAAATTCATCTGATCCACTTGTTGTAGCAGACGTTGGCTGTTTCATTATTTTGAAGAGCTTTATCAATATCTGATTGATTACTAGACAAATAACCCTTTTATACAACTAATTCAAACTCAAAATAGATCTTGTTACTTACATCAGATTTAGGCCGATGTTTTTTAAGCTTAAGTACTCTGAGAAAAAATTCCAAGAGATAATAATTAAGGATATTTATTATTTATTTGTAGTGGCAAAAAACTAATAATAACAAATTGTAAACTACCCCAGGAGTACTTAGTCAGAATATGTTTTTATATATTGGCATACGAATACTTAACACCGGGATAACAATTTGTGCAACACTCATCTGACTTATAAAATTAATATTAACTCGCTAGCTCTTAGGTCAATTAAAAAAAAAGAGCGCATTCTTTACTGATGAATTACTATTATCTTAAATACCATCTTTATAAATTACTTTGTACAAAACGGCAAAATATATTAAAAATAGTGGATATCTCCACATGGATTTCATCATATTTGTACATTGTGATCATGAAATTTAAATAATACTTTAAAAGTCTAATCAATATACAAAGCATTTACAGTTTTTAATTTGTTTCCTAGGAAAATATATATATATATAATAACATAAACTATAGTTACATCTGTGATGCATATAAGTCTAAAAATGAAATTTATAACTTTAATTCCGCAATTATACAGTAATCAACAATGAAATGTTCAATCAGTCACTGTAATGTCAAAAGTTCTTCACACAACACATATGTGAGTCATTTTGATTCAATCTGGTGTGCTATCGCAGGCAATCTGTGTGGTATCTGCCCAAGAACACACTACACTATAAAGTAACAACAACGGTTGTGCGCAATAAAAAAATTTGCATACTATTTTAAAATATCTTGTATAAAAATATTTATCACCTATACAGGAAAATGCACCTTTGAAATTATTAATAACAAGCTGTTGAAAAAGTTTTATGGAAATTTAAATATCTTAGATGCAAATATAATTTTTAACAATAAACCTACATATTATGAAATATACACATTTTTAACATCAAAATAGAAATATAAGTTATATAATAAAAAAGGTTCAGCTATAATGGGACATATGACTATGAAAAATAAGATTAGCTTACTCTTATTTGTCAAACTAAGGCACAAAAAGCTAATCCGGAGAAATAAAGATACCACACAGACGAGCAGCGCACTCTCATGGCACTGGAAGCCCAAACGTCACCACAGCGTGTATTTCTTAAGGCTCCGCGCGATGCGCGCGTCCAGCTCCTCCCATTTCGACACTGCCCTGCAAGGGATAAAATGTTACATAGAACACAAATACGCATATTATATGAGAATTTCTTCTAAAGAAAAACATATTTATATCCTAAAGAAAGCATGATAAATCATTTCAAGAATGTTCACTGTACAGCGGGCAAAAGGTAATTCAGATTTGCCCAAATACTACTGTACGTGTATGGGCGAGCGGGTGGGTTAATATCACTGTCCGTGTATGGGTGGGCGGGTGGGTACGTAATGTACGTATTAACTTCTATTGCAATTTCAGGAAGAGGCTTTTTTAATGACGTTCTACTCAGGTTTTTTCATAAACCAAAGTAGAACGCCATCCCCTAGGTGTGCTGCAGTTAATGTGGACATACTCAAATCATGTTTGATAATGTCTTTTTTATGAATATTGTTATTTTCATGATACGGATGAATGTATTAAAACTTCTTGCTAAAAAAGTTTAGTAGCAAATTATATTAGGAGAGATAGGATATCAGCTAAGTCCAAGAACAGTGGTAAACAAATACAGAAACAACACATGACACCAAATTTTCATTGCCACTGGAACTTTCCTCAGGTGAGTAGAGACTGAGTCAGCTCAAACTGTAAACACTCACATTTTCATACAGTTTTTTCAGTTTGTATGTAAAAAAAACTGTACAAAACAAAAAAACCATTGATTGCCACCTGCCCAAAAATAGTTGAAGCTAACTCAAGTCACTTCACCTAAGGAAAGTATCAGTTGTTTACTACTGTAAAGGTGTCTTCTTGGGTGCGTTTGCTGATATCCTATCTCTCTTAACACATTGCGTGCGGGTCTAACGCACGCGGGAGATAGCAGTGCTTGCGCGCGCAGCGGATCGGTCGCCGGCGGTGGACGGATCAATACTGGCTTGTAGGCTTCAGTGTCGCCTAGCCCTTTGGCTTAGAAGGGTCGGATTTGCGCCGCATTATAGCCTGTTTCTCGCGTCACATTTCCTTGTACTTCGTTCGTGGATCGCGCCATTTTGAGCCAGTTGGCGGGGGTTAGCGTGCCTGCGCGTGCAGCGGATCTGTTGCCCGCGGTTGACGGAGCAATGCTTGTTTGTGGAATTCAATGTGGTCCAGCCACTTGCCTTATAACGGTCGGATTTGCGCTGCATTGTTGCCTGTGTCTCGCGTCACGTTTCGGTGTTCGCCGTTCGTGGATCACGCCATTTTGAGTCAGTTGGCTTGCATCGGAGTTTTACCATTTTATTTCTGTGTATAATAGTGTAACATTAGTATCGTGTTGTGTTATATTGTATTGTGATTTGTGTTATATTGTAAATATATTTGTATAGTGCGTTTTATTCTTTTCTGCAATGTTTCAACCAACTCCTGGGCCATCTTCGGCTTCTGACTTTGTCCTGCCGACAGTGATGGTGAAGTTGATGACCCAATCC